>CM076607.1:95180269-95780269 GCA_038502775.1 Hippodamia convergens
TGCTTCATATCAATGGAAATTTCTATTTTTTGTTAGTTTTGTATTCATTTCTCTATTTATTGTACACTGCTGATCTGCCAACATGCATAGAAACAACTATCGGAACTTTTGCCGACGATACAGCAGTCTTGGCTTCCGACGAGAATCCTTTGACGGCAACAAAACGGGTTCAAGAACATTTGAATCTAATAGAAAAATGGGCAAAGAAATGGAAAATTAAAATAAATGAAGAAAAATCCAAGCAGATCGACTTCACCTGGAGAAAGGAACAGTGCCCATCAATCCACATAAACGACAAGATAAGATAATACCGAAAGAGAAAACAGTCAAATACCTAGGACTTCATTTGGATACCAGACTAACTTGGAGAGAACACATTAAAAAAAAAGGAAGCAGATGGATCTTAAAATTAGAGAACTACACTGGCTCTTAGGAAGAAACTCAAAACTTTCTTTGGAAAACAAGGTATTACTGTATAAAACAATTATTGTACCAATATGGACTTACGGAATAGAAATTTGGGGATGCGCAAGCAATTCAAATTTAGCTATTATACAAAGATGTCAGTCGAAAACTTTGCGAATGATAGCCAACGCACCATGGTATGTAACCAACGAAACGCTACATGAAGATCTTAGAATTCCATATGTCAAAGATGTAATCAAGAACAAAAGCAACAACTATCATACAAGATTGGAAGGGCACACAAATACTCTATTACAACCATTGTTATTAGATAACCAACCGAGAAGATTGAGAAGGCTATGGCCAGCTGATTTAATGGAAAACTAGAAGTTTCCCGCAATGGGGGGAAACTTGTCACGACCAATAAACGTTATCAAATTAGCTCATAGAATGTAATTTGTTCTGATTGCTGATAAATGAAATAATAATAAAAAAAAAAAAATTCGTATAATCAAGTCCCTGTTGAGGTTGTAAAAGTTGATACTAACAAAAAATGTGCCGTAACCTCTGTCATTTCCTCAGTGATATTTAGGTTTTTGTTTGTAATATATAGTTTATTAATATTACAAATTTTATTTTTAGTTGAACAGGCTAAATTATAGTATTTTGCAGGCCCTGGTGCCAGTTTTTTATAATATGTTTTTAGGTCAACAATAAATGTTCGGAATTGAATTGAAAAATCGGTAGATATAACGAAAAATCGGTAGATAAAACGAGAAATCGGTAGATCTAAAGAAAAATCGCTAGGTTCGGCAACACTGCAATATAAGAAGGAATGAAGCTGAGTTTGACAGATATACCACCAGATCTGGGACATGCGCACGTAATTTTGTCCCCAATAAATTAGTTCGAGCTGTCGCTTCTGGGTAAGGATAGATATTCTGTGCCACCGTAACGTGTCATTCATTCTCCTCTCTCACGGTTAAAAAGTTGTACTTCAAGTATCACCAATTTCGTCAACCTGTATATTTCAACAAAACCTCACCTCTCCATCGCCCCTCTGTACAATCCTCGTCTTCACGAGCTTCCCGGACAACTTGAGCAACGTGATCAACAAGAATTCGTACGACACCGGCCTCTCCTGCTTGACGGCATCTGTCCCCAGCACCGTCGAGTACAGCTGCCTAAAGGTGGCGCTGCTCATCTCTCCCGAATAGTAGCAGCGCACCCTGTCGGTGTTGGTGACGTACGCGTGCACCAGCTCTCCCGCGTTCTCCAAGATGCTCAGGGAAGTGTCCAGATCGGCGTTCTCGAAGCTCATCAGCAGCATGGACTGGACGAGCTTGCATTGGGCGTCCAAGGGTCCCTGTCTGCAGGCTACGGGGCCCGAGGGGCGGATCATCTGGTTGACCAGGTTGAGGAGGAGGTTTTTGAAGTTCGAGCACACCTCGGAGTAGTTCGGCATCACGTCGAAGCTTATCTGGATTTGCATCAGGAGGTCTTGTATGGCTTGGCATAGCGACGGGCCGGCCTGTAAAAAAAACATAAAATAATATAATACAATTTTTTTCTCTTCTGCTAACAACCGTAATGCTCATACATCTGATTCACCATCTTCAAGTGATCAGATATGGTGCAGACTTTGGTACATACCTGGACTATACCAAGATCTAGTACGAGTTATGCGTACATATAGTACTTATATTTCACCATACTGCTTTAACACCATAGATAGGGTTTTTTCCAGGGTAAAAGATCCTGTTATCAAAGGAAGGAAGTCGGGACTAATTTATAAAATCGACTGCAATGACTGTGATAAGGTCTACGTTGGACAAACTAGGCAATATTTGAAATATAGGGTAGACCAACATAGGAGAGATTGCGTGAATATGAAAGAAACAACGGCATTATCGGCACATGCTCGAATGTGTGACCATAAATTTAATTTTGATGATGTAAACTTGATTATGAGAAAAAATGGTTTCGAAGAAATTTCAAGGAAATGCTTTACATCAAAAGAACTCCGAACACAGTTAACTATAGGACTGATATTGGTGGACTTAATTCGATTTATACTAATTCAATCAATAAAATTCGACTTCGATCGTGAATTGATTAGACCTAGGAACATAATGTCATTATGTGGAAGATTTGATAACTGAATAAATAATCATTGACAGTCACACCACATCGAACGTCGTATTGAATTTCCCCTGTTTTTCTGACTTTTTTATGATGAATATATTGTTCTACAGTATATTTTTAATGTAATTTCTATTCTGAGGGTAAGTGTTTTTACTACATTTATATGTCAGCCTATTTTCCAAAATTGTCAAACTGTATTAAACCTATTTATTCTTGAAAACACTGTAATTCTATCCTGTATAATGTCATTATATTTTCCATTTCAGCTTGATAAAGGCTACATATTAGCCGAAACGTTGCTCAAAGAATAATAAATGCATATATGTTCCTTTTGACCGATATCTTCCATTGATATATGAAATAATATTATTCATGACTGGAGAAAAAATAAGCCTGAGAAGGATGACTAACATTAGACACCCGAACAACCCTCTTCACAACCCTACAAATGAGATGCTCTACCAAAGGACAAAGGTTGAACCAATAGAAGCAAGCATAGAACGTCCCAACAAGAAACTCATGGAAAAAAGCCATAATAAAGAAATTATTCAGCCACTACTTCTCGAATTCAGAGAAAACCATGCAACCAAAAGAAAAATCCCTGAGAAACCGCTTTACCACTTGCTAAATTAATGTCGATTACGATAATTTTAAATCACAATCTTTTGTACCATCTGAATTTTTTGTTTATTTTCATCGTAGTATTTAGTTATCATTGTTAGTATTGTTTGAAACAGGCTGGAAGACTCCGGTCGTTGGCCAATTGGAGTGATCCAATGAAGACGACCATTCAAATATTCAGGACAGTTGTAAGCAGGGTAATGTGGACTGACGTGATTGCCAACATCCACAGAGGATAGGCACCAATAGAAGAAGAATGAAAATTAATGAATAAATAAGTAAATAGTCATATTCATTGTTGAGCGAAGCTCATCTTTAACCCACAGAATGAATTTCGTTTGTGACCATGCTTACAGAATTCCATTAGAGGATGAATTATATTCAATAAAATCAAAAATAGGACATAGCATCGGGGAATAATCCTATACTATGCAATGCATCCGGCTGTTGTAAATGTTGAGCGTACCAGCGTTTCGATCTGAGACATGCCATGACCTCGCTAGCGCTCGGACATAGGCGCACCTCGCTTACGCTCGGTGAATTGAAATCAAACAGCCTCTAGATATGACAACAAAAATGAATGCCAGAGAGAAAGCAAAAACGTTCAGTTAATGTACACTGCGCAAAAAAATTAACGCACATTATGGAAAACTCAAATTTATTCTAAAACTGAAGGTATTCTCAATGATGATTATTTTTATCAGAATTATGCATGCATATGTTATCCACTTTCAACGTTTTTTTTCAATACAGATGTTTTTTCCCAGCAGGATTGAAAAAAGATGATATTATCAGTTTTTGAATGTATTGGCTCCATTCTTAAATCAGTTGTTCTCGATCAATTCTAGTGATTAATAGTTTTTCTTTCGTTTGATTTTCTGCACTCAATGGCAATTTGACCCAAGAGGAATGTGCCCAAGCGGTAGTTTTGCGAGAACAAGGGTGGACATACACAAGAATTGCGAAAAGGTTTGGAGTTTCCCATACAAGTGTGTCCAGAATGTTGCAGCGATTCAGGGAGACAGGTATGAATGTCCAAAGACCAAGACAGGGTAGACCACGGGTAACAACTGCCATTCAAAAACGTTACTTGAGAGTTTCTTCGTTGAGACAACGGTTTACAACCGCACGCCTCCTTAAAAATCAGCTTGAGCTAACTCATGGGATGCAAATTAGCACTCAGACAATAAGAAATCGCCTCAGAGAATATGATTTAAGGCCTCGTGTCGCGGCAAGAGACCCAGATCTTACCCCAGCCCATCGAAGGGCGCGTTTGGATTTTGCGAGAGAGCATATCCATTGGGAATAGGCCGATTGGGAAAAAGTTCTCTTCACAGATGAGTCTAGATTCTGCCTCTACCATTGTGATCGACGTTCCCTTGTATACAGACGTCCACATGAAAGATATGCTCAGTGCAATTTCCTGAATACTACTGGTTTCGGGGTAGGATCGATTATGCTGATAAGTATATGAGGAACATTCTTGAAGAGCATGTAGTGCCATTTGCCCCATACATTGGTGAAACTTCATTTTTATGGACGATAATGCCAGACCCCATCGTGCGCGCATCGTTCAGGAGTACCTTCAAGAGGTTGAAGTCTCTCGAATGGAATGGAAAGCAACAAGTCCAGATCTCAATCCGATGGAGCAGGTTTGGGACAACCTCAATAGAAGGCTGAGAAGTTCAGAAAATCATCCAGCTACTCCTAATGACTTAGGAATCCAACTTGAAGAAATCTGAGAAGGATTAGATCAGAACATTTTAAGATCACTCATTTCAAGAATGAACCGTCATTGCTGAGCTGCAATCAACGCAAGGGGTGTGAAATACCAAGTACTAAATCACCTATCAGCATTTCAGTATTTTGAAAATTGTTCATTTCTCTTCTTTCATATAAGATTCTGTGGAATCCTGAATTTTTCTTCCATTTAATGTGTCTTGTTTCGTTCAAAACCTTCCCGAGAGAACATAAAAAATAAGTTATAAAGTCAATGTAGCTTTCATTAAAATTGAGATTTTCAGAATGTTCGTTAATTTTTTTGCGCAGTCTAAAATAGGTTAAGCGAATTTCAAAAAATTCCAAGAAAAAAAATTTTTTGTGCTCAACCCATTCAGAATGTAGGTGAAGTACACATTCAACTGGAATCGTGTGAGTTGCAAACAGATCCTTTTACCAAGGGAGAACGTGAACTGAAATGGAATTTTTCAATTTGCTGCCAGAAGAATAACGGTAACCCAACTTACGAAATTTAAGGCTTACAATAGGTTTAATGATGGGGAGCACATATCTGAAAAAGCAGCTTTAAGTTACAAATTTTTCAAAATGTGGCCCTTGTGGTACGTGAAGTTGGACAGCCCTGGTATAGAAGATGTGTCAATTGAAAAATAAAAGAACACAAGACTACGATCACAATATTTAATAAATTAAATATCTAACAAGTCGACATGTTTTGGGTTTTATCCCATTCTCAAGACTAAAAAGTAAACGCACAAGTCAAAGAAATAAACATCAAACAACAGATGTAAAACCGGAGATCTAATTGATCGTTCACAATTGGTTGTTTATATTTTGAAGCAGAAGATATTTCCAAAATTTCTAAAAGATCTAGGCGTCTGCTTTTTTCCCCTTCATGCAATAATCTTGTTTTATTAAAATCTATGAAATGGTTACAATTGATACAATGATCAGAAAAACCAGTTGTCAATTTGTTTTGAAGAATTGACTTTCTATGTTCATCAACCCTTATCTTAAGAGAACGACCAGTCTGACCTATGTAAAAAGCTGGGCATTCGTCACAAAAAATTTTATAGACACCACTTTTTTCAAAAGTTGTTAAACTATCCTTTCCATTATAAAACATTGATTTTAAGTTTTTCTTGTTGGTACATACAATGTCAATTTTATTCCGTCTTAATCTACTACAAATATTGTCGCTTATTTGTGGGATATAGTTTATATAAGCAAATTTATCAATACAGTTATTAATTTGGGTGGGGTATATACTTGATAATAGTTTTTGATGTTGTTTTTGTCAATTAATTTATCTATAATATTGGGAGAGAAACCATTGTTCAATGCCAATGTCCTTAACACTTCCACTTCTTTTTCGGAATTAGCTGTTGAAAGTGGTATCGATATTAGACGGTGTACCAGGAAATGAAAAGCTGACATTTTTATTTTATATGGATGTGGACTACTATTATGGATGAGGATGTCTGAAAAAGTAGGTTTTCTATACACATCAAATCAGTATTAGTGATTGTGACGAATGCCCAGCTTTTTACATAGGTCAGACTGGTCGTTCTCTTAACCCATTAGCGCCTACGGTTGCCATATGGCAACGCTTTCGGGGTGTTTTTCAAATGGTTCTCAGATGCGCAGATTTGCAGCTAGAAAGTTGGCGGTTGGTTTACTTGATACACAAATGTTCCTTATTTCACCAGTAACAAGAATTTTTTCTGTAAACTGACTCGTTCCGCCTCCAGAAGTTGTGAAACTTTGAGTTCTTCGTGAATCGGTAAAAATCGTGTAACTGAAATATTTTCTATTTGCGCCCTGGTATTGTCATAATTTTTTTTTTATATGAATCTTGAAACTTCAATTTATGATCCTAACATGCTAAATATAATCACAAGAAAATATTAGTCGGAAAAATTTTCAGTTGATTTCGTGGGTTGCCATATGGCAACCCTAGGCGCTTATACTCAGTAATAATGCTGACCGGATAGGAGTAGTAAGAAATGGTATTGGCCAATTTTTTCATAGTTGCTAGACGTAGCTATGCATAATCTGGATTCTGTATAATAAAACAGGAACACCAATAAATTCGCAACTCGAATTCAAACGAGAAGTGGTCAACAGCTATTTGAAAAAGTATGGGGTAACAGTGAAAGGACAAGGAAACCGCTCATCCTCTTGTTCTTCTTCCAGGGATAGTCGAATTTCCAATTCTGTAAGATTCAATGAACTCAATCATCTTGTCAGATACACAGAAGACAAAAAGAGTGCGCTGGAGGTGGATGTAAGTCGATCATGAGAACAATGTGTTGAAAATTGTTTTTTTCCGTTTCATACCGCATTATATTTGTCTCATGACATTGAAAATATTTTATAAATGAATAAAATGTTTTGAAACTATCAAAATCCCAAAAATTTCATATATCTTATCAGTAAAATAGTATTTCCTCTAAAAATGAAAATATTCCCGATGAGTGATCACAAGCGCCTAGGGTTGCCATATGGCAACCGTCAATTTTGGAAGAACTAGAGGGCGTATAAAATTTTTATATTTTTTTTCCATCTCTACAGAGCGTTTCGGACCAGCTTTTATCAAAAAAATTTCAAAAATCGAAAAAAAACTAATTCCGGCGCTAATGGGTTAAGATAAGGGTTGATGAACATAGAAAGTCAATTCTTCAAAACAAATTGACAACTGGTTTTTCTGATCATTGTATCACTTGTAACCATTTCACAGATTTTAATAAAACAAGATTATTGCATGAAGGGGAAAAAAGCAGACGCCTAGATCTCTTAGAAATTTTGGAAATATCTTCTGCTTCAAAATATAAACAACCAATTGTGAACGATCAATTAGATTTCCGCTTATCTCCGGTTTTAACATCTGTTGTTTGATGTTTATTTCTTTGACTTGTGCGTTTACTTTTCAGTCTTGAGAATGGGATAAAACCCGAAACATGTCGACTTGTTAGATGTTTAATTTATTAAATATTGTGAACGTAGTCTTGTGTTCTTTTATTTTTCAATTCACCAAGTGTTGAGCGAGGAATCAATTTGGTTAATCAAGAAGATGTGTACTCACCAATCCTTTCTCACAGTGCATCACCCAATCCTCGGACATCAGCCTGAGGACCATCTGGCCGAACAACGGGTGTTCCACCATCCAACGAGCCATGCACATGTTCTGCGTCGTCTGACCCTCTGAGCGAGAGGGGCTGTTGCAGACCAAGGTCAACGTCTGCACGGCTATGCACCAGGTGATCAGCGACAGTCCAGGGGTGCTGGCCAGGACCGATATCAGCGAATGCACCGACTCAGACCTCAGGGCTATGGCTGGCACCTGGGTGCGGTCGAATTTGTCCCCTTTGAGGGTGCAGTTGAGGGTGAGCCACAGCTGCAGGATGTGCTCCACGCTCTCCGGGGGCTGACGATCCAACCCTTGGAACAGGGAGTGGAAGCATTCGATCAGCATCTTGTAGTTGCTTGAGGTGGTCTTGACCGAGGATTGCTGCAAGGGTTTCTTCCAAGGTAGAAGCTTCCTTTCCTTCTCTTGGCTTGGGAGGTTGGTGGATATGTTCTGCACCAGCACCTGGTGGTTATTATAAATTTTAATAGTATATTCTAAAACAAGTTGCAGAATGAGCTCCTATTCCAACACAAATGCGAAATTAAAAAAAGAGCAACGAAGGAGCGAGTTTTCGATAGCATGAGTGTTGGAATTGCCTTCTGCAAAGAGTATTAGACGATATTTTCTCTATTTCAGTCAAGTTTTGTGAAATACTCTCGAAATTCAAATAAAAATTCAGATTAGTGACTTTTGTATTGTATCTTGGCAGTTGGTGTCACTAACAAAATTTGACAGATTGCGGAATTTGAATTGATTTGATTCGAAAATTGAGTGGATCGGAGGTCAGTACTGACAACCACAAAACGAAAAATATAACTGAAAACAATGCTGTAATGAGTTTTAATGAGTTTCATTACAGCACTACTTTTAGTACTGTAATGAACTCATTACGATACTGAAATACAGAAAAATATTTTTTATTTTTTTATTTATTTTTATTTATTTATTAACGGGATAAACCCAATTTTACAAATGAACAATAATAATACTTTTTAACAATTAATGTACAATACATCTTAATAACCATTGAAATATAATCCAAAATTTGACAGATCATAACAAATATCTATTGACATAACGCACAACGGAGGGGTAGCTGAGGTGAAAGAAGTCAATGCCTGTTCTACTGGCAGTATTTACATGTTGCGAGATTCTTGGAATTGGCAAAGCCCTGGTATAATTGTACCTGTCGGTCCTGAGACATAGCAACATGGTACCTCTAACATTCCTAGATGGAGCGTGAAAGCTGAAGAGAGACAGAAGATCGGAAGAGGACAAAAGCCCCCCAACCAATCTAGCAAACAACAATATATCAGCTCTAATTCTACGAATCCGCAAGGCAGGAAGGCGCAGAACCGATCTAATATGAGTTGCGGAAAAGTTTAGTCTTGGGATTCCCATTCTGCAAGACACAGAGAGAAAAAACCTATTTTGCACTCGTTCTAACCTGTCACAGTCTTCATGAGTATATGGAGACCATACACAAGAGGCATGCTCAAGATGCGGCCTTACCAGACTGACATAAAGATGTTTCAAGGTATTGACATCCCTAAACTCATACGAATGCCGCGAAATGAACCCCAGCATCCGGAGACCCTTATTGATTATATGGTCAAAGTGCTCTCTGAAACTCATCCTACTATCGTAAAATACACCCAGGTCTTTAACAGAGTTCACAGTTTGTATCGCTTCGTTATTCAGACAGTAGTGTGATACAAAGTTTCGATCCTGCCTATCAACACTCATATGTTTGCACTTACCGAGGTTAATGATGACTCTGTTATCTTTACACCATTGCTCCAATCGATCCAGATCAGACTGGAGATTCAACATATCAGTTGGAGTATTAACCATTGCATAAATTTTGAGGTCGTCGGCAAACAGAAGAAATAGTGCAAATCTGAAGCAAGTGGAGATGTCGTTAATGTAAATCAGAAACAACAGAGGGCCCAAATGACTACCCTGAGGTACACCTGAATCTACAATGTATAATGGGGAGAAGGAATCATGAACTTTAACCGACTGAGTACGGTGGGTGGAATAAGAAATAAACCAAAGGACGACAGTTTCTCGCTCAAAATGGAATGATCAAAGGCCTTAGAAAAGTCGGTGTATACAACATCAACCTTACCTCCTCCTTCCAAACAATCGAAGACATACTGGACGAAAACTAACAGATTTGAGTCGACACTTTTACCCTTAGTGAAGCCATGTTGTTGCTCGATCAATCTAGACGATATATCTGATTGTATGCGATCCAATATTAATGTCTCCAGGATTTTAGGAATGGCGCTTATGATGCTTATAGGCCTATAATCGGCGATGTCATGCCTATTTCCAGACTTGAACAAAGATTTCACCGTACTACACTTCCACCTGGTAGGAAAAACACCAGTTGACAAGGACCTGTTAAACAGTAGCTTAAGTGGAAGCGCCATTGAAGAACAACAGTTCTTCAAAAAGAATGCCGGCAGGGAATCAGGTCCCGGACCCTTTCCAATATCAAGATTTTCTAACTTCTTGACAACCTCGTCAAGAGAAAAAGATAAGCTGTCGTCCCCGAAGTGATCAGAATAGGTTGAATCATCAGAAAGAGTAGGACCCGAAACATAGGTAGATCGAAAATGTTCAGAAAAGAGGGCTGCTATATCCATGTCATCTTCAGCACGGTGAATCTATAGGACTTCCTGATACTACAGTCCCAATTACAGCTCCGGGGAGGCAGTAATTTTCGAGAAAAAAAAAATAAATGAGACTCATAAATATACTCCATTTACCTCGGATACGGCTCTGATATAGTCTTATATACAGGGTGTACCAAGTTCGACGGCCTTTTAGGCGTTTCTGGAGAACTGGACCTATTTGAAATCTGAAAATTGGGATTATATATATTGTTTGACATTATCTACCGATCTATAATAATCTTGGAGCATGACCACTTTCAGTTATACAGGGAATGAAAAATAAATTTTCAAAAATTTTTTTTTCTGTTTTTTTGTTCTCGACTTTGATAGAGTATGCGATTGTGAATACATTCGTACTCAAATCGTTGCATTCGTCAAAATACTTTCCAAAATATCGAGAAAAAACTGAAGAAAAAAAGGAGATAGGAGTATTCGGTTTTATGTTTGTTATTCCTAACCTAGATATCGTAAGCACAAACTGTTTTCACATTTTTGTGAAGACTGTGGAAATATTGTACAATTTCAGAATTTTTGATAACCCGTCACAGGGTGTTCCAAATGTTGGTTCAAAAATTGGGATCAAGATTGGCTCATAATATTCGTTTTTCAAATTAGAACCCTATATTTTTATGATTGCGTTGGATTCTGCGAAGAAAAATGATGGTAATGTTCCAACATGTTGATGCTCCTAAAATTACTAATTCTTGAGTTATTTAGGATTTTCTGTTTCTATTCATGAAGTCTGTTTTACATCAACAATGATAAATGAATTCAGAAAAGAGAAAGTCATTAGTGAATTATTTGAGTAATTTATCTTCTATGACCAAGGTCATTGTTGATATGAAACAGATTTTATGAATTTAACGGTAGATACGACATGAAATAAGGAAATCCTGAAAAACTCAAGAATTATTAATTTTAGGTTCATTAACATGTTGGAACATTATCATCATTTTTCTTCGCACAATCCAACGCAATCATAAGAAAAATAGGGTTCTAATCTGAAAAACGAAAGTTATGGGTCAATCTTGATCCCAATTTTGAACCAACATTTGGAACACCCTGTGACGGGTTTTTCAAAATTCTGAAAATGTACAATATTTCCACATTCTTCGCCTTCAGGAATGTGAAAACGGTTTGTGCTTACGATATCTAGGTTAGGAATAACAAACATAATATCGAATACTCTTATACCCCTTTTTTCTTCAGTTTTTTCACGATATTTCGGAAAGTATTTTAACGAATGCAACGATTTGAGCAAGAATGTATTCAAAATTGCATACTCTATCAAATTCGAAAACTAAGAAACAGAAAAAAAAATTTTGAAATTTTTTTTTTCACTCCCTGTATAACTGAAAGTGGTCAGGCTCCAAGAATATTTTAGATCGGTAAATAATGTCAAACAATAATATAATCCCAATTTTCAAATTCCAAATAGGTCCAGTTCTCCAGAAACATCTAATAGGCCGTCGAACTTGGTACAACCTGTATAGTTTAGTTTAACAAGGTTAGGTTAGGTTAGGTTCATTTTCCCTACCAATAGTTGAAAAAAAAATTGTAAAAAATAAAATAAATATCTGAAAAATACCGAGAAATGTAAGTTGCTACCATGACTATGTGTAGGCCATTTCTAAGTTTGCATAAGCATGCACAAATATATCCAACAAATGAGCGTTTAACATTCACATCGCCAATATTTATTTAAATATTTGGAGTCATAATATTAGTAACATTATTACTAATTTGGTAAATAGCTACCCCACCTTCTGGAACAGTATCTCGTTTGAATTGAACAATACAATTGAAATTAGGTATTTCAATCGGATTTTCACGCGTCATACATGTTTCAGGAAGAAGTAACACATTGGTTTGTATTGTAACTGGATCTTGTAAATCGTATTTGTGACTATGTAAACTTTGGCTTTTGAAAGTCATTATTAAAATCCCATTTCTAATACTAATGAAATCTAAGAGTCTTTTGAATTCTTGCGACAAAGATGCAGTCGATGCAGCTTGCCTTCGATTATGATAAAACTTAAATGCAGAATTATCATATTTTGTCGTAATATACAATTTTTTGATATTAATCATCTGAGAAAGTGGAACATAGACGAGTTCCTGAGAATGTGATTTACTATACTCATATACTATTTCGTCAAAAGTTCCACCTTGCGACTTATGTATAGTCAGAGCAAGAGCCGACGTTTACGGGATTTCAGTCTTGGAATTCTATTTTCTAGAACGTAGGAAAGTATCAGAAAAGAATCCGGAAATGAATTGAATTTATTCCAAGATTTCCAATTTGCAGACTGTCTCCGAATATGAGGAGGAACTTTATTTGATAGCACTGGTAGCCATTGGATATGTGTAGATCGGATGGTTCCAGTAATTATTCTCATTGATAAATTGAGCTGTGCTTCGATTTTCTGAACATGAACACTATTGAGCCAAACACTATTGAAAAAACCAGGGCAAGGGCTGCTGTGCGAAGAGTAGTCGGGTCAGCACCCCATGACGTACCAGCAAGTTTCTGTAGAATGTTATTTCTTGTTTTCAGCTTCATCCGTAAGTCATCCAAATATGCTTTGTAATTCGGAGAGGAATCTAATTTAACACCTAAGTATTTGGGAGTAAAATTATGTTTCAAAGGAAAGTTCCCGAAAAGGACATTTAATTTTCTAAATTTTTGATGGTTATTCAAATGAAATAACGAAACCTCGGTTTTATTCGGACTTAGACACAAACGTCATTCGAAAAGATAATTCAGATCAGAAGTTAAATTTTCCCCAATAATTTGAAAATCAGAATGACGGAAAGCGAGTGCAATTTCGTCGGCGTAAATGAATTTTTCAGATGAAGTACAAGGAATATCGCATGAATATAAATTGAATAGAAGGGGTGCTAAAACAGATCCTTGTGGAAGACCATTATTCAATATTTTGAATTTACTACTATTATCATCAACAAAAAAAATCTTTCCACATTTAAGATGTGTATAAAGTTTAAAGATCAAACCGACTTTCCATACCGTGTCGTAGGCAGACGATAAATTCATGAAAGCTGAACCTGTTTTTAATTTGTTATCGAAATCTGATTCGATAAATGTGGTCAAACTGAGAACCTGATCATTGCAATTTCTATTTTTCCTGAAACCGCCTTGACAATTTTGAAGAACATCCTCTATAGTAGGTTCAATCCTGAAGAAAATCAACCTTTCTAAAATTTTCATAGGAACACTCAATAAACCAATTGGCCTATAACTACTCGCTTCGGAAGGATTCTTTCCACGTTACTATTACAACGCCTATTACTTTCGCTTTGCGAAACTCAACTGGAAAATTGCCAGTACACAAAATGTTATTATAAAAGAATAACAACCACTGCAATGCCCTTTTTTCTAAATGTTTAATAAACTCAGGATAAATTCCGTCAAAACCCGCAGCTTTACGTGATTTCGTGCGTTTAATAGCTGTTTTCAGTTCATCAAGATTGAACGGTTACGATATACTTTCTACAGCTTGAGCTGATTTCCTAAGTCTGTGTAATTTTTTCTTTATATCCTTGACTTTTAATTTTCAGGTTTCAACTGAATTAGAAACATCAACGAGACAACGTGCTACAAGGGCGGATATAGCTTTTTTTCGTGGGGGGGGTAACAACCATTGACAACGAATAACTAGAGAATTCCGGTTTTTTGAGCTTGGAAGGTATTTGCTTACCACATATTTAGGAAATTTTCATTGCTAATACACTTCGCGGAACAATTGAAGGAACAGAAAATTAAAAAAAAAAATTTTTTAAAACAGTTAGTATTTCAGTGACGAGTAGTCGAATAAAAAACCAACTTCTGAAGCTTGAAGAAGTTTTTGAAATTATTGATCAACAATTTTTCAGAGTACCGGTGGCCATGCAATCATTGGATAAAGCACGAAAAAAAAACTTTCGAAAATATTTCGAATTTTTATTATTTGGTCTACGCTCACGGAAAATTCTTTCTAGCTATACCAATGCAAATATCGCATAACCTGTTCATTCAGCTCTAATTTGCTTTTTTACGACTCTCGAGATATTAACTCAACAGCCGATATCTTCGGAAATACTGCTCGCCTAGCGAGGCGAAAGGCGATTTCCTTTCTAATGAGAATTTTCCACAAAAATCCGTTTTGTTCAATCACAGAATCGTGTCATTTTGCCACGCTTAGGATATGAAAAAATTTGGCAGCCTGATGTTCCCCAAAGTCCCCCCTCAAATCGGTAGATCGATCGGTTTTCTTGATCCGATTGTTTGAACATTTGGAAAAATTGGGAGAACAGGGTTTTTCCTTAAACTTGACCTAATCTTTTCACATCGGTTTGTTTTTTTACATAATGAGTCGAAAGGTTTTCAAAAAAACTGTTTTTTGAACGTGGTGTCAGGTGTCGGAAAACGGAAAAAGTTAGGGGTATCAATTTAAAATTCATTTCATTATTTTTTTCTCATTAATGTATCCAAGGTCCATAGCTCCAGTGAAGGTGAGTTAGAAATGGTCTCTTGTATTATTTTTTTTTCAAATTAAAAATTTGTTTTCATTCTAATTTTTCTTTGAGAACAAAATTCAACGAAATTTCTCGTTCATTTTTTTTTCCGAATTACGAAAATTTTTGAAAATAATTTTTTTTTATGATTCATTTAGACAAAATCTGAGTGAAAAATGAAGAAATAATGTAATTATTGATTGATTAAGGAAATTAGGTCAAGTTTAAGGAACAAAAACCTTGTTCCCTTAATTTTTTCAAAATTTCAATCAATCGGTTAAAGAGAACTGCTGAACAGATCGATCTACCAATTTGAGGGGGACTTCGGGCTGTGAAATTTTTTCATAACCTAAGCTTTTCCGCCAATATTGATGATGATACAGTCCGTTAAACAAAAAATGGTAAAATGGCATTTTTTTGCTCTTTTTCCACGTTTATGTGATAGGTGAAAAAAAAAATTTCTTCTTAATTGAACAAAACAGACCTTTGCAGAAATATTTCTGTACTCACTAGGCGTTCAGAAGTTTCGGAGATATTGGCAGTTGAGTGAAAGAGGATCATTTTGCATTCAAATTAGGATATCTCAAAGACAAAATAAATGGTTATTTCTGAAAGTCATGGAAATGAAATTAGAGCTGAATGAATAGGTTATGTGACATTTGCATCGGTCAAGCTCGAGGAAAAAATATTCGAAAAATGTTGACAATTTTTTTTCTTGCTTTATCCGATGATTGCATGACTACCGGTACTCCGGGAAATTGTGAACCAATAAATTCAGAAACCTAAGTTTTCATGCTTCAAAACTGAGTTATTTCATTTCATATAAGACCATTATTCACTGAGATACAGCCTGTGAAAAATCACCAAAAAATTTTGAATATTTTCCTGTTCCTTTAATTATTGTTGCTCGAAGTATATATTAACAAAATTTGAAAAATTACGAATTTGAAATTATTATATAAAATTTTTTGTGCATCACGTTGCGTAGGTACCCTTTTTTCAGATTTTCGATACTCATGGGGGGGGTAATTACCCCCTCTACCCCCCCCGTAAATCCGCCCTTGACGTGCTACTAACTTTGGATCAATTTTAGTGGATGTCATCACTTGAGGTGTAGCCTCACCTGGTTTTCTCAAAATATCCCATGAACTTCTACTAGAATGCGTAAAATTCATGCTCGAAACTACACTGTTCCATTTTTCTTTACGACTGGGATTAACTAAATTAATCAGTTTTTCACATTTTTCCGGAAATAAAGTATTTTGATAATCGTTGTATAAATTTTCGGTTTCTTCTGACCAATCAGGTACATAAAAAAATACAACTGGGCAAGGTACTTTACAATTACCCACCTGGTTGTTGTGCAGCAGCAGCTTCCTCAGGCTGATCTCGGACAGCGTCTCGACGCCCAGGTCCAGCCTGGAATCGATGGCGCACGAGCTCAGGCAGCTGGAGCTCGGCACCACGGCCTTCCCGGGCGTTTCTTGAGTTGGTTCGGCTCCTTGCCGAAGACCTCTTCCACCAGTTCCTCCAGCTCGGAGGAGTCGGATTCGTACACCGAAGGCAGCTGCTTGTTCTTGTTGTTTATGATGTGGCAGGTTGCGGACATTATGTTGTCTTCGAAGATGTGCTCGTTGTTGCTCTCGGTTTCTGGAAGAAAAAGAAGAAGATCAGTGACAGAATGGGATAAATATCTTCTATATTTATACAGGGCTGGGATAAAGTATGGAACCAAGTAAATATCTTTTAAACGAAAAGTACGATATTTATGAAAATTTCCAGGTAAGTGCAATGGAACAAAACGCATCTGATGTACATTTTTTTGATAATAATATACTCCCGGTTTAACCGGAAATGCCATCAACTTCTTTAATTTAAATGGGACACCCTATATATTTTTACAGATTTTGAAAGAGCTTGTTATTTTGAATTCATACATACTGAGTTAAGTGTAAAAAAAATTGTAAAAACGAGGAATATAGCACTTTGACGAACCTCCTTTGAGTTTTTTGCATTAGAGCAAAAAACTATTTAGATAAACTAATTGATGTTGTTTGTATGCAGAGTAATAAATAAACAAGTACTCTTTAGTACGTCTTTTGTTCTTCAAGTGTCAAATTCTAATTGACGGATATAAATTGAACAATTTAGAATGGTTCAATTAAGTGAAAAAGAGCGTATTGAAATTTTAATGATGATCGGTTATGGTGATCGTGTTACAACTCCT
Source organism: Hippodamia convergens (assembly GCA_038502775.1). Classification (NCBI taxonomy): domain Eukaryota; kingdom Metazoa; phylum Arthropoda; class Insecta; order Coleoptera; family Coccinellidae; genus Hippodamia; species Hippodamia convergens. Next base: position 95,197,734 of record CM076607.1, read on the forward strand.
GAAGAAGTGTGTCATATTTTTAATAATTTGCATCCGGCGAGAAATCCTATATCACGCTCAACAGTAACTAAAACATTACAACGTTTTAATACTCCTGGGATGGTAAAAAATTCGCTAAAAACTGGAAGACCGCGGACTGCAACGAACGAAACTGTTAAACAAAATATTGCAATCGATTTAGAAGAATCACTCAGAATGTATGAATTCAAAATAACAAGCTCTTTCAAAATCTGTAAAAATATATAGGGTGTCCCATATAAATTAAAGAAGTTGATGGCATTTCCGGTTAAACCGGAAGTATATTATTATCAAAAAAATGTACATCAGATGCGTTTTGTTCCATTGCACTTACCTGCAAATTTTCATAAATATCGTTCTTTTTGTTTAAAAGATAATTACTTGGTTCCATACTTTATCCCAACCCTGTATATTGTTATGTGAGGCTAGCCTTAAGAATTCCATAAAGTAATGTGAGTAACCTCAGAAGATCAACAGGATGTATGGAGTCAGCACATTCCGATTTCAGATTTCAGAACAACGGAATAAGTTAGTTAAATATAATTCATTATTATTCCGACCTTAATCAAATAAACTTGCTTCTAGAAATAAAGTTGTTTTTTTAAAAAAGTGATCTTAGAGTGTAAAAGCATAATCTTAATATATAAAACTCAGTCGGCCATATTGTTGGTTACGCCATTCATAACTCAAGATTGGATCAACTGTTTTTTATGAAAGGTTTTTTGTTGGATTCTTATACGGCGGGGTTAACATAAAATACCATAAAACCCTGAAAAATTTGATAAAATTGAGAAAAAAAAAAGGAAATAATTTTCTTTCTTGCGAATAACGCCAATAGATGTCGCTCCGGTTAACAGCGGGAGAGCTCTTTCTTCTGATTTCAAATATATTATTGAGAGTATCTCTTTTTATATCAAAAGAACCGTGGATAATGACACCTGATATTTATTTTATTTATTTATTAGGGATTCAAATGACCCCTATTTACTTCCAGACAGAGTCGATATCTTTTTTTAAAGTTTTTGAAGATTTTCCTTAACATTTATGGAATATATTGAGGTTCTCAATTTCTTCTTCTATTCTGAATTCAATTTCTTCAATATTTTGGGAACGCGCATTTTATATTCCAAATATCCTCATAAAAAAGTGTCCAATGATGTTAAGAAGGGACCATCAGGTGACCATAGAATGGAACTTCGATATAAATGAATCACAACATTCTTGAGTGGCATTCTACAGCTGCCTTAGATTTAGACAAAAAAAAACACTAATTTTCAGAAACTGTCGAAAAAAACCTTAATAAAGTATAAATATAAATATTTGAAATCAGAAGAAAGAGCTCTACCGATTAGGAAAATAAAATACAGGGTGTGCCATTTGAAAAACAACAGTTCACATAGAATTTTTAGGGTAACGGTGCCTTAATGCAATTCTCAGTACTGAATTCTGAATGCCCACAAAATATACTGCAAATTTGCCCATTTGAACTTTTGTGTACTACCAATATAAACTGAGATAGCTATTGTGTAATATATAAACAATAACCCTGTACATACCTATTTCATTGCAATTAAAGTTTTTGTACTTTTGTATTTTTTTGTATTTCACCTGATATATTTCCTTTGAAAAAAAAACTTATTTAATTGCCAATTGCCACTCCACCAACAGATCCCTTTCGCTCTTTAGTTTCTGGGATAGTAAATGATTCTAAACAGTTCTTGGCCAACATTCAAGAATTTAACAGCTGTTTCCAGACGACAACGTTTGTGTACACATACTGTACAGGACAATTTTATGTCGACTTTCAAGATATTATACCATAATAGTTTATTATAATATGAAAGTTGCTTTTTTTGAGGCAGTACAAAGTCTGCCGGGTCAGCTAGTTATATATAAAAATGACCTATATTGGAATATGCTCATCCAATCTTTGTCAACTGCAGAAAGCCCGCATTGAAAAACCTGGAAACAGCAGTAAGAACAGCGCTAAGAATCATCACAAAGATAAGACATCCAAATACATAATAGGTTGTATAACCCACCTAATGAACTCCTATTCAGGTTAACGAAAATTGAACCAATCCCAGAAAGATTCAAGAAATTGAATATAAAATTCTATACAAGACTCATCCAACGAGATCCTCATCCCAATCCTACGAGGAAGTTTCCAACCTCTGCAATAATGAAGAGACTTGAAGAAGACTATAAATGAATCCAATAATTTTAATGACTCTTTGTCTTGTGTTCAGCCAATAAAGATTTCTCTCTCTCTCTATAAAAATGAATAGCTGTACGTTATGTACGCTAAAATTTGAAAACGGCTGGACCAATTTGACTAATTTTGGTCTTGACTTATTCGTAGAATTCCAGGGAAGGTTTAAAAGGTGGGAAAATTTAAAAATGCAAGGTATTCAATATGGTATTTCCTTAGAAATAGAGGTGACCGATTATCATTGATTTTCGATGATCATCGATGTTTGACAATTAAACATCGATGTTTCAAAATTGATTTTGAATCATTTAAAACATCGTAACATCTATTTCTCGATTTCAATAATTTCTCTAAGTGAGAAAGACGCAAAATTTGCACAAAAAAATGTTATGAATTAATAATGAATAATTACTTAATAATTCGATAAATATATCATATTCTGTTATCTATGTAATTATTGGCTTTGGTGATCATTTGTGAAAGTGACAATTCAAGTTACGTCCTCTTTTTGCAGTTGTTTTTTTTTTTGTGATAGATACAACTTATCTCAAAGTGTGCGAGAACTTTTTTGTCAACTTGGTTAATTTCAATTAGCGATGCCGAGAAGAAAGAGACCTGGCATAAGAAACTGCGTCACAGGAGGGTTCATGAATTGAGGGGGTTGACTGATTATTTGATTATATAGTTTCAGTTATTTACGTATAGGACGTATATATACGAAAAGTTAGGGAAATACAATTGGATCAGGTAGACGGTGTGGCAATCAGGATCTAGGCTTCTTTAAGAATTTTCATGTTTGAAGATAATATTGGACCAATAATAATAACAATAATTTCAATAGCCGATTTGGCCAGATAGTAAAAAATAAAAATTCATTTCAATCGAGAGTTCATATTCGATTCATAATGAGGTCAACAGAAAAATCTTATTATCTACTCCTTCATTAATCTAGCGATCAATGGTCTCGAAATATTTACGCGTTCACACGTTAAAATATCTCGACCATTAATCGCTGTCATTAATAAACTAGTTCATTAAACAACTATTTTCGATTTTATAAAAACAGAACACGTTCAGGTTTCACTCACCGTTCGATGCCTCCCAACTGGTAGAAGCCACAGAGGCAGTCTCCCCTTCTATGTCGTTAGACGACCTGTGCGAACTTGAGTCCAGGAAGTCTTCCAGTAGGCATGCCAGGGCGTGTGTAGCCCAAGGGATCTTCGACTGCAGGCAGAAATTCACCAGGTTCAGCAGTTGGGCCTCGTTCATCAGGTGGCCCAGGCGGATTTTCGAGAAGTAGGACGATTTGGAAAGGTGAGATAATCGGGCGACTACCTGAAAAAATAAAAAGATGATTTAAAATCCGAAGAAGCATTGTGATTAACAGAGATATGGTACAAGAAATGCCGAACACCTCTACAGTGATTTCATTTTTAAGACGAGAGGGTCAAAACTTTCATCATATTTTGCAATGAAATCATATAGAAGAAGAAGAAGAAAGTTGAAAAAAAAAAAAATAAGAGACTTACTGTGTATTGGGCAGATTGATCGTTAGTCTCTAAATTTTGTTTTTGTGCTTTCTTTGAGTTAGCGTTTAATTTTTGGCTCTGTAGAATATTTTTAGGAAAGACAAGATTCAGGATTGAAATCTAAAGGTGAGCTTCAAGTAAGAAGACGACTTCTCGTATATTTTTTTAAGGTTGTAGGACTTCCGGTTTTTCCGGAACTGACATCAACATTCGTTTTTCAAATGGAAACACTCATTTTTTATTGCATGAATAGATTCTCCATTGAACTCTGAGTCTTTTCGATTCCAAAAGTTTGAATTTTCTCGAGAAAATTCTTTTTAAAGTAAATACGAAAAAAAATCTTAAAATTGAACTCTGTTGAAATACAGGCAACTTCGAGGTTTTTTCATTGAAAATTCTCATTTTTGAGAATCTCCGAGAACAAAGGCTGATGTTTCTTTTCCGACAGCGTGATTTTCAAAATATTATACAGGAGGTCACAAATTCTTTGTCAAAGTTAGAAGTGACGAAACATCAAAAAATCGTTTTTTTTTTTCAAATTGGAAACCCATTTTTTCGAAGCATTTTCGAAATCTTCGTCAAAAAATAATAGGAGCATATGTTTGAGACTTTCATCCCAAAATGAATATTTTTCGAGATATTCAGGAAAAACGATATTGTCTTCAATTTTCAATCTCATTCCGAATGTGTTTTTTAACTGGAAAATAATTAGCGGTCAAGTGAAATTTTTGGAAATCTTTGATATCGAGAAAATATTTCTTTCTTTCTTGAATTATCCTCTGTAATGCGAGAGCAACAATTGGTTTAAAGTTCTCAATGTGAGTATTAGTCAAGTCAATGTAAAAAATTCTCAGAAAAATTCTGCAGAAAAAATTATTTGTAATAATTTTTAATGCCTTTGAAAGAATATCAAACAGAACATGTAACAATTTCATTACTGAAAATTCAAATTTCCCTACCATGACAAAAAAGAAATTTTTGAGAATTAAGAATTTGAGGGAATTATCCTAAGATTTGAAAAATAAAGAAAAACTGAACTCGTCTGAAATATTTTCTCGATAACAAAGATTTCCAAAAATTTCACTTGACCGCTAATTATTTTCCAGTTAAAAAACACATTCGGAGTGAGATTGAAAATTGAAAACAAAATCGTTTTTCCTGGATATCTCGAAAAATCTTCATTTTGGGATAAAAGTCTTGGACGTATGCTCCCATTATTTTTTGACGAAGATTTCGAAAATGCTTTGAAAAATGGGATTCCAATCTGAAAAAAAACGATTTTTTGATGTTTCGTCACCTCTAACTTTGACAAAGAATGTGTGACCTGCTGTATCATATTCTGAAAATCACGCTATCGGAAAAGAAGCATCAGCCTTTCTTCTCGGAGATTCTAAAAATGAGAATTTCAAATGAAAAAACCTCGAAGTTGTCTGCATTTCAACAGAGTTCAATTTTGAGATTTTTTTTTTCGTATTTCCTCATTTAAAGAGAATTTTTTCGGGAAAATTAAAACTTTTGGAATCAAAAAGACTCAGAATTCAATGGAGAATCTATCTATGCAATAAAAAATGGGTCTTCCCATTTGAAAAACGAAAGTGGAAGTCCTAGAACTTCAAAAAATATACGAGTTGTCGTCTTCTGACTTGAAGCTCACCTTTAGAATTTCAATCCTGAATCTTGTGTCTTTCCTAAAAATATTCTGAAGAGCCAAATTCGTGAATAACCCTGTATTTATTGAAATATTGTCTGGGAGGTATCTGCATTTTCCTGAAAACTTAAATTGAGTTTTCTCTCCCAGTCTCTGAAACTGGGAAAGAAAACCCTGTATTTCTCAAGTTTGTACAATATAATATGCTGTTGGGACATTATTTGGGCTGTTTCCATCATCTATCATCCATCATCAACAAATATTTCATTATCAAGAATATCTCGTTCATAAATCAGCACCTCAGAGGTAAGGTGTGTTAAGTCACAAAATCAGAATCAGCCAAAAGAAAGATTTTTCAGTGAAATTATTGTTTCAAAGAATGTTTATCGCTATTTTTCAGCTAATTGATGTACCTAGGTAGTGCAATCTGTTCTTCACTAGGTAGAATTTAAAGACTTCAATCCAATATTACCGATAAATCGTGACCGAGAAAAATATGACTTAACACACTTTACCTCTGAGGTGCTGAAATATAATATGCTGTCTTGTAATCGAAATTCTCCACTTTATAAATTTTTTTTTTCCATAACCAACTTACCTTGAAAGACAGAAGCAGCATGTCCGCGCTGCTCGAATGGTCCATCGACAAGATCAGGTTGATCAAGCCCGTAGCAACCGATCTGACGTGAGCGTCGTCTATGTATATCGGATTCTTCTTCGGCGAGCTCTTCTCGTCGTGCGACTGAGAGTTCTTCTTCTCCTTCAGCTTCTTGACGGTTATGTCGCTGTCGGGCATCGAGTAGTTCAGCATCTTCATGAAGAACTCCTGGCCGTTCTTGATGTTCGGATTGCTAGCGATCGGAATGCTGACTTTGTGCATGAGGGGCTGAAACGTTAAAGTTAACGTTTAACAACACGCATTTATATACAAAATTTTAATCTAGTGACACCATTTAGAAGTTATGCGGAGAATCATTATTTTTTTTTATCAACTTTTGTTGAAAATTGAGCATTGCACCCCTCAGACCTCATCCGCAGCTACGCCTATGGTTACATCGCAGCGCCACGCCCACTCCGTACAGCTCTATGGTCAGCTGATTGACTGCTCGCGTCAAGTTAGCCTCCTCTATGTATTATTGAGCTGACAGATTAACTCATGTTTATTAATTGAATCAATTAATCGTCCTTTTTTGTAATCCTTCTCTGCCTGTGAATAAACCTACTCTTGTGCAAATCTTGTAAATAAGAATTTTCAAAAAGTCACCTCGCTTAATAACTGCTCATCTCGTTCCTTTCTTGGAGTAACTAATCATCATAAGATCATGAAAATATTGGTTATCCTCTCTCACTTTATTCTAATAAGATCTCTATTGCGTTAAACTTATGTATTTGAATCCTCTAAGATATATATTTCGGTATATTTTTGCAGTTCTCATAGATTTTTCAGATATCTCTAGACTCCTCACATGGAAGTGATTACTTGCTCCAAGAATGAACATTCTCTGTGGTAATAAATACTGATTTGTTATATTCTCATGTGCATCTCAATCTTTATCAATTCATCTCATTTCTCAACTATTCACTTCTCATAACACTTGCTAATTATTGTTCTCGAGTTTCAGATATATGAAAATCCTAAAACGCAAAGGTGAATCATGGAATCAGTCTTCTCTCCCAATAAAACCGAGTGAACTTCTCTGAAGTATTTGAACGATCAAGTAGCTCAAACATTGAACCTGATTGAAAGTCTCAGTCTCTGCTTCACCTTGAGTGGTCTCCTCAAGTATTGGTAAAACCATTCAACTGGTATGATCTCCTCATTATACATAAGAAATTCTCAGTTTCATTCATCTGAAGCACTTAGCAAGTAAGATCTCAAGCCTTCTGCTTTCTCGAAACCAAAGGGTTGGTGGTTTCAATTCATACATAGAACTCTCATGTTATAATCCTCATAATTGTCAATTGTAGCCTCTATTTTTCTGATGAACACTAACCCTGCTTACTAAAAGGAGTTTGTCACTGTAAATGTCGTCTCAATTGATTAATTAGCATTCTCTTTAAAAACCAACGTTATAGATCATGAATATTGATTTCTCAATCATGATATTCTCACATTTGTAATAATCTCAATGAAGAACAGACTTAGACTACTAAGCTTTCAATACACGTATCTCCTCTAAGGCCTGATCTCACTTTTATTACAACTCAGCCTACTCTAACAATTCAGTATTCAACCTTCTGTTTTTCTGATGAAATAAAAAGGCTCTCGCAATCAATTTCGATTGCTTCATCACTGTAAACGCTGTGTTCAATTTTAAATTAATGGAACGATCTCAAAGTCTAAGTCTGACTTCATCTGACCTCTCATTTTGAACATCTCTAGATTACCTCTGTTTTTAGTTGAATGATTCACTCTGAGTTTATAGATGACTTTAATATTTGTATTTTTAGGTGTATTAATGGCGGGTGACTTATTCATTTTATGATTGTGAATGATGTCAAAAATTGTTTTTACATTACAATTATTAATTAGGAGTCAACTGATTCCTCTGATTCACCACATTCACAATTAGGACTATCAACCGAATTCCACTTGAAAAGCATGCTATTGGTACGACCATGACCTGTTCTTATTCGATTAAGAAGGGACCATATTCTCCTGGGAAGGTTAAAACCAGGAACTTTATTCGATGGATCAGATATTAGATCTTTATTAGATAAAGAACATACATCCCATTCGGATTTCCAGATTTCGTTGTAGCTGAAGTTCGAATTCAGAAAGTTATTCGACCAAATAGGTTTACGAGATTTCAGTCTTGGAATTCTATTTTCTGGAACGTAGGAAAGTATCGGAAAAGAATCCGGAAATGAATTGAATTTATTCCAAGAATTCCAAGTTGCAGACTGTCTTCGAATATGGGGAGGAACTATATTCGATAGCACTGGTAGCCATTGGATAGGTGTAGATCGGATGGTTCCAGTAATTATTCTCATTGAAAAATTAAGCTGTGCGTCGATTTTCTGAACATGAACACTATTGAGCCAAACAGGGCAACAATATTCAGCGGTGCAAAAAACCAGGGCAAGGGCTGCTGTGCGAAGAGTAGTCGGGTCAGCACCCCATGACGTACCAGCAAGTATCTGTAGAATGTTATTTCTCGTTTTCAGCTTCATTCGTAAGTCATCCAAATGTGCTTTGTAATTCAGAGAGGAATCTAATTTAACACCTAAGTATTCGGGAGTAAAATTATGTTTCAAAGGAAAGTTCCCGAAGAGGACATTTAATTTTCTGAATTTTTGATGGTTATGCGAATGAAATAACGAAACCTCGGTTTTATTCGGATTTGGACACAAACGCCATTCGAAAAGATAATTTTTCAAAATTTTCAGATCAGAAGTTAAGTTTTCCTCAATAATTTGAAAATCTAGTGCAATATCGTCAGCGTAAATGAATTTTTCAGATGAAGTACAAGGAATATCGCATAAATATGAATTGAATAGAAGGGATGCTAAAACAGATCCTTGTGGAAGACCATTGTTCAATATTTCGAATTTACTACTATTATCATCAACAAAACTATGGAACTATCTCAAAGTCTAAGTCTGACTTCATCTTTTGATAAAATCTTTAAAAATTCTCCGCATAACTCCTAAACAGTGAATGCTACCATCTTGAAACTTCGTGCACAAATCTACATAATGTTGTTAAAATAAATTCTTCACATTCCGACCTTTCGAATACTCACGATCTTGTTCGACGATGAGTCTATAGTCCCGATCTGCTTCTTGAGCGCCTTCTTGTGCAGCCTAGTCTTGGTGTTCTCCATCGTGGCCTTGCCCAGCATCTCCCCAAACACCCAGTCCCACCTGGCCACCGACTTGTTCGAGTTCCTGTTCATGTCCAGCTGCAGCGAGAGGTACATCAGCAGCCACGATAACAGAGGCAGGTCCACCGATATCGCGAGCAGAGGCTTCCTGGCCTGCTCCAGGTTGCTCAGGCACTCGTGGGTGACCCTAAGGGCTGCGTCGAGCACCGAGCTCCTGTGGGGGCTCAGCTTGCTCAGGTAGGCTATCAGGGTGAACACCCTGTCTTGCGGGAAGGTCTGGGAGTACGAGGAGGAGAACATCTGCGAGAGTACGTCTGCCAGGAAGTTGCCCCAGAAGTCGCTTTTGGCCGAGGCGTTCCTCAGGTAGGTGGCTGCTAGGAATTGCAATCTGGGGGACTGGGATACGCAGAAGCCCTTGAAGAGTTTCTGGCACGTTTCGACGTCGATTTCGTTGACGTAGTCGATTGAAAGGAGGACCTCCAAGAGGCCTTCGGCGATGGCCACCAACTTTTCGGTGCAGATGTTGGATAAATCGTTGTTGGTTTCAGGGTCGTTCTTTGGTTTTTCTTCTAAACGGTTCATTATGTTCCTGATGGTGTTCAGTTGTCGCTGGTACGTTATAGCTTCCTGTAAAAACGAATTAATGATAAATTAAGGTCTATTTGCACCAACTTCCTTTAAAATGATTACTTCACTAAAGCCCGGTTTTACAATCGAAGGTTACCTTTTGGTTAAGGAAATTTTCTAGGTTAGGCGTTTTACAATCAAACGAAACGTGGTTAACTATCAGTTAACTTAACACCGAAAGTGTGGGTAAACCTGAAATTTATTCAAGAACCATAGAATCATATATATGTATATAACCTAGAATGTTTGTCTGATTCGAAAATTATTGTTTTGAGGAAATTGATTTCTCACGAGAGATTTGTTGATATGGATTTGATTTCAATGCTTTAGCAGTGGTGGAGAGGAATGTCGTAGACCTGGAGTGATGCGTCTCAGATCAAATTTTTTTCGAAATTAATGACGATTATTATTTTTTTTAAAGATTCATATTATCGAAAAGCTGCGTTTTATTATTATTTATTCAGCATATGCTGAATATTCTAAACCAAATAGAACATTGGATAGCTCGTCCAACCACATGGTAATTAAAATGCTAAGTTTCCGAGGTGCATAGGTTCTATCGACTGCACACATAAAAATTCAATTGTCAAGTGATCAAGCCGAACTATTCAGCAACCATCAACAGTTTTTTTCCTTGAATGTGCAAACTGTAGCTGATCCATCTCTGAAAATTACAAACATTGATGCAAAATGGCCAGGTTCAGCACATGATATTTTTCAGAATTCTACGCTGTGCAGATCATTTGAAAAGAGGGATTTTCCTCACAGTGTTTTAGCAGGAGATAGTGGCTATGGAGTTGAGCCTTATATAATCACACCTTCAGCTAATACAAGAAAACCTTCTGAAGTCTCATTCAACAAATCACACATTTGTACAAGAAATCTCGTTGAGAGAAAGAGTGTGTAGAAACGTCGCTTTCTAGCCCTTGTCATGGGAATGCATGTAAAATAAGATACAGCTCAGGCTATGTTAGCGGCTACAGTCATTCTTCATAATACAGGATATCGTAGAATTCACTAGTAATATTAATCTCTTAAAATTTCCTGATCAAAGGCATAATGCAGGTACCTCTACTCCAGATACCTCCATGAACATGTATTTTAATAGATTGTAAATTTGAGAAATAATTGATCTTATGTCTACATGTACAATAAACAAACTGAGGAAATTCATTTGAATAAAATATGAAAATTAATTACATTAAACTTGTTCATTTCAATCATTGATTTCAAAATTTTAATATTCCTTTGACGTTGTATAAATCCGTTAATGCGTCCGACCTACTATATAGATCAAAAGAACCAATATTTTCACAAACTCAAGAAAATTTAAACAGTTAAGAAACCTCAATCGGTAAAATTATTGTAGAACGCCAGGTACGAGTTAACCATCGAGTGGCGGTAACCTAACCATAAAGGTTAACCTTCGATTGTAAAACTGGCTCTAAGCGTCTTTTAGAGTTGAGAGTCGCTTGAATTTATTGACAGTTGCACGACTGTCACTCAACAGAATATTAAGTTAAGGCCGTTTGCACCAAACTCACTCGCGACCTACGATATTCAAAAGGCCAGAATGTTGCTTCAAAATGCGACGTTGCCGGAACCCTCACGAAGGGTTGTACCAGGCTCAGAGTGTTAAGACTTTGCACTTGCAGTTCTGTTTTGAAACGTAACATGTGATTTAATTCGCATCAGAAATTCAACCGGGAAACGTGAAAAAAGGTTTGTGTTTTTTTCGTGTTCGTGTGATCGGTTTTTCTATCAATAAATAAAGTGAAAATAAGTGTTGCAGTTGCAAGAACAGGGCGTATCGGGTTTGTGATAGGATTTTTCGACTTTTAGTGTTCATATCTGGAATGATTATCAACAGGAAGGTTTCTCATTTTAATGTTTATTAAAATTTCATTTGGAAATCTTCGATTTGAGTACTATGCCTCGTGCCCGGTTGCAAAAGTAACTATATAAATCTACTAATCAGAAAGTTTTGGTATTTTGATTTCCGAAAGATCCCACGAGGAGACGAAAGTGGCTTAACGCAATTTATAGAGAAAGTAGTTTTAAAGTCAACGATGACAGTGTATGAAACATTTTGTAGATTCCCATATATTGAGAAATAACTCTTATTCAACCGCCGAAGGTTCAGTTATTAATATACCCCTAAAAATTACTAAATTAACTTCAATTTTCCCAAATCGACCAAGTTACATGACATCTTCAGTTACTCTGAAAAGAACTGATCCTGAGGAACGGAGACAAAAATTAGCTGTCCCATATGATAATGTTTACACCGATTTGGACAAACAAGGTCAGATCGATTTTCCGACTTTCGTTGTCATTTCAAAGACAAGGCAATTTTCAACTTCTTTCCAACGTTAAAGAAAATGACTTTATTCAGTTCTACAATATAAATTTTGAGAGGACATTTCCGAAAATGTCATCGGGGTTCAAGATCTTGAGTAATTTGAGAATCGAAGTCGTATTTAGGGACGAAGTGAACGTACCCATTTCTAATTTCAAGTGGTTATTAGGTGACAGGTATATTTGTGATTTTTTTCCTCTTTTGATGTTCGTTCACCTACTTTATTCGCTTCAGAAAGTAAAATAATTTCCATTCTTATTGTAATCTCGTGGAACTCAATACAACAGCTACCTCCCCGTTGTGAGTTCTGGATTATTTGCGATAAAATATTAAGAAATTATCCGCAGATAAACGAAATGCTGTTTTGTTTTCCTCCCTACAGTTCTTCATTTAATTGTGAATTGAAATAAATTCGAAATTACATCGAAAACAGTGCGAATTGAACAAGAAAACCGTATACTTTCTATATCTACGCGTGCCACAGAAGCGTTGTTGGTAACAACGGCAACGTCTAATCTTCCGGCCTGTTATCTTTGTCATTGAATATTACTAACCGTTTAAAAACATTCACTCTCTTGTATTTCTTCAGTCGCTACTGGAAGTATAAATGAGCATGATTACACCCAGAATCACCTACAGGTTATCTTTAAATTAGACGAGCCAGTAGTTAAAGCATACTTTACAGGGAAGTCAATATCAATATATGAATATTTCGTTCAAAATATGAAATAACTTGAAAAGGAATTATCGGTCTACAGGAACAATGTGAATTTCGAAGTTTAAGTTGAAATCAGATTCTGAACACATCGAATTTGACCGCTCTGATAAGATTACTCAGACATCATTTTTGTGAATTTACTGATATAGAAGAGATTTTCCAACAACTATATGATCAAACTTTTTAATCTGAGCTTGAGAAAGGCCACAAATTGGCCGAAACGTCGCAACAAAGATTAAATAAACTTCGAAATTCACATTGTTCCTGTAGACCGATATAGTATATAACATTACTAGCACGGTAAGAGGGTTTTTACTGGCGAATGGAGCCTGTAAAACCCGTTACCTTGCGTGTATTGTTTTATATTTTATTTGTTTCTCATTTGTAAAAAGGTTAGATAAATTCCAAAAAAATCTCAATAGTTTGTCGCAAATGTCGTAAGCTATGGAAGCGTTGCCATGAACATGTCTGTTTATTTTTCTTTAAATTTTTTTTTTGGCGAAAGCGAAAATGAATGTATCAACAGAAATTATTGAGGCAGCCAGCAGTGTAGCATCAAGTTTATTACCTGCAAAATCAGCTTCAAGGTACGAGCGAGAATACGACGACTTCAAAAAGTGGCAAAACAAAAATAGTGTGATTGGGGTAACTGAAGATGTTTTGTTGGTCTACTTGAATCAACTATCAGCTAGATTCAGCCCTAATACTTAATGGGCAAAATGGTCTATGCTGAAAAGATGCTTGGGAATGAAAGAAAATGTCCCTGTTCGCAGGTTTGTTTTCCTTAAAAAATTCATTGAAAAATACTACGTTTAGTTGTCATTTGCTGATTTCAAAAGGTAATAGCGTTTCTGAAACGAAAAAATGAGCGTTATACGCCAAAAAAGGCCAAGGTATTGAGTAAAGAAGAGGCTGAACAATTTCTTTTACATGCTCTTGATGACCAGTGGTTGCTGGCGAAAATTGTAATAATATTTGGATTTTTGGATGTTGTCGATGTGACGAAATTCTCTCCTTAAACATGAATGATGTAGAAGATATGGAAAAATACGTTATTGTGACATTGCGGCAAACAAAAAATTTAATAACAAGAAGATTCACCATAACCGATGATGGCTGCAGCTTCAAGCCCTGAATGTTATTCAGAAAATATGTAAATGTTCGGCCTCCTGGAACAGAAAGCCTAAGATTTATTTTGACATACCGACATGGAAAGTGCATTTTCCTTAATGCTGGCCAGCACACTATTGGTGGTGTCCCAAAGCAAATAGCGAAATATTTAGGTTTAAAAGAGCCAGAGTTATACACCGGCCACTCTTTTCGCAGAACTGGAGCCACTATGGTTGCGGATTCGGGCGGAGATATTTTAGCACTAAAGCGTGCAGGAGGGTGGAAGAGCACCGAAATTGCGATGAGTTATGATTCGGTCAACAGAAAAATCGAAATGTATAGTAAATTATTTGGTAGTAAGGAGAGTACAAATGTTCTGCAGTCCTCGAGTTCAGCAGTTTCTGAGTCAACAGATGGTTCATCATCATCAGTATCAACTCTTTCATCATCAAAAATCTGTGTTACTGGAAATAACAATTGTACCATGATTTTCAACATATATGACGATAAAACAAAATTTTGTAATGTAAATAATACTACTAACTTGTAAAAATTAGTTAACTGTCAGTCTTACAAGTTAGTGACTTGATAAAATAAACTTTCTTGATTAATATTGTGTTTCTGGAAACTGACGTTTACAAATGAGAAACAAATAAATTCCTTTTCAAGCTACTTTACAGGGGAGGTGAATAAATCGGCCCTTAAACAGTTAGAGCAACGCAACTTGAGACGGTTCATTTTAAGGGAAACTTAACACCAAGTGAGTTTGGTGCACTCTTTGGTGCGCCCTCAACCACTCACCCTGTAGGCCTGGAACACCTTGTTGTGCTCCAGCGAGAACACGCTGGAGTTCTTCTCCTTCATCGTGTTCATGTAGCTCAGCAGGTGAGACGCGTTCTTGACGTCTGCCACAATGAAGCCTTGCAGAGCGTCCTTGAGCTTCGAGCACGATATGCTGTAGCGACAGCTGACGTCCTCGAAAATCTTCGACAGGTTGGCCAGGTGCTTCTCTACGTCGGCTGGGGTGGAGGTCTTGACCGAGGCGCCTGTCTCGTTGGAGAGCTCGTCTGGCTTCAGCACCATGTGGCCGTAGAAAAAGCCGATCGGTATCCTGCAGCGGGTGGTCGACATGCCATATCTTCCGACGACGGTGATCTGAAATAAAACAATGTAGTGGTAAAGAAAATGAGAAAGGAAAAACGTTCGAGAGTTTGTTCAAATTTTCATCGCAAACCCGAATTCATACTGCTCCATGAGAGTTAGGTGTATCGTTGTTGTGATTGACATTAAGAGAGTCTTCCGGGCTTATTGGCCGTGGTCTATTAGGAATTATTTCACCTAACGTTTCGCCCACAACTGCGGTAGGCATCTTCAGAGGATTCTTGGTCTTAGATTGTAACTCGACCGCTGAATTTCCGAAAGTGATGCTGGATTCGATCCGTTGGCCCAACTTATACCCTGATCATTGGCGGGAGAAGGTAGTGGGTTTACGCGCGCGATGTTGATTGGTCCATCGCTCCCACTTCGTATTGGCTTGATTTTGGTCTCTTCCAACACCGGCAACCATGCGCTATGTACCAAAGGAGTTTCTTCCCTTCTGTTCATATTGTTCTTATGTTTATATATCTCAATGGCTTCCATGTTCATCCTAGGATAGAAACTTTTGATGTTTGAAATAGCCTCTGCCTTTGAGAAAACAATATTGTGTCTATCTGTTAGAGCATGTTCCGCTGGTGGTGATTTTTCTGTCTGATTGAATCGACAGCATCGTTCATGCTCCTTAATTCTCGTATTGATACTTCTCTTCGTTGTACCAATGTAGACTTTGCCGCAGTCACAAGGTATCCTGTAAATACCGGGTTGAGAGAGTGGGTCGACTTTGTCTTTGGTAGTTCTGATCATTTGGCCAAGTTTTTGAGTTGGCTTATAGACAGTCTCTATATTGTGGCCCTTTAGTATTCTACCAATTCTATCGGTGACCTTGGGGATATATGGTAAGATAGCTCTTCCATTGGGGGTGAGTTGTGATGTGTTATCATCACGTGTGGAAAGTCTTGGTCTTATTGCCCTCTGAATTTCCCTAGCATTATATCCGTTAGCGACGAATGCATGCTGTAGATGTTCAAGTTCATCCTCCAGAAATTCCGGCTCGCACAATCGTCGGGCTCTATCTACCAGTGTTTTTATAACTCCTCGTTTCTGTTGAGGATGATGATTGGACTGCTTGTGTAGATATCTGTCAGTATGGGTTGGTTTTCTATAGACCACGGCCAATAAGCCCGGATGTCAATATATCCGGTCGTGAAAGCCTGAAACTGTTGTTGTGATTGTTTGAACTTTCCCGCTTTGTATTTGTACAGAAGCAGAGGGCGCTGAATTTGTACTCCTTCTTGCGCGAAGTCAATATAATAAGAGACTACTCCATTACTAAGATCACGAGTTGGCTGTGTTAAAACGATATAAGATTTTCTCTTATATTCTGTTATATAATTAGATTATATAATCGAGGGTACGTGTGCAGAGAATTTATTGAAGATATAAAAAGGAGTTCACTTTTATTTCTCCTGGATATACAACAATCGTATTCAGTCGTTTTGAAAAGTATGTAATCTTCGAGAAAATCGATGTAAAATCATTTCAAACTCGATAACAACTTGAATCGATCCAATAAAAATCAGTATGAGACATTTCGTCAATCTGGTCGCCTTTTTTCTGAACTTTGGTTCTTTGCATATGCTTCATGAATGTTCTTGTTTTGAAATGGAGTCAGTTTATCAACAACTTCGATTTTACTAGAGATCTGAAAACATCATGAGTATATTCAGATCTATATAATTTGAATATTATGACTTTCTTTCAACATCAAAACGGTCAAATCTCTAGTAAGACTAAACAAATTTAATTCCATGAAAATACGAGGTGAGTTGCAGATCTTTGCTACTTAGGTTTGTTCTGAATTAATGTTTATATTTTATATTTTAGCCTTGAAAAAGAATCACAAAAGATTCGAAACGTTGTCGATGTATTAATAGGAAATTAAATTGATATACATATTTTGTCCAAATTCCTGTGAATATTATTCCACAATCAAAAAGCATGGACGTAACCAGTAATCAGTGTTCTAGAGTTTGTTCAAATTTTCATCGCAAACCCGAATTCATACTGCTCCATAAGAGTTAGGGATATCGTTGTTGTTATTGTTTGAACTTTCCCGCTTTGTATTTGTACAGAAGCAGAGGGCGCTGAATTTGTACACCTACGTTTAGTGTTCTTGCGCGAAGTCAATATAATAAGAGACTACTCCATTACCAAGATCACGAGTTGGCTGTGTTAGAACGATATAAGATTTACACTTATTTTCTGTTATATAATTAGATTATATCATCGAATGTACGTGTGCAGAGAATTAATTGAAAAAATAAAAAGGAGTTCACTTTTATTTCTCCTGGATATACAACAATCGTATTCAATTGTTTTGAAAAGTATGTAATCTTCAACAAAATCGATGTAAAATCATTTAAAACTCGATAATCACTTGAATCGATCCAATAAAAATCAGTATGGGACATTTCGTCAATCTGGTCGCCTTTTTTCTGAAGTTTGCTTCTTTGCATATGCTTCATGAATGTTCTTATTTTTAAATGGAGTCAGTTTGTCAACGGCTTCGATTTAAAACGAGTTTTCTGAAAATGCCAACACGTCAATTAACAAACGCTGAGGCTATCGGAATGCTATAGGTTGGCGTAACTCAGGTCGTTGTAGAGGAAAGGCTTCAAGAAAGCCAGAGTGTGATACCTCGACTTTGGAATAGGTTCAGATCAAGGCTTGGTGGGCGACGAAAAACAACAACTGCTCAGGATCGTTTCATCACCGTTTCGGCGAGAAGAAAGTCTACATCTAGGTGTAGAATGCTACGGAATACTCTTCAAAATGCAGATGGGGTCCGAGTTTCCATCGAGTACAGCCCTATGGTCAGCTGATTGACTGCTCGCGTCAAATTAACCTCCCCTATGTATTAATCAGCTGAGAGATTATCTCATGCTCATTAATTGAATCAATAAAACGTCCTTTTTTGTAATCCAGCTCCGCCTGTGAATAGACCTCCTCTTGTGCTAATCTTGTAAATCAGAATTCTCAAAAAGTCACCTCGCATAATCACTGTTCATCTCGTTCATTTCTTGAAATAAGTGATCAAAAAGGTAGGTGAATGCTCAGAATCATTAATTGTTCAAGTTTCCATGTTATTTTTCTGTTTATATAAAGTTTGAAATTTTATCCACGTTTCAGATCATGCAAATCTATAAAAATGATCGGAAAATTTTTTCACAGGGACATGATAAATTGGTAGATGAATGAAACTAGCCCTTTTTTGGACTAATGCCGACGTTTCGTTGGAATTTTCCAACTTTTTCAAGGCTGTAAAATTTATTCTGCGCTAGATAGATAATTGGTATGAAGTTAACAAACATGAAAAAGGGGACAATCACATAACCTACATAAGCATAATATAAATATAAATAACGAAGAATTTATAATAGAAAACACCGCACAACACACATTTACATAAACTCACCGAGTCCAACAAAGCTATAATCCAAATTACAAATGTCTTGTTTGTTAACTTCATACCAATTATCTATTTAATGCAGAATAAATTTTACAGCCTTGAAAAAGTTGGAAAATTCCAACGACACGTCGGCATTAGTGCAAAAAAGGGCTAGTTTCTTTCATCTACCAATTTATCCTGTTCCTGTGAAACCATTTTCCGATCATGAGTTTACAAGGATGTGAAATATTCAATACATCTATAAAAATATTGGTAATCCTCTCTCACTTTATTATAATAAGATATATATTTTGGTATATTTTTGAGATATTTTTGAGATTTTTCAGATATCTCTAGACTCCTCACATGGAAGTGATTGCTTAAGGAATGAACATTCTCATGTTTCTCTGTTGTAATAAATACTGATTCATTCTATTCTCATGTGCATCTCATTCTCTTGATCAATTCATCTCATTTCTCAACTATTCACTTCTCATAACATATGCTAATTATTGTTCTTGAGTTTCAGATGAATGAATAAGCCTCAAACGCAAAGGTGAATCATGGAATTAGTATTCTCTCTCAATAAAACCAAGTGAACTTCTCTGAAGTATTTGAACGATCAAGTAGCTCAAACATTGAACATGATTGACAGTCGCAGTCCCTACTTCACCTTGAGCGGTCTCCTCAAATATTGATAAAACCATTCAGCTGGTATGATCTCCTCATTATACATAAGAAATTCTCAATTTCATTCATCTGAAAGGCTTAGCAAGTAAGATCTCAAGCCTTCAGCTCCCTCGAATCAATGGGTTAGTGATTCTATTCATACAAAGTAAAACTCATATTATAATCCTTATTATTGTCAATTGTAGCTTCTACTTTTCTGATGAACACTTACCCTGCTTACTAAAAGCAGTTTGTCACTGTAAATGTCGCCTCAATTGATTAATTAGCCTTCTCTTTACAGACGTCATAGATCATAAATATTGATTTCTCAATCATGATATTCTCACATTTGTAATAATCTCAATGAAGAACAGACTTAGACTACTAAGCTTTTAACGCACGTATCTCCTCTAAGGCCTGATCTCACTTTTATCACAACTCAGCCTACTCTAACAATTCATTATTCAACCTTCTGTTTTTCTGATGGAATAAGGAGGCTCTCGAAATAAATTTCATTTGCATCATCACTGTAAACTCTGTGTTTAATTATGAATTAATGGAACTATCTCAAAGTCTAAGTCTGACTTCATATGACCTCTCATTTGGAACTTCTCTAGATAACCTGTGTTTTTAGTTGAATAATTCACTCTGAGTTTATAGATGACTTTAATATTTGTATATTTTTACTGTATTAACTTCATGCGGGTGACCTATTCATTTTATGATTGTGAATGATGTCAATAAATGTTTTTACACTACTATCTCTAACTCAATTACCTGGATACAGTCCTAAACAGTAATTCAACAAAATCAGAACAACCCCCTAGGGGGAGCGAGACTATTGCAGGGGGGGCACGCAGCTGATTCCAAAATATCATTTTCGAATACTAACCAAAAAAGTCGAATAGGTGTCAAAAAATTTATCAGAAAAACGGTTATAGACAAATTAAGGGGGGCACAACAATTTTTTTTTCCAAAGGGGGGGGCGCAGCTACAAAAAGTTTGGACAACACTGGCTTACCTTGATGAAGCGGCATATGGGAGGGGGCAACAGATCGTTCAACACCAAGTTCCTGCTCCCTATGTCCGAGGACACAGCGATCCTTATCGGATCGACGTCCTCGCTTCTGAGTTTCTGGTGTTCTCAGGTATTTATTGTGTAGTACACAATGGAGGTTGAACTCATAGTTGAGATTACAATTGTCAGTAGAGTTTATATATTAAAAATATTTGCAGATTAAGGGTTTCATCATATGTGGAAATTCCGGTTAACTAGATCGAGACTTCTGATATGTTAGATGTTAATTAAACAATAAGGATTTTCTTTATCTGTATGAATACGGTCCATAGAGTTTCATTCAGGCCCGGTTTTACAATCGAAGGTTAACTTTTTGTTAAGGAAATTTTATAGATTAGGCGTTTTAAAATCCCACGAATTGTGGTTAACTATCAGTTAACTTAACCAACACCGAAAGTGTGGGTGAACCTGAATTTAATTCAAGAACTATAGAATCATGTGTATGTTTATAACCTAAATGTTTGTCTGATTCGAAAATTATTGTTTTGAAGAAATTGATTTCTCACTAGAGATTTGTTAATATGGATTTAATGGAATTTGATTTCAACGCTTTTAGCAGTGATGGAGAGGAACGTCGTAGACCTGAAGTGATTCTTAGATTAAATTTTTTTCGATATTAACGACGATTATGATTTTTTTTTAAGATTCAGATTTTCGAAAAGCTGCGTTTTATTATTATTTATTCAGCGTATGCTCGTCCAACCAGAAGGTAATTAAAATGCCAGGTTTCCGAGGCGCAATCGACTGCACACATATAAAAATTCAATTGCCAAGAGGAGATCAAACCGAACTATTCAGGAACCATTTACAGTTTTTTTCCTTGAATGTGCAAACTGTAGCTGATACATCTTTGAAAATTACAAACATTGATCCAAAATGGCCAGGTTCAGCACATGAAAGAAGGGATTTTCCTCCCAGTGTTTTAGCAGGAGATAGTGGCTATGGAATTGAGCCTTATATAATCACACCTTCGGCTAATACAAGAAAACCTTCTGAAGTCTCATTCAACAAATCACACATTTGTACAAGAAATCTCGTTGAGAGAAAGAGTGTGTAGAAACGTAGCTTTCTAGCCCTTGTCATGGGAATGCATGTAAAATTAGATACAGCTCATGCTATATTACTGGGTACAGTCATTCTTCATAATACAGCATATTGTAGAATTCACTAGCAATATTAATCTTTTAGAATTTCCTGATCAATGGCATAAAGCAAGAACCTCTACTCCAGATGCCTCCATTAATATGGATGTTTATAGATTGTAAATAAGAGAAATAATTGATCTTATGTATACATGTACAATAAACAAAATGAAGGAATATTTATTTGAATTAAATATGAAAATTAATTATATTAAAGTCGTACACTTCAATCATTGATTTTAAAATTTTAATATTCCTTTGACGTCTTATGAATTCGTTAATGCGTCCGACCTACTATTTAGATCAAAAGAACCATTATTTTCTACCAACTTAAGAAAATTTAAACAGAACACATAGTTACGAAACCTCAATCGGTGAAATTATTGTAAAACGCCAGTTACGAGTTAACCATCGAGTGTCGGTAACCTAACCATAAAGGTTAACCTTCGATTGTAAAACCGGCCCTTACTGTACGTCTCTGCTTACCTTGATGAAGCGGCATATGGGAGGCGGCAACAGATCGTTCAACACCAAGTTCCTGCTCCCTATGTCCGAGGACACCGCGATCCTGATCGGATCCACGTCCTCGCTCCTCAGCCACACGTCGACGCTGACCGACACCAGATCGTTGCACGCCGGTATCAGCAGGTCGGTCAGGATGACCGGCTGCCCGAAGTCCAGGATCACGAACCTCCGGGCGCCTGAGTGCATCCTCTCGACGACGATCACCTGCTGGGGCGAGCCGACGAGCAGGTGTTGCCAGACGTTGTTCGCCTGGAACTCGGGCGACAGGATGTCCTCCATCTGCCACACGTTCTTAGCGGCCGTAGGCTTGCCGGTCGCTTTGTTGACGCGCATGCCGTCTGAAACTGATCGTTTTAACTTCAGGTACACTCCATTCACTAAAATAGTTGAGGGTATTTCCGGTTCAACAGGAAGTATTTATAAATTGGAAGATTGATAAATGTGGGTGACTCATCATGAAAAAAGAGAAATTTGTTTTCGTTCTGTAATTAGTTTCTACACTTTTTTGAATTTGGTAATTTGTAAAACGCCATTTAATTTCACTTACTTTGGGTGAGAAGACCGTTTTTAAATAATTTACCCTGTAGCTTGTATGTAAGTGTTGGTTTGTTTTTTGTTTTATTATATTTAATGACTTTTACACCAATGTACTTAAACAATTGTTTTGTAACTTTAGACTTGAAAATGAGGCTATTTTGGAAAAGTCTCGAAACTAGTCGTCACAAAATAAAGATTGTGGGAAGGAAGGACTAAATTTCTCTTTTTTCAGGAAGTATTTAATCAACAACAAAAAATGTACATCAGATGCATTTTGCGCTCGCTTATAGTATTTGAATTTCATAAATATTGTCCTTTCATACTTTATCCCAACCGTGTATGAGCTACAATTAAAAAGTATCAGAAATGGGTAGTTCAAATGAAACTCTTCAATGGATCTGGTTATTTTTAATCGTTGACTTGGCAACTCCTCAACTGACATCTATGTCAAATTTGACATTAAGTATTTGGCAATCAATTCTGTGTTCAATTGAATTTTTTCTCTATTTCTGTATCGAATCTTGTAGAATGAAATAATGCGAGTTTATTTCATTCTAGCACAGTTTTTAAGGTGATATTTGTTGATTACTTATTGGCCTACTGCCAAGAATTTATTAATTATCTGCCAAGTTTATGAAAGCGGAAACAGTTCTGCCAATCAAAGTTTTTCAATGCAAAAATCACTAAAACTATATTCTAAAACAAGTTGCAGAATGAGCTCCTATTTCAACACGAATGCGAAATTCGAAAACGGAGTTTTCGAACACATGAGTGTTTGAATTGACTTTTGCAACGAGAATTTGACGATATTTCTTCTATTTCATCCAAGTTTTGTGAAATACTCTCGAAATTCATAAAAAAAATCAGATTATACATGTAAGGGCCAGTTTCATAATCAGTTTCAAAGTCCCTTTAATTTTAAAGCTCCTTTAAGTTCAACATTTCGGTTTCATAACACATTTCAGGTTCTTAAAGCCACTTTATATTTAGAGGCCCAGTCTCGGGACTTTAGCAGCTAAAGTATCCTTTAGCCCTGAATTCCTAACCTCTGTCAACTCATTTGAGGTTAGTTATGTTGTGTTTTATTTTGAAATCAACTATAACAAGTTGAATGAGAATACGAAAATGAGAGTATGGAAACGTAGATTCCCAATTTCGAAATGAGACTACAATTAGAAATCCATACGGCTCATTGTGGTTGCAACTGCAGTGTTGCAATTGATATCAATGACATGTTTCCTATCAATAATTTTGAAAAGGAATTAGCAAAGATTATAGAGTAAAAAGATGGGAAACGAAGCGACTACAGTGATGTCAGTGACATCTGTTTTTCAAAAGTAATCGGTCTATGGTTGAAATATTTAATTAGGGTCCATTTGGCATAGATTATATAGAGATTATTAGTAGGCTCTTGTCAATTTTGAAAGAAATACTTGAATAAATATTTTTGCTGAATGATGATTATATTTTCTCGCGTATTTTCCACTGAAATAACTCGAAATAAACAAGAGTAGCTTCTAGCTCACTCCATAATCTTGGTTTGTGTGTTTTTCTGTTATAAATTTTGTGTTAAAAACTGGCCGACATTCAAAATGCATGGCGATTGATTGCAGAAATAATAAAAAGAATAATCTTAAATGTGCATTATTTTCATTACCAAAGAGAATGGAAATGTAAGTTTTGAAACTCGTATCATGTAACTGTCTTGTTCATTGCTTTTCATTTTCAGTATTGTCAAATGGATAGAGGTTTCGGGGCAAAAATATATTGTTCTGGATAAATTGTTTGCGAACAGAATTTTCTTTGGTCTCATTCATTAGATCAAAAAGTTCCACTCTTATAGAGGCAATGGTGGTCAGAAGAACGACTTATAGAGGTGGTGGTTCTCTTGACGACCCTTCCAGCAGTTCGACTCATCTACTAGACCCTCTCGACTCATTGAGGTTAAAATACACTGGGTAAGATATGTAATAATCGGGTCCAGAACAATTGTTTGACTTATCGATGTTCGATTTATCGAGAGTTCACTGTATGCATAAACTCTTGAAATTGTTATAATAATTCTCTAATATGTGAACAAATTTTTGAAATGTTCTCAATTTCATAATTATTGTATTGTAGTTGATTTTACACAATCATTTCGAATAAAAATATAAAGATTCCAGAAGCGTATTTCATTTGATTCAAAACAATATCAGCACGCCAGAGGTAAAGTGTGTTAAGTCACAATATCAAAATTAGACAAAACAGAGATTTTTCAGTTCGATTATTGTTTCAAAGAATGTTTACTGTCATTATTTGGTCAGTTAATATAACTAGAGAGTCGAAAATGTGTTCCACTAGCTAGAATTTACTAATGTGAATCCAATATTTTAGATAGTTCGTGTCTGAAAAAATGTGACACACTTTACCCCTGAGGTGCTAATATGTAAATGGAATATATCATCCTGATAAAAAAACGGAGCTCTGCTTTTGTTTTGTCGATCAAGATGTTTCTTTAAAAGCTCGACAAGGAATACTCTATGGAAATTTATTCGAATTAATTAAAATAGTTTTCTGTACTGAATTATGTTTTCAGCGCCATCTAGGTGTCACAAGTAAGAAACTAGCCAAAAATCGTAGTCGGATTTTAGTACCACAGATGTAAGGGCGGTTCCTATCTTTCTAACTCTATAATCTTTGGGAATTAGGTGATAATTAAAAAATTTTTGCAGATGCAGATGGGAAACATGTTAAAAATTCAATCATAACAGGTCATTTTGCTATATTAAGCTGATTGGTGAAAATGAATGCTTATTCAAAGATTATGTGTATATTGAATTTTTTTTCCTATTTCGATTTCTAAATCTAATGATGTTAATCTGAGGCAATGCTCCCTTTTGTCAGCCGCAATCATCAATTCAATTTTTTTTGTAATATTCAGTTTGGGATTGGTATTTTCCCCCAAATTTCTAGGTGTATGTTTTAAATTTGAACCCAAACGTTACATTCACATGACATGAGAATAACATAACCTCCTTCAATTTCAAGATGGCTGTGGGTAAATACAACTGCAACTGTCCATTTTAGGTCAAATGAAACGATTTCAGTTATGCCAACATACAACATTTCACCTAAAGTCTCCTTTACGTAAAGTTCCATTAAATTTCATTATGAAATCGGGTGGACTTTTAAAGTGGGCTTTAGCTGAAAGTGCACTTTAACTAAAGTGTACTTTAGGGGTTTATTATGAAACTGGCCCTTAGTGATGTTCTACCAAAAAAAAACAATCCTTTTAGGATTTGCAGTTTCATCGTCACTTAGTATCATTAATTCACACTTACACATCTGAGTGGAGGTCCCGTTGAGCCCCATCTCATCCGCAATCAAGGCGTAGGCCGGATTCTTCAGGTGGGACAGGAACTTCTCTGACAAACTGTTGGACCCTCCCGTGAAATTCTTCATATTGTTCATCATGTCGATCACGTTGTTCCAGAAGAGTTGTATGTCGTCCTTCTTCGACGTCCCAGACATGGAGGTATCTGCGTAGACCACAGGCACGTTGTTCACCACGATGTTCGACAGCACAGAGTTGGCCTCGTCCGCCTTGTCCAACCTAGTCCCTTCGCTGGCCGAAACGCAGACGAAATGAAGCGGTTCGGTTTCGATGAGACCTGTAAAAAAGAAAAAATTCATACACATACACATACATTATGAGCAGTTTGTTTAACCCATTAGCGCCTACGGTTGCCATATGGCTACGCTTTCGGGGTGTTTTTCAAATGGTTCTCAGATGCGCAGATTTGCAGCTAGAAAGTTGGCGGTTGGTTTACTTGATACACAAATGTTCCTTACTTCACTAGTAACAAGAATTTTTTCTGTAAACTGACTCGTTCAGCCACAAGAAGTTGTGAAACTTCGAGTTCTTCGTGAATCGGTAAAAACATGGAACCTAAGTTCGTGTAAGTGAAATATTTTCTATTTGCGCCCTGGTATTGTCATAATTTTTTTTTTCATATGAATCTTGAAACTTCAATTCATGATCCTAACAGGCTAAATATAATCACAAGAAAATATTTGTAGGAAAAATTTTCTGTTGATTTCGTGGGTTGCCATATGGCAACCTTAGGCGCTTATACTCAGTGATAATGCTGACCGGATAGGAGTAGTAAGAAATGGTATTGGCCGATTTTCTCATAGTTGCTAAACGTAGCTATGCATAATATCTGGATTCTGTACAATAAAACAGGAACACCAATAAATTCGCAACTCGAATTCAAACGAGAAGTGGTCAACAGCTATTTGAAAAAGTATGGGGTAACAGTGAAAGGACAAGGAACCCGCTCATCCTCTTGCTCTTCTTCCAGGGATAGTCGAATTTCCAATTCTGTAAGATTCAAGATCTTGTGAAATACACAGAAGACAAAAAGAGTGCGCTGGACGTGGATATAAGTCGATCATGAGAACAATGTGTTGAAAATGCGATGTTGGACTTTGCATAGATTGTTTTTTTTCTGTTTCATACCGCATAATATTTGTCTCATGACATTGAAAATATTTTATAAATGGATGAAATGTTTTAAAACTATCAAAATGTCGAAAAATTTCATATATCTTATCAGTAAAATAGTAATTCCTCTAAAAATGAAAATATTCCCGATCAGTGATCACAAGGGCCTAGGGTTGCCATATGGCAACCGTCAATTTTGAAAAAACTAGAGGGCGTATAAAATTTTTATATCATTTTTCCGTCTCTACAGAGCGTTTCGGACCAGCTTTTATCAAAAAAATTTCAAAAATCGAAAAAAAATTTATTCCGGCGCTAATGGGTTAATGCCCACTTGCACCGTCAAATATATGTGTGACTTACGTCCAACTCAAATTTTAAGTTAGGTTTGAGACGCCGATTCTCTTGCACCGCAGTTTAAGTGCCACATGAGTTATGACTATTTTGAGCCGCGAATATTCATGGCTTAAACAAGACTTTAGCCCGTCTCAAATATTCAAACGTCAAAAACGAACTTCAGTTTTGACGTGTTATTTTTGATTGCGTGAATTTAATAATTATTATGGATAGAACTTTATTGATTGAAATTGATGATCTATATGAGGATGATTTCTACATATTAGATATCATTGACTGTGGCTTTTCTAGAAGCCAAGAATTTGAAAGGGCTGATCGCTACCATGATATGGACGAATTCGCATTTTTTCGGCGATTTCGTTTGACCAAAACAAACTACTCTGCAACTGCTGAGATTAATTGAGGATGATTCAGAATTGCCAAGTGATATGTAAGTACATATCTTATGTATGATGATGTCAAACCTCAAAGAAAGGAGTTGAAGCCTTGATGATTGTAGGAATCAGAGTGTAGCACCGATGAGTCAACTCCTTACGTGCCTCCAACTCTACGCATCAGCAGGACATTCATTGGCTGTAGCAGATCTGATGAAAATCCACGAATCTACAGTATCAAGAATAGTTGTTCAAGTTTCAGTATTCATGAAAATGCCTCAGACAGTAGCAGAATTACGTTCCAGCCTAACCCAATTTTACTAAATTGCTGGATTTCCTCGTGTTACTGGAGCAATTGATTGTACCCATGTAATTATAAATTCTGCAGGTACAATTTAATCCTGTGAATATAAAAAGTATTACTACGATGATATTCCACAGGTGGAGAATTACATCATTCAAGTTACAAATAAAGAATTGTTGAAATCAAATTATTTGATTCAAAAAAAAAAAAAAAATGGGTTGTACTGTGCCAATTCGTCAGCGGCCCAAAATATATGTCGTTCTGTGAATCAGAATACTGAAAAGGAAAATGCATAAACAAAATATCTTGTTTGTCTATGAATTCGCGTGTTCTTACTTCGCTGTGCTTAGTGCCGACACAAAACCATATGGTCATATCGCATTTCTTTGTCAAAACAAACAAATTCACTAATTTATAGAGTGTTGCCAGATTTGGCATTGCTTAGCGCGTGCTTAACAAAGTCGTTTCTATTAGATATGCGGTGCAAGATCTGATCCGTTTAGGCGGGGAAAAGCATGACTCAAAATTTAAGGATGCCTTAGATAAGGGTGTCTTAATCAGAAAACGGTGCAAGTGGGCGTAGGTCTTTCTGGTTCTTTGTTCCTAGACACTACCTTCATTGGTAATGGTGATGCCACCTAAGAATCAAGAAACATCTCAGAGAAGTATTCAAACTGATTTATGTTTCAGGTTTTGAAGAAAAAAAAACACGGGCAGTTTTTCGAAAAACCCCAACAATTTTTGAGAAGTAAGAACCAGAAAATCTTCAAGTACAACCAAATATATCGAATGGACAGTTCAGAAAAAAATAAGAACAATTGGTCCGAATTCAACATAAGAACAAAATAATTTGAGATCTATATCAACTACTGAAAAGAAGTATAGACCACTCCAACAATGTCACGATTAGCTGAGTCTTGGATGAAAACAATAAAAAAACCTATTCAATATTCAAATATTCATTTTTTCCCCAATGAAAAGTTCAAATTTGTAAGAGAAAATAGATCCTGTTGAAAATTGAGCATTGCACCCCTCAGACCCCATCCGCAGCTACGCCTATGGTTACATCGCAGCACCACGCCCACTCCACCCCATACAGCTCTATGGTCAGCCGATTGACTGCTAGCGTCAAATTAGTCTCCTCTATGTATTAATCAGCTGACGGATTAACTCATGTTCATTAATTGAATCAATTAATCGTCCTCTTTTTGTAATCCAGCTCTGCCTGTGAATGGACCTCTTGTACTAATCTTGTAAATTTTCAAAAAGGTCACCTGGCTTAATAACTGATCATCTCGTTCAGTAACTAATTCTCAAACAGGTGGGTGAATTCTCAGAATCCTTAATTGTTACATATTCCATGCTATTTTCCAGCTTTTTATAAAGTTTGAAAATTTGTCCACGTTTCAGATTATGAAAATCTATAAAAATATTGGTAATCCTCTCTCACTTTATTCTAATAAGATCACTATTGCGTTAAACTAATGTATTCGACACCTCTAAGATATATTTTTTGGTATATTTTTGCAGTTCTCGTAGATCTTTCAGATATCTCCAGATTCCTCACATGGAAATGATTACTTGCTCCAAGAATGAACATTCTCTGTGGTAATAAATACTGATTTGTTATATTCTCATGTGCATCTCATTATCTTAATCAATTCATCTCATTTCTCAACTATTCACTTCTCATAACACTTGCTAATTATTGTTCTCGAGTTTCAGACGAATGAAAATCCTTAAACGTAAAGGTGAATCATGGATTCAGTCTTCTCTCTCAATCAAACCAAGTGAACTTCTCTGAAGTATTTGAACGATCAAATAGCTCAAACATTGAACCTGATTGACAGTCCCTGCTTCAGCTTGAGCGGTCTCCTCAAATATTGATAAAACCATTAATCTGGTATGATCTCCTCATTACAAATAAGAAATTCTCAATTTCATTCATCTGAAGCACTTAGCAAGTAAGATCTCAAGCCTTCTGCTTTCTCGAAACCAACGGGTTGGTGGTTTTCATTCATACATAAAACTCCCATATTATAATCCTCATAATCGTCAATTGTAGCCTCTATTTTTCTGATGAACACTGATCCTGCTTACTAAAAGCAGTTTGTCACTGTAAATGTCGTCTCAATTGATTAATTAGCATTCTCTTTATAGACCAACGTTATAGATCATAAATATTGATTTCTCAATCATGATATTCTCACATTTGTAATAATCTCAATGAAGAACAGACTCAGACTACTAAGCTTTCAAAACACGTATCTCCTCTAAAGCCTGATCTCACTTTTATTACAACTCAGCCTACTCTAACAATTCATTATTCAACCTTCTGTTTTTCTGATGAAATGAAGAGGCTCTCGCAATCAATTTCAATTGCATCATCACTGTAAACGTTGTGTTTAATTTTGAATTAATGGAACTATCTCAAAGTCTAAGTCTGACTTCATCTGACCTCTCATTTTGAACATCTCTAGATTACCTCTGTTTTTAGTTGAATAATTCACTCTGAGTTTATAGATGACTTTAATATCTGCATTTTTTACTATATTAACTTCTTGCGGGTGACTAATTCATTTTATGATTGTGAACGATGTCAATAAATGTTTTTACACTACAATCTCCAACTCAATTATCTGGATACAGTCCTTCACAGTAATTTAACAAAATCAGAACAACCCCGATTTTGAACGATATCTGTGAATGGAGTATATCAATTTCTCAATTTCAAAGTTGTTTCTATATTTAACCCGTTTACTACCTGTTTATAATCCCAAATCGAAAACAACCGAAACCTCACCTGGTATTCGCAAATTTGATACAGGAGCTCGCAAGTCGACTGGTAACTGTCATTGTTGACCAGGAGATGATCCTGCCACACGTTATTTTACAAAATCAGAAGAACCCCGATTTTGAACAATCTATGTTTTACCAGAAAAATTTTCAAATTGAAACAACTTTTTCCAGGTGTGTTTCAGTTTCTTCGTAAGTTAGTACATTATCTCTGTCAGTATCTTGTCTAGTGTAGGAAAAATTTACGTGCTCAAAATGAATGAACTGTTAACATTCACTGCTATTAACTGCCCAACATGGGTTTGTAAACAATTGTAGTACTGAGACTGCTCTCTATGAGTTTTATAGGGAAATTGTGGATAACCTGGATTGTGGTATGCATGTGGTGGGTCTGTTTATAGATTTCTCTAGAGCCTTCGATTTTGTTGACCACGAATTACTTCTACATAAGTTGTACCGTTATGGAATTCGTGGACTCAGTCTGGATCTGTTTCGGTCCTATCTGATGGGTAGATCTCAGATTGTGAAAATCGGTGGGGACTCAAGTATGGCAAGAATTATAAGTAGGGGTGTTCCTCAGGGATCGATTATTGGCCCAAAGCTTTATGTGATCTACAGTAATGATTTACCGAAACTTGTAAATAAAAAATTTCCTACATGTAATATTATATGTTTTGCGGATGACACAAATATTCTTGTCTCTGGTTCTGACAGAGAACAGGTCACAAATTGTGTCGCGGACATATTCACTGAAATTTTTGAATGATCCGGGAAAAATAATTTGATGATCAATTGCTCCAAAACTCATGCAGTACAATTTTCACTGAGGGTACCTAAGGTTGTATATGACGTGATTCAGACATCGAACTTTGAGATTCCCTTTGTTGACCACACAAAACTTCTGGGTATTGTTATGGATTCTCGATGTTGATGGACGGAACATATAGATTCTTTGTGTGGAAAACTTCGTACCAGTTGCTTTCCATTAAAATTAATGAAAAAGTTTTGCAGCAATAATGTATTGAGAACCATTTATTATGCTAGCGTTCACAGTCACTTGAGATATGGTGTGTTAAATTGGGGTTGTGCTACTGATGTTGGAAGAATATTCATCCTGCAGAAGTACGCAGTAAGAATTATTGCTGGGATTCCTTTTCGGGAATCGAGTAGGCCAGCTTTCAAAGAATTGAAGATCCTTACTCTAGTTGGAATCTACATTCTTGAGATATGTATATACGTATATAAAAATAAATCTTTTTTTATTAATTATTCCAATCATTGTTATAATACCAGAGGGAAATTTTTGTTAGCACCTGATAGTTTATTCTAAAACAAGTTGCAGAATGAGATCCTATTCCAACACGAATGCGAAGTTCGAAAACGAGCGACGAAGGAGCGAGTTTTCGAAAGCATGAGTGTTGGAATTGCCTTCTGCAACGAGTATTAGACGATATTTTTTCTATTTCAGTAAAGTTTTGGGGAAAACTCTCGAAATTCAAATAAAAATTCAGATTAGTTACTTTTGTATTGTATCTTGACAGTTGGTGTCACTAACGAAATTTGACAGATTGCGGAATTTGAATTGATTTGATTCGAAAATTGAGTGGATCAGAGGTCAGTACTGACAACCACAAAACGAAAAATATAACTGAAAACAATGCTGTAATAAGTTTCATTACAGCACTACTTTTAGTACTGTAATGAACTCATTACGATACTGAAATAGAGAAAAACCATAACACTGCATATTTTCAAAAAAATTTGCAGTTTATGGGTTGCAAAATTTTTAACATGTTACCTGTGGAAATACAGAATGCACCTAACATTTTTATTTTCAAGAAAAGGGTAAAGTCGCTATTACTTGATAAGAATTGCTATTATATTTCTGAATTTTTTGAATGAATCTGTCTATTTGACGTTTTCTTCTGTTATATGCGTTGTATATTGAACTGAAGAAATAAAGATTACTATTATTATTATTATCACCTACCTTTGAACAACTTGGCCGAAGATATATTCTTGCATTTCATGATGTTATCGGAAGTCGACATCACCTCCTTAGGGTTTATTATCTCCTTGTAGAAGGAGTAGGTGCTGTAAAAATCGGAACTAGTGATGGAAGTCTCCCCTCCAACCACCGAAGCGTACGTTATGGAAACGCTGCTCCCTTTAGGATAAGGGGGTGGTTCTACGTCGAACAGCTCTGGTTCCATCGGGGTGCCGTACAGCCCGTATCGGGTCCTGAGCAGCAGGTGATAGGGGTTGGTTTTCTTCACGAGCTCGTCCGATATTTTGACCAATAGGTTCTTGCAGTTTGTGGCTACCGCGCTGTTCTCGCTTTTGGGGGTGACTGCTAGGAGGATGTTGAAGAACCACTGCAAGGAACCGGCCGATTTAACTTCTCCTAGAGAGTCTAATAGGGTCAGTAGATTGTTCATGACTGCAACGTCGAAGGTCTCGCCCAGGTTTTCGTTAACGTTTTTAGCTCCTCTGAAAAGAAATCAATGCTTGAAAATCCAATAAACCATATCACCCCAAGAAACATAAAATGTTTATGCTAGAGATTTAGGAAAATGCTGAAAACAAAAAGTGAATAAAAAATCAAACATACATAAAAGAACGAAGAATGTGATGAATGAATATCCAATAAATGATGCTAACAATTGAAATAAGAAAAAATTAAGAACAAATAAAACCGTTTCATTAAAAAGTCACATCGAAATTCCATTATTGAATTAAAATTTTACTAGAGACTGATAATTTTTCATTTCATCAAGTGGTGAATTAAAATTTACTATGCCGTAATTTTGAATAGATTTTTCTTACCCAGAATTTAAATTAAATTTTTAGTTCCTACTAATTTCGTCTGTCTGATGTTATGATTTTGAAAATTGTTTACCTCATTAAATAGAATGAATTAATTGAGCAGAGAATAAATTCAGACCGGTTTCTAGGTTGTTACCGTAGGAATAGTATACTATCTACAGGGTGTTTCAAAAAAGACGATCCCCTCTCTAGGATAGATAGAAAACTGAAAATTAATAGGGGTTTGTTCTTTAAAAAATTTTCGTAACGTAAAAAGTGTATATTTTTTTTCTTCTTGAATACGGATGGCGATAAGAAAATTTTTTAGTTTTCTATCTATCCTAGAGAGGGGATCACTTTTTTTTTAAACCTCTTGTATATCTAGTTTACTCACTAATATGGCTGTATAGAATATTTTTAGGAAAGACATAAGATTCAGGATTGAAATTCTAAAGGTGAGCTTCAAGTAAGAAGACGACTTCTCGTATATTTTTTTAAGGTTCTAGGACTTCCGGTTTTTCCGAAAATGACATCAACTTTCGTTTTTCAAATGGGAAGACCCATTTTTAATTGCATGAATAGATTCTCCATTGAATTCTGAGTTTTTTTGATTCCAAAAGTTTGAATTTTCCCGAGCAAATTCTCTTTAAATGAGGAAATACGAAAAAAAAACCTCAAAATTGAACTCTGTTGAAATACAGACAACTTCGAGGTTTTTTCATTAAAAATTCTCACTTTTGTGAATCTCCGAGAAGAAAGGATGCTGCTTCTTTTCCGATAGCGTGATTTTCAGAATATGATACAGGAGGTCATAAATTCTTTGTCAATGTTAGAAGTGACGAAACATCAAAAAATGGCTTTTTTTCAAATTGGAACCCCATTTTTTCGAAGCATTTTCAAAATCTTCGTCAAAAAATAGTAGGAGCATACGTCCAAGACTTTTATCCCAAAATGAATATTTTTCGAGATATTCAGGAAATTCTAAAGGTGAGCTTCGAGTAAAAAGACGACTTCTCGTTTATTTATTTGGAAGACCCATTTTTTATTGCATACATAGATTCTCCATTGAATTCTGAGTATTCTTGATCCCAAAGTTTGAATTTTTCCGAGAAAATTCTCTTTGAATAAGGAAATACGAAAAAAAATCTCAAAATTGAACTCTGTTGAAATACAGATAACTTCGAGGTTTTTTCATTAAAAATTCTCATTTTTGAGAATCTCCGAGAAGAAAGGCTGATGCTTCTTTTCCGATAGAGTGATTTTTAGAATATGATACAGGAGATCACAAATTCTTTGCAAAGTTAGAAGTGAGGAAACATCAAAAAATCGTTTTTTTCAAATTGGAACCCCATTTTTTTGGAGCATTTTCGAAATCTTCGTAAAAAAATAATAGAAACATACGTCCAAGACTTTTATCCCAAAATGAATATTTTTTGAGATATTCAGGAAATTCTAAAGGTGAGCTTCAAGTAAAAGACGACTTTTCATTTATTTTTTGGAAGACCCATTTTTTATTGCATACATAGATTCTCCATTGAATAATTGAATAGTGAGTATTCTTGATCCCAAAATTTTGAATTTTTCCGAGAAAATTCTCTTTGAATAAGGAAATATGAAAAAAAATCTCAAAATTGAACTCTGTTAAAATACAGATAACTTCGAGGTTTTTTCATTAGAAATTCTCATTTTTGAGAATTTTCGAGAAGAAAGGCAGATGCTTCTTTTCCGATAGCGTGATTTTCAGAATATGACACATTAGGTCACAAATTCTTTGCCAAAGTTAGAAGTGACGAAACATCGAAAAATCGTTTTCTTTTTCAAATTGGAATCCCATTTTTTCGAAGCATTTTCGAAATCTTGGCCAAAAAATAATAGGAGCATACGTCCAAAACATTTTTCCCAAAATGAATATTTTTCGAGATATTCAGAAAAAACATTTTGTCTTAAATTTTCAATCTCTTTCCGAATGTGTTTTTTTACTGGAAAATAATTAGGGGTGAAGTGAAATTTTTATAACTTTCTGTTATCGAGAAAATATTTTCTGTAGTTCAGACGAGTTAAGTTTTTCTTTATTTTAAAGCTTAGCCGTAAATTCTTAATTCTGGAGAATTTGTTTTTTCTCATCGTAGGGAAATTTGAATTTTCAGAAATGAAATTGTTGCATATTCTGTTAATTATTCTTTCAAAAGCATGAAAAATTATTACAAATTATTTTTTCGGCATTCCTGAGAATTTTTTACGTTGACTTCACTAATACTCACATTGAGAACTTTAAACCAATTGTTGCTCTCGCATTACAGATGATAATTCAAGAATTTAACTTGTCTGAACCATACAAAATATTTTCTCGATAACAGAGATTTCCAAAAATTTCACTTCATCGCTAATTATTTTCCAGTAGAAAAACACATTTGGAATGAGATTGAAAAATAAAGACAAAATCGTTTTTCCTGAATATCTCGAAAAATATTCATTTTGGGATGTATGCTCCTATTATTTTTTGACGAAGATTACGAAAATGCTGCGAAAAAATGGGGTACCAATTTGAAAAAAAAAAAAACGATTCTTTGATGTCACTTCTAATTTTGACAAAGGATTAGTGACCTTCTGTATCATATACTGAAAATCACGCTATCGGAAGAGAAGCATCATCCCTTCTTCTTGGAGATTCTCAAAAATGAGAATTTTTAATGAAAAAATCTCGAATTTGTCTGTATTTCAACAGAGTTCAATGTTGAGATTTTGTTTTCGTATTTCCTCATTCGAAGAAAATATTCTCGGGAAAATTCAAACTTTTGGAATCAAAAAGACACAGAATTCAATGGAGAATCTATTTTTGAAACATAGATGAATTCAAAATAGTAATCATCGAAATGAATACTATTTTCAATTCCCAGGTTCAGAGATCTTTTACCATGAGGTTGTAATATTTTACTCATTACTTCACAACCAATTGCTTCAAATATCGAAGTTTTTTATGAAGATTTTGTCCATGAGGTGTATGGGATACTAATGAGGCCAAACAAGGCCGAAACCGGTATATCTCTCATCTCAGTGACAAAATCATATATCATTTCTCCAACCTCATGATAAAAGATCTCTGAGCCTGGGAATTGAAAATGGTATTCATTTTGATGATTACTATTTCGAATTCATCTATGTTTCAAAAATGTTCTCGATGTAGCCTTCGTAAAGGCAAAGAATTTTCTTTTTCTTGGAGAATCTATTAATGCAATGAAATCTTGTGTCTTTCCTGAAAATATTCTATAGAGCCATATTCGTGAATAAAACTGTATATCGGTCTCCATCTATTCTCTGCTCGATGACAGCACAATCTCAGTGATTTACTCTCGGTCTGCTTCTCTGCCAGTCCACCGTATTCATATAACCTGAATATCACGTCAAAAACATCGCTTACACCAAAACCAAACTCACCTCGAACAAGTAATAATCAACTTGGCACATCTGTGAGCAAGCGACCTCCCCCCCGACAAAAAACTCCTGTGTATAACCCCCTGCAACTGATTCTCCACGATCGTCACGAACTCCACCTGCTGAAAAGGGGCCTCTCCGTTATTACTCCTATTCCTCGTCAGCCGAATCGAGGCTATCCAATTCAAGACGTCCAACACAAAGTTCTGAACGCTGCTCGTCCGATCGTTGATCAGGGTATGAATCAAGGAGAGAACGAAGACGTTCGACTCGAGCATCAGGCTCCTCTGCTGCCTCTGCAGAGGCAGCTCGGTGTGCTTGGAGGCGTACACCGTTATGCTCAGCTCGTGGATGCAATCGCATCCCATGTAGGTCTCGGATTTCCGAGGGGTGAAACCAGGTTCTTCGTTCCAGTCCGGTTTTTTCGTTTTGTTCTGTCTGTTGCATTCTTCTTCCTTCGAGTATACCACCCTGAGGTGCAACAGTAACGTTCTGTTCCGAGATTTGAAGAGTTTCGGACTGGTTAAAGTAGCCATTCCGCTTTGTTCGGTCAAATCTAAGGAAGAAGCGATGTTAACCGGTCCTGCTAATATGTCAGCGTTGTGGGACCTCAGATACTCTTGGGATATCACAGGGTTATCAGCCCACTGCAACATCCCGATGGTTATCGATTCATCCACCGAGAAGTTAACATCCCTTTTGTGTCCTATCCCGTTGCTGTTCTGCCTCAGCAAGGTCACCTCAACATGCGGCAGACTCGTAGACGGTTGCAGAGTAAAATGAACATCAACATGCCCTAAAACCATAGGACAAGGCAGTGAAATCTCGAAGATATGCTCATCCCAAGTAGTTAAATCAGTCTGCAGCCTCCAAGTCTTCGTGTAAGCCTCACCGTCTACGCTCAAACTTTGCGGATGCCTCCTTTGCCTTTGGGCTTGCTGGATTTCGGTCCAGCAAGGGGGCACCACCGCGCAGTACCCGGCTTTGAGGGGTTCGAACTGGGTGAGGGAGTGGAGGTTCTTCAGTTCGGTCAAGGTTATGGTGGAGGTTGGTTCGTGGAAGCAACGCATCTCGCTGCTGTCTGGTAGTTCGGGGTAGGTGGACGAGTACGGGGTGGATTCGGAGTTGCAGAACATGTCTTCGTCGTCGTGGTCTTCGAGGGACTCGTTGTCCGTGTCGTTGAGTACGTAGAAGTGGAGGGAGCCTTCTTCGGTGGAGACGCATAGCCTTTCGAGACCTGCAACGAAATTAAAAAACGTGAAAGGATCTTTATTCTGAAATGATTATGAGAAAATTTGAAAATTCATCTGTACAAAAATTCTATCCTAGAGACTTCATAACTCGAATCCTCATTTCTATTTGATGCTCTCAATAGTGCTGGCACCTTGAAAATTTAACACATTCCACACTGGATCGAAAGAAAATTAAGAACAATTACGAATTTCTCTGAATGTGAACTTACTTCAGAAAATGAAAGAATTCGATAATATGTGATGGATGAACATAAGAAACGTTTATATGAAATGTTGTGTGAACATTCCCAACAATGGCAAGACCACCTCTCGTATAATGGTCTCATAATAGTCATAGTCATGTTTTTTCTTTTACTGATCTTTTGTATGTTCATTAGCAAGTTTTTCTTCGTCTAATATAACTACTAATATAATTATTGAACTCTTTTACTTACTCTTTGTATGTTCATTCATGTAAGATTTTTTCTGTTCATGATAAATTG
Source organism: Hippodamia convergens (assembly GCA_038502775.1). Taxonomy (NCBI): domain Eukaryota; kingdom Metazoa; phylum Arthropoda; class Insecta; order Coleoptera; family Coccinellidae; genus Hippodamia; species Hippodamia convergens. The sequence continues at coordinate 95,236,568 of CM076607.1, forward strand.
ATTGAGTGAATTATTAAAATATTTTTTATTACATTATAATATTTTACTAATTCTTTGTATTTTCATTCGTTTTAGAGTTTTTCATGTCATAATAAAGTTGATTGATTCAATCACTTGAATTTTTTTACTGATTCTTTGTATGTTCATTCTTGTAAGTTTTTTTTTCTCGCCACAATAAAGAGTATAATTGAATTATTCAAATCTTTTACTGATTCTTTCTATAATCAATCATGTAAGTTTTTTTTTCGTCACAATAACAATGATTAAATTATGAGTCTTTCACTTATTCTTTGTATATTAATGAATTATTAGAATATTTGACTAATTCTTTGTATGTTCATTCCATGGAGTTTTTTTTCCTGTCATAATGAAATTGATTGAATGATTTGAAACTTTTACTCATTTTTTTTTGGTTCATTCATGTAATTTTTTTTTCGTCGCAATAAAGAAAGGTTAATTTAATTATTAGAATCTTTTACTGATTCTTTGTATGTTCATTTACATGTAAGCTTTTTTTTATCACAATAAAGAGGATTGATTGAATTACATATTAGAATATTTTATCAATTCTTTACATTCATTCATGTTCATGTTCATTCAAGTAAGTTTTTTGACTTTTGATAATAAACTAATTGGTTGAATTAAAAGAATATTTCACTCATTCTCTGTATGTTCATTCGTTTAAGTTTTTTTTTATTTCATAATCAAGGTGATTGATTGAATAATTTGAATCTTTTACTGATTCTTTGAATGTTCATTCATGTAAGTTTTTTTTCTTGTCACAAAATGACGATTACTTGAATTATAAGTTTTACTGATTCTTGATATATTAATTCATGTAATCTTTTTTGTTTTCTCGTCATAATGATTGATTGAATGATATTAATCTTTTACGGATTTTTTTTGTAGATTCATTCATGTAATTTTTTTCAGGGTCACAATAAAAAAAAGATTGATTTAATTATTGGGATCTTTTACTGATTCTTTGTATGTCCATTCATATGTAAGCTTTTTTCATCACAATCAAGAGAATAATTGAATTATAAGAATATTTTACCAATTCTTTACATTCATTAAAGTTTTTTTCTTTCATGATAATGTTGTTTCATTGAATCATTCATTGATTCTTCGTAGTTAGTTCATGTTAGTTTTTTTTTCTTGTCACAATAAAAAAGATTTATTGATTTATTAGAATTTTTTGCTGCTTTTTGATGTCTTAATTCATGTAAGATTTTTCTGTCCTCGTCATAATAATGTTGATTGATTGAATCATTATAATCTTTAACTTTTTATTTGTGTAATCATTCACCTAAGTTTTTCTTCTCTCCATAATAAATTGATTGGTTGAATTATTAGAATATTTTACTGATTCTTTATGTTATTAAATTCAACTTTTTTCACTGTGGTAATATCGTTGTTTGATTGATTTATTTGAATCTTTTACTGATTCTTTGTATGTTCATTCATGTAAGTTTTTTCTCGTCACAATGAAAATGATTATTGAATTAATAGATTCTCTTACTCATTCTTGGTATATTAATTTAAGCAAACTTTTTTGTTTTATTGTGGTAATAAAGTTGATTGATTGAATTATTAGAATCTTTTACTAATACCTTGTACATATGTTTATCTATGTAAGTTTTTTTTCTATTTATAATGAAGTTAATTAATTGAATTATTAGAATCCTGTATTAATTCTTTATAAGTTTATTGGTCACTCCAAAGCATACTGTTATAGACCCTTCAATTGCGTTAAGTGCGGAGAACAACATGACACTAAAATCTGCCAAAAAGATAAAAATACGCCAGCAAAATGTGTACTGTGCAACGGTAACCATCCAGCCAACTATAGAGGCTGCCAAGTGTATAAAAACCTCTTGAAGATAAACCAACCCAGAAGCTCCATTCGCCAACCAAGCAGTGCCCCAAACACTCCTCAAAAAATACCAATGCCTTCGAACAACCAAATACCGCAACAACAAATTCCACGAACCTATGCTGAAGCGTCACGCACAGGGAAAGAAGAACAAACAACATTTGGCCTAAATCAACAACTAACAGCACTTCTCGACGAATTCAAAAGTATGTTTTCACAACTACTCAATCAAAACAGTATGATATTAAATCTGCTTACCACACTTAAAAGTAAAATGAACCCATAATGGCTAATAACAATATCAGAATTGCAACATGGAACGCCAACGGTTTAACTAATCACAAACAGGAAATACTAACCTTCCTCGATCTCAATAAAGTGGACATCCTATTGGTCTCTGAAACGCATTTTACAAGTCGGACAGTATTCTCCATACCACTGTACTCAGTCTACCATACTATTCATCCTGATGGAACTGCTCATGGAGGATCTGCTGTCATCATCAGAAACTCCATATCCCACTTCGAACAGGAAAAGTTTCAAACAGATGCCATTCAAGCAACAACAGTTAACATCAAGATCAATACCGGGAATCTGAATATAACATCAATATACTGTCCACCACGTCACACAATCTCATCGGACATATATAAAGATTTCTTCAGCACTCTTGGTAACAGATTTATTGTAGGTGGTGATTGGAATGCCAAACATACACATTGGGGCTCCAGGCTGATAACTACAAAAGGCCGTAATCTACTTCGTGCTCTGACAGACAATCACTATGACCACCTCTCTACTGGGCAACCAACTTACTGGCCAACAGACCCTAGAAAACTACCTGATCTCCTCGATTTCTTCGTAGTGAATGGTATCCCAACGCAAAATTGCTTACTCGAATCTCATTATGATTTAACATCTGATCATACACCTGTTATCGTGAATCTCAACAGCCAACCCATAAACACAAACATTTCAGCCAAACTAGCTTCGAAACATACTAATTGGGAAAACTTCTGCAAATATATTAATGAAAATCTGAGTAATCAACGTATCAAAGAGCCGAAACAACTTGATGAAGCAGTGAAACTCTTCACCACTACAATACAACAAGCAGCTTGGCAAGCTACCCCTTCGACCATACAAGAAGTACCTAATTCTATGAGGACCCCACTACACTTACGACATCTAATAACAGAAAAGAGGAGAGCAAGACGAATTTGGCAAAGAACTCGCAACATCAACGATCTGCATAACTATAGAAAGCTATCAAGAGACCTTTCAAAAGCACTAAAAGAGGCACAAAACTATACCTTTGAAGCCTACACCGAAAGCCTAAGCACATCAGATCACAGCTTATGGAATGCGACCAAAAAATTTAAGAGGCCCACACTACCAGTCACTCCAATAAAGACAGAGAATGGCTGGGCAAGATCAAGTAAAGAAAAAGCAGATGCCTTTGCTTTACACCTGTCTAAAGTATTTGAAGAACCAGATGGAGCATCAGAGCACGGAATTGATGTCATCAAATATCTTGATACACCATGCCAATTATCGTTACCAACTGAAGCAGTAACCCCCAAAGAAGTACAGTCTGAAATCCGCAATTTAAAAAACAACAAGGCTCCAGGTTACGACTTGATAACAGCACAAGTCCTAAAAAAACTGCCAAGAAAAGCAATAGTATTTCTAACAACCATTTACAACCGCATGCTGAACTTAGGTTACTATCCCATCCTCTGGAAATACGCTCATGTTATCATGACTCACAAAGACGGTAAACCACCACACGAGCCAACGTCTTATAGACCAATAAGTCTACTGTCAATTCCAGGAAAAATATTTGAAAGACTGCTACTGAAAAGAATTCAAAACGACCACGAATCGAAACTATTTCCTGACTATCAATTTGGATTTCGCCAGAAAATGTCAACAACACATCAAGCCCACAGAATAGTAAACCAAATATCCAGAGCTCTCGAAAATAAACACTATTGCAATGGCGTATTTCTGGATATATCGCAAGCATTCGACAGGGTATGGCACTCAGGACTGTATATAAGATTAAAAAAAACCTAAACAACAACTACTATCTGCTGCTAAAATCCTACCTCTCAGATAGAATGTGCTGTGTCAGACATGAAAGTGAAATGTCGGATTACTTCCAACTCAAATCTGGCGTACCACAAGGAAGTGTCCTGGGTCCATTTCTCTATCTTCTATACACAGCTGACCTGCCTGAAACGCCTAATACAACGATTGCCGCGTTTGCTGATGACGTGGCTGTACTTTCTTCGGACAAAGACCCTGAAACCACCTCCAGAAACATTCAAGAACACTTAAACCAACTTAACAACTGGTATAAAACTTGGAGGATGACCATTAACCAGACCAAATCAGTTCAAGTTGTATTCACTACAAAAACCAGCACTTGCCCGCGAGTAACTATAAATGGTACCCTAATCCCAACTAAAAAAGATGTCAAATACCTGGGCATGCACCTTGATCAACGACTGACATGGGAAAAACACATTCAAGCAAAAAGAAAATGCCTAGACTTGAAACTCAGAAAGATGTACTGGTTAATCGGAAAACAATCAAGATTATCCATCCAGAACAAACTGACACTTTATAAAGCGATTCTGAAACCTATTTGGTCATATGGCGTTCAACTATGGGGTTGTGCAAAACCCACAAGACGAAAAGTGATCCAGCGGTTCCAATCAAAAACACTTCGATTGATAACAGGTGCACCATGGTACGTCACAAACGAAAGACTTCATGCAGATCTTGAAATCCCATATGTGATAGATGTCATCAAATCCACTTCCACAAGATATCAAGAACGATTGCAGGGACACCCAAACAACCTCATCGAAAACCTATACAGTGAAGGACCCGACAACAGGAGACTAAAAAAAATATGGCCCGAAGACCTTCCACAGCACCACTAGCCTAGTGTACAATAAGTAGAAATGTCGTTGGACATTTCACTTTCATGCCCTTAACCACATCAAATTTACTTAATACCATATACGAGTAGATTGTAAATATTCAATAAAGGACACAAAAAAAAAAAAAAAAATAAGTTTATTGATGCGAGTTCTTTTCTCGTCATAAAAAAGGCGATTCATAGAATTATAAGAATCTTTTACCAATTCTCTGAATGTGAATTCATTCAAGTTTTGTTCCTGTAAAAATAAAGTTGATTCATCGAATTATTAGAATTTTTTACTTAGTTCTGTAAATTCATTGAAGTAATTTATTTCCCTAATAATAAATTGATTGGATGTTCAATAAATTGATTCGTTGAATTATTAGAATAATTTACCAATTCTTTCCATGTTCATTCATTAAAGTTTTTTCCAATCATATTAAAGTTGATTGATTGAATATTTTGAATCTTTTACTGATTCTTGGGACTTTCATTCATGTGAGTTTTTTTTCTTGTTACAATAAAATTGATCGAATATTTATAATCTTTCATTTATTCTTTGAAACGTTTGTTTTTTCTTTTCATAATAAAATTAATTGATTGAATTATCACAATCTTGTACTAATTCTTTGTATGTTTATTTACTCAAGTTCTTCACTTATCATATTAAAGGTGTTTCATAGATTTATTAGAATCTTTCACCAATTCTCTGTATGTTCATTCAAGTTTTGTTTCCCTCAAAATGAAGTAGATTTATGCATTCTTGGTATATCAATTCATATAACCTTTTTTTTCTCGGCACAACAACGTTGATTGATTGAATTATTATAATCTTTTACTTATTCTTTATATGTTCATTCACATAAGTTTTTTTGTTTTTATGATAAAATTAATTAATTGAGTTATTGAAATCTTGTACTAATTCTTTATATGTTCATTCATGCAAGTTTGTAACTGTCGAAATAAAATCCTCATAACAAATTAATTGGTTGAATTATTATCATATTTACCAACTCTCTTTATGTTCATTCATTTATGTTTTTTTGTCATGATGAAGTTGATTAATTGAATTATTTGAATCTTTTTCTGATCCTTTGTATTTTCATCTATGTAAGTCTTTTTTTCTCTCCACAATAAAGTGGATAGTTGAATTATTATCTTTTAGTGATTCTTGGTATTTTGATTCATGCAAGCTTTTTTGTTTTCTCGTTATAATAAAATTAAATGATGAAATTATTAGAATCTTTCACTTATTCTAAGAATCTTTTCACTTATTCACTTTGTATGTTCCTTCACGTAATATTTTTTTTCTCTTCATAAGAAATTGTTTTTCGAATTATTAGAATATTTTGCTAATTCTTCATATGTTCATTCAATAAATTTTTTTCCTGTCAACATAAAGTTGATTGAATTATTTGAATCTTTTACCGATTCTCTGTATGTTCATTCATGCAAGTTTTTTCCTGTCATAATGAAGAGGAGTTAATAATAATGATATTCATTTATGTTCGAGATTGTATCAAATTACGAATTAATTTGATTAATTGAATTATTAGAATCTATAACTAATTCTTGATATATAACTTCATGTAACCTTTTTGTTTCTTTTCATAATAAAGTTGATTCATAGAATATTTAGTAGTATGTTCATTCATTTAACCTTTTTTTCTAGTCATAATAACGTTGATTTATATATTTATTTGAAAAAAAAAAAAAAGAGACTTACTATTGCAATACGCCGCAGACGTAAACTTCTCCCCCTCCAACTTAGCGTAACAAATAGTCTTCATCGTCCCCAACTCAATTATCCTCACAGCCCCGTCCGAACACACCATAACCAAATCCCCCTCGATCCCTTTACTCCCCACCGAATTCCCAAACTTCTCGATCGCAGGCAACAGGATAACCTGCACCGGATTCTCAGACCCTAGCAGCTCCCTCCAGTGCACAGGCGCAGGGTTAACCTTGACCATGCTGCCGGAGAAATCCAAACCGTACAAAAGCAGCACTCCCCCGATTTCGTTCAAACTCCTCAGCACGACCAAAATATGAGAACCGTCCAGTGTTGTCAGTATGTCCGAGATGACCAGATCGTCCCTATTTTTGTAGGGACCGGGCAGGGTCACGCACTGCACCGCTCTCGAGTAATTAAGTTTGTTCGACAGTCCCTTGCTTTTCAGGTCGTTTATGTGGTCCGAGATGCTCTTTTCTTGTGTTGTATCTTTCAAATTGGATATTTGACCGTTCAGTAGGAGGTTATCTTGGTTTAGACACGAGACCGGTAGGCAGGAGTCTGCCTCCGAGGAATTCGAAGACAACACTCTAGATTCCGGCCATTTCTTGTCGAACCACTTCTTGGGATCTTCCTCCGAAGGAGGAAGACATATTTCGTCGCTTTCCCCCGGTATAAAAGCCTTGTAAAACGACTGCAAGTGCTTCATGAGATTTTTCGGGGACAAGTTCATCTCCTCTATGTTATCAATGTTGTTCATCCCGTTCACTATGAACTCTACGTTACTTTCCTTCCCTTGAATTATATCCTCTTCCTGAACTTCGTCAGGTGGTGTCTTCAAGTCGTCGTCTAGTTTCTCCTCCTTTTTCTTGAACGAAAAGTCGTAAACGACCAGAAAGAGGCAAGATTTTTCGGGGATTTGGGGGTAGCTGACTTCCATGTCGTCTGGAGATTGGGGGGCGTGTATGTTGAACGTCGATTTGGGGGCTTTGCTCTTGACTTTCAGGCCGCATACGACTGTTGGGCGGATTGTCGAAGATGTGTTTAAGTTTGAGCCTGCGTTCGTTGCGGTTCTTTGGTCTACGATGGATAGTGCGGTGACTGACTTCTCTGTTGGGTAAGAGTTGGAACCTGTAAAAAAAAGGACTTGGTCAATGAGGGATGTTTATGCAAACTTTGTCATATGTACACTACGCAAAAAAATTAACGCACATTATGGAAATCTCAAATTTATTCTACAACTGAAGATGTTCTCAATGATAATTATTTTTTCTACAAGCGTGCACTTTCATTCTCTTTCCCGCACGTATTTCAATTCGTAAAGAGTCACATTGCCAAACAGTGTGGGAAAAACCCCTGCTATTCCATTACCGCACGCTAATGCGTGTGGTAATGGATTAGCAAGGGTTTTTCTCGCACGCTTTTTCTAAAGAATAAACTGAATAATGATATATCTCTATGCCACCGACGAAGTAACTATGGAAACGGCATGTGAATAAGAATTAATACATTGTCATTATATTATGAAATTGTGTTTAAATATAAATAATATCAACTCGAATTCAATCAGTACGCTCCGGTAAAATGGATACTTCGGGATCTGATGATGGCCTGCCCGAAGAAATATTAGCAGCTTCTTATGAAGCGAGTTTAAATTTGTTACCGGCCAAGTCGAAGATAAAATATGAGAAGCAATATTCAGAATTCATTGATTGGTGTAATTCCAAAAAGGTTCAACCGAGGAAGGAGGAAGTGTTTTCGGCGTATTTTTTGGAAATGTCCAAAATTTGGAGACCAAACACATTATGGTCCCGATATTCAATGATGAAGAGTGTTTGTAAACTGAAACAGGATTTGGATATTGGAAAATTCCATAAATTAACTGCCTTCATTAAACGACAGATTATAGGATTTCGTCCTTATCAAAATTCATTTTTATGTGCTGTTAGTCTAGTTTTCTTTTCAATTAATAAAGAATTTATGAATATTATTACAGTTTAAATTTATTTCATAGGCTTGTAGTCTCTATGGACCGAACGTCAACGATGAGAGTACAATGGTAACGACTTGTCAGAGACTTTTGTCATTCATGTGTATTTAGAATGATCAATTCACATTTGATCTGTGTGTTGAAATCGATCTCGTATAAGCGCTTGTAGAAAAAATATTGTTCCTAACTCGCGCGGAAAGTGTTTTTCCCGCACTCAACTGCTTACCCGAACTCCGCTTCGCGTCGTTCGGGTAACGGCAGTTTCGTGCGGGAAAATATCACTTTCCGCACTTGTTAGGAAAATAACTATTTATCAGAATTATGCATGCATATGTTATCCGCTTTCAACTTTTTTTTCAATACAGATGTTTTTCCCAGCAGGAATAAAAAAAGATGATATTATCAGATTTTGAATGTATTGGCTCCATTCTAAAATCAGTTGTTCACGATCAATTCTAGTGATCCATAGTTTTCTTTCAATTAATTTTCTACACTCGATCGCTATGCAACTTGAAACACGCAATTTGACCCAAGAGGAATATGCCCAAGTGGTAGTTTTGCGAGAAGAAGGGTGGACATACACAAGAATTGCAGAAAGGTTTGGAGTTTCCCATACAAGTGTGTCCAGAATGTTGCAGCGATTCAGGGAGACAGGTATGAATGTTCGAAGACCAGGACAGGGTAGACCACGGGTAACAACTGCCATTCAAGAATGTTACTTGAGAGTTTCTTCATTGAGATAACGGTTTGCAACCGCCCGCCTCCTTCAAAATCAGCTTGAGCAAACTCATGGGGTGCAAATTAGCACTCAGACAATAAGAAATCGTCTCAGAGAAAATGATTTAAGGCCTCGTATCGCGGCAAGAGGCCCAGCTCTTACCCCAGCCCATCGAAGGGCGCGTTTGGATTTTGCGAGAGAGCATATCCATTGGGAAGAGGCCGATTGGGAAAGAGTTCTCTTCACAGATGAGTCTAGATTCTGCCTCTACCATTGTGATCAACGTTCCCTTGTATACAGACGTCCACATGAAAGATATGCTCAGTGCAATTTCTTGAATACTACTGGTTTCGGGGGAGGATCGATTATGGTATAGGGTGGAATATCTTTGACTGCTTGCACAGACCTAGTGGTCGTTGATAATGGAGCTATGAATGCTGATAAGTATATAAGCAACATTCTTGAAGAGTGCCATTTGCCCCTTACATTGGTGAAAGTTTCATTTTTATGGACGATAATGCCAGACCCCATCGTGCGCGCATCGTTCAGGAGTACCTTGAAGAGGTTGAAGTCTCTTGAATGGAAGGGCCAGCAAGAAGTCCAGGTCTCAATTCGATTGAGCAGGTTTGGGGAGAAATATGGGGATGATTAGATCAGAACATTTTAAGATCACTTATTTTGAGTATGAACCGTCGTTGCCGAGCTGTAATTAATGCAAGGGGTGGAAATACCAAATATCAGCATTTTAGTATTTTGAAAATTCTTCTTCTTTTACATGAGATTCAGTGAAATCCTGAATTTTTCTTCCATTTAATGTGTCTTGTATCGTTCAAAACCTTCCTGAGAGAACATAAAAAATAAGTTATAAAGTCAATGTAGAGTTAACTTTCATTAAAATTGAGATTTTCAGAATGTGCGTTAATTTTTTTGCGCAGTGTACGTAATTGCTAAGAATGTAGAAAGGACAACATAGTGTTGACTTGGAACATGGAAATATTTTGACAAGCGTCATAACCTCCATTTTCGTTCGATACAGAGTGGAATGTGTCAAATTTCCAAAACCAGAGGTGGGATTTTATATTTGTGAATAGAGTATAGATAGAAATATTTAAAGGTCCCCTACTTTAGACTCTGTTGAGTGACAGTCGTGCAACTGTCAATAAATTCAAGCGACCATCAACTTCAAGGGACGCTTAGTTAAGTAATCATTTTAAGGGAAATGGGTGCAAATGGGCCTTAATTCAGTAATCCTAGGCCTTAAGCTGGGTTCTCAAAGCTTCGTACTGTCGCAGGCGACAGCAATTCATCCAATCAGAGTATGTAAACAAAACTTCCCCTGGCCCCTACCTTTTCATTTCTGGTTGTCAAAATCTGTCCCCCTTTTGTAGTTGAAATGATTCAACTACACACTGGATTTCTGCGACAATCTCATGAAACAAGGAAGGGTGGGGATTGTCGCCTGCGACATTACGAAGCTCTGAGAACCCGGCTTTAGAATCTTTTTCTTTATATTGATTGATCAAACGATTTTCCTACTCTCTTTTATACCCGTTTCATAATTCCCCCCGCACAATCACGCAACATCCATCCAACTCACCATCTCCACTCGTCAACACGTCAAACTCCTGCGTTATCTTATCCAACAAGTGAGAGTCGTACTGCGACACGTAAAACGAATGCCTCCTCGTTATCTTCCCCCCCACGTCGAATATCGACACCAAACCCTCGTCGTTACTGGCCGGGATCAGGCAGGGCACCGAGCTGGCGCCCAGCACCCTCACGTTCGCCCCCCTGTACGTGGCGTCTATGGCCGGACTGCTGGCGAAGACCACCGATATGGGCACGTTGTGCGTGTACTCGCCCATCATGAACGGACAGTTCTGGGAGTGCGGACTTTTCTGTCTGATTGAGTCGACAGCATCGTTCATGCTCCTTAATTCTCGTATTTATACTTCGTTTCGTTGTACCAATATAGACTTTGCCGCAGTCACAAGGTATCCTGTGAATACCGGGTTGAGAAAGTGGGTCGACTTTGTCTTTGGTAGTTCTGATTTTGATTTTGAGTTGGCTTATAGACAGTCTCTATATTGTGCCTCTTTAGTATTCTACCAATTCTATCGGTGACCTTAGGGATATATGGTGAGACAGCTCTTCTATTGGGGTGAGTTGTGATGTATTATCATCACGTGTGGAAAGTTTTGGTCTTATTGCTCTCTGAATTTCCTTAGCATTATATCCGTTAGCGACGAATGCATGCTGTAGATGTTCAAGTTCATCCTCTAGAAATTCCGACTCGCACAATCGTCGAGGTCTGTCTACGAGTGTTTTTATAACTCCTCGTTTCTATTGATTGGACTGTTTGTGTAGATACCTGTCAGTATGGGTTTTCTATGTTATTTGGCTCCTTTGTATCCAGTCTTCCAAATTTGGGAGATCTGGTAATCGATAATGACACATACATAGCTCAAACGAAAAGTGTGAAATACTTGGGAATAACTATCGATCCACAATTACGATTATCCTACTTTCTTTTACGCCCATTTCATAATTTCCCCCCGCACAATCACTTAAGTGACGATTCGATCCTTAAACCTAACCTCAAATTTGAGGATGGGATCATAACCTAAAATAATTTGTCAAATTGACTGAACATTTGTGTTTTCTATGAAATTATAGCAAAAACTGAAATTTCAACTAGCATGAATTCGTCAAAATGACAGTAAAGCTATAGGTTGAGGAAATGACAACTATCATCTGTATGCGGCCAGCCAATGAAAAGGCTTTACTGAACTAGGGTGAAGTTAAACAACATGAAAAACTGAAATATCACAAATAGAACTATTTAAGGGTCCCAACATAGATAATAAAATATTGTTCTACATTCTAAGGTCCCTTAAGTAAGAATTCCATTTGAGTGACAGTCATGCAACTGTCAATATTTAAGGGATCCTTAACTTTAACGAACGATCATGCAAACGGATCTTAATCATTTTATGGGAAAGTGGTGCAAATGGGCCTCAATTCATCAATCCTTTTGAGGGGTAGTGATTCAAATTGACCTTCGAATCTTTTTCTTAACATTCATTGATTAAACGATTATCCTACTCTCTTTTATGCCTTTTCTATATATCATGTATCGTTCATCCAACTCACCATCTCCACTCGTCAACACGTCAAACTCCTGCGTTATCTTATCCAACAAGTGAGAGTCGTACTGCGACACGTAAAACGAATGCCTCCTCGTTATCTTCCCTCCCACGTCGAATATCGACACCAAACCCTCGTCGTTACTGGCCGGGATCAGGCAGGGCACCGAGCTGGTGCCCAGCACCCTCACGTTCGCCCCCCTGTAGGTGGCGTCTATGGCCGGACTGCTGGCGAACACCACCGATATGGGCACGTTGTGCGTGTACTCGCCCATCATGAACGGGCAGTTCTGGGAGTGTCGCTCGTGCTCGCTCCAGGGTTCGTCCGTTTTCTCCCAGCAGACGAGGCAGACGGAGCAGGTGAAGCACAACGCCCTGTCTTCCCCGGGGGCGTTGGGCTGGTTCGGCTGGTGGTAGAAGCCGGCCTGGGCCATCTGCTCCGGAAGGGCCCATCTGGAAAGAAAATAATTTTTGATTCTCACGTCATAATAGTAATAAGTCTGAGCTCCATCCAGGAGTCTGTGACGCAGATTGTTCTACACCACTAAGATTACAACATATAAGTTCTGACCTTCTGCATATATGAATTTAAGATTTTTAGAACACTTTTGATGCCACCAAAATATACAAAAGCATCTATCGCCCCCTGCTAGAATATGCCCATCCCATATATGCTAACTGCAGAACAATAAGAAATCTTCAAGTGACTGAGACTACAGCACTCAGAACCATCACTAGAATGAGGCATCCAAATAATGTTCTACATAAAAACACAGATTGGATAGATTGAATAGGAAATTCTTCAACAAACTTAAGGCTCTTGAAGATGTACCAGAGCAATTCCATGACGACAGAAACAGGAAAATATTCAGAAAGCACCTTAATTCTCGTATTGATGCTCCATTTCGTTTTACCAATGTAGACTTTGCCGCAGTCACAAGGTATCCTGTAAATACCGGGTTGAGACAGTGGGTCGACTGTATCTTTGATAGTTCTGATCATTTGGCCAAGACTATGTATAAGCCAACTCAAAAACTTATAGAAATTTTTTTGTTTTTTTACATAGAATTTGATGAATTTTATTTTTATATTAGACCTTATAATGCAAAATGTGATATTGATATGTAAAAGGCTGAAGGACCTCAGGTCGACAGCCAGTTGCACTTGCAATAAAGCACTATTATTATTATTATTATAGAACACTTTCACAAACAACAAGAGACAAAACAAAAGACAGAAACTAGAAAATTCTGTCACCACTGTGAAAAGCTCTAGTTCCTGTCTTGTGTTTTGTCTCTTGTTTTTTGTGATAGTGTTCTATAAATTTTTTGAGAATGAGTAATTTCAAAAATCTGTAGTGAAAAAAATTTTTGTTTTGTTTTATGAATAGTTTCAGGCTTTTACGACCGTATATACTGACATTAAGAGAGTCTTCCGGGCTTATTGGCCGTGGTCTTTTAGGAATTATTTCACCTAACGTTTCGCCCGCAACTGCGGTAGGCATCTTCTGAGGATTCTTGGTCTTAGATTGTAACTCGACCGCTGGATTCGATATGTTGGCCCAACTTATACCCTGATCATTGGCGGGAGATTGGTCCATCGCTTCCACTTCATATTGGCTCGATTTTGGTCTTTTCCAACAATGGCAACCATGTGCTATGTACCAAAGGAGTTTCTTCCCTTCTGTTCATGTTGTTCTTATGTTTATATGTCTCAATGGCTTCCATGTTCATCCTAGGATAGAAACTTTTGATGCTCGAAATAGCCTCTGCCTTTGAGAAAACAATATTGTGTCCATCTGTTAGAGCATGTTCTGCTAGTGCGGATTTTTCTGTCTGATTGAGTCGACAGCATCGTTTATACTTCTTAATTCTCGTATTGATACTTCGCTTCGTTGTACCAATGTAGACTTTGCCGCAGTCACAAGGTATCCTATAAATACCGGGTTGAGACAATGGGTCGACTTTATCTTTGATAGTTCTGATCATTTGGCCAAGACTATCTATAAACCAACTCAAAAACTTGGCCAAATGATCAGAACTGCCAAAGACATAGTCGACCCACTCTCTCAACCCGATATTTACAGAATACCTTGTGACTGCGGCTAAGTCTACATTGGTACAACGAAGCGAAGTATCATTGCGAGAATTAAGGAGCATGAACGATGCTGTCGACTCAATCAGACAGAAAAATCCGCACTAGCGGAACATGCTCTAACAGATGGACACAATATTGTTTTCTCAAAAGCAGAGGCTATTTCGAACATCAAAAGTTTATATCCTAGGATGAACATGGAAGCCATTGAGATATATAAACATAATAACAACATCAACAGAAAGGAAGAAACTCCTTTGGTACATAGCGCATGGTTGCCGGTGTTGGAAAAGACCAAAATCAAGCCAATACGAAGTGGGAGCGATGGACCAATCAACATCGCGAGCGTAAACCCACTACCTTCTCCCGCCAATGATCAGGGTATAAGTTGGGCCAACGGATCGAATCCAGCATCACTTTCGGAAATTCAGCGGTCGAGTTACAACCTCAGACCAAGAATCCTCTGAAGATGCCTACCGCAGCTGTGGGCGAAACGTTAGGTGAAATAATTCCTGATAGACCACGGCCAATAAGCCCGGAAAACTCTCTTAATGTCAGTATATCCAGTCATGAAAGCCTGAAACTATTTAATAATAAGTCTGAACTTCATCGAGGACTCTGTGACGCAGATTGTTCTACACCACTAAGATTACAACATATTCGCATAGACTTGAATAAGTTCTGCACCTTCTGCATAAATTAATTCAAGATTTTTAGAACACTTTCGCAAACAATAAGAGACAAAACACAAAACAGGAACTAGAGTATTCTCTCACCACTGTGAAAACCTCTAGTTCCTGTCTTGTGTTTTGTCCTTTCTTGTTTGTGATAGTGTTCTAAAAATCTTAAATTCACTACAAATTTTTGAAATTACTCATTTTCAAAACATTTTTAGAACACTATCACAAACAAAACACAAGACAGGAACTAGAGAATTCTCTCACCACTCTAGTTCCTGTCTTGTGTATATTTTTTCCTTTTTTAACGCCCTGTATCTTGAATACGGATGGCGATGCGAAAATTTGAAACAAATTCCTACTATTTTTCAGTTTTCTATCTATCGTAGAGAGGGGGTCACCTATTTTTGAAACACCCGGTATAATATAAGCACTGTCCATATTTGTATGTGGCGTCCTCTGTGGCAACATGAAACATAATTGTTAGTAAAACAAAGCGCTTCTGCTCTGTCTTACTTGCTGAAGTGCACTTTCTTGATATTTCAAATAACATTCTTAGATTTAAAAAGAACCTATTTTCGCATCTGGATAACAAGGAAAAATTCAAAGAGAGAAATTGCGCACGCACGAACAGTATCATATGAGAATTTTGTTGCCAGATTGTGCAGATGTCAAAACTTTGGAAACGGATGTGGACTTATATGATGAGTCGCAAGAAAAGATTTTTGGCAGAGAAAAAGTCAAGAAATAATAATATATGAATTGATTAATCACTTGAATTTTGCAATTATTTGAGTTTTCTCCAACTGATTTGTTATTTTTCTTTCAATAACTAATTCGACTTTCACATGATTTTCTCTTCGAGTTCACAAAGGTGTCGACATTCTGATATAAATTGTATATTTGAATAAATATACTTAAATAGATGCGACATCATGAACACCTACATATCCATATATTCTTTTTTTTTTTTTTTTGTAACATGAATGTAATTTGTTTGATTTCATTCGGCTGAAGGATTTAGGTCAATGGCCCTAAATACAGTTAATTTTTTTTACTTAAATATGAAGAATTTCATAGGTAGTCATGCAATAAAGAAATCAATAAATTATCATCTTGCCAATTAGATCATTTCAGGATATAATAAGTACATGAGTTTTTACCTAATTCATTTTTTCTTTCGAGTTGCTCAGTTCAAAGTGGTACAAGGAATAAAAGAAATAAACAAAAAAAACCATAAGGCATGTATGTTTTTTCCAAAAAAATTAATCAATTTTTCCCCTTGTAACTATGTCCTGTAGTTCACTATTACAGATGGATTCACAATTTTTATGTTAGCCGCTAAATGATTTTGATTCATACATTTTTTCAATTTTAATGTCCACAAAGTTTATTTCTGTTTTGATTTAATTTTTTTTTTTTATAACTTTTCGAGGTAAGTTCTTTCGTTGATTCTAAACCCTTCAAATTCCTAATAATTGCCCAATCTGACATCTTTGCTACTTTAAGAATTGACATATTCAAGTTCACATGCCGAAAGAACAAGTTTACCCGAAAAATTCAAGTAGAAAAATAATTTTCCTTGCTCCTCGTATAATAATAATCAACTATTCCCAATTTGTTTATAAGGACACCCTGTACTTCTGGTGGGGTGTAGAGAATTTTGCTAAAGAAAATTCCAACACATCTTCCGAACTCCTGACTTGGTTAACTAACACTAAACTTCTTAAAAGAAATCATAATCTCCTAACTTAACAGTTGAGAAATTCCTTTTCAACAACTGAAAATATTAAATAACTTTGAAAATATCAGAAAAAAACACCATTTTTAGTTCTTCTGTGTGAGTACCATTTAAGAGGACATTTATTGAATTTTTTTTCCTTTCAGAAAAGACAGGGAAGCCTGAAAATCTTTTCTAATAAGACCCATCCTTGTCAAAGTGCCTAACAATAAAACCTAAAAATATTCGAGAGTGATAAAATTTTCCTTCCCGAAATATTTCGGACCGATTATTAATCAACTCACTTATAGTCCATATGCGGCCATTGTGAAAATGTGTCTCTCCTTTTGGATTCACTCGCCATGGCCCTCCTGTCAGAGGCATTAGCTATTTCGCCCAACAATTCCGACATTCTTTCTTGAATAGCTGAAGCAACAGCTAATTCCGGCGTATGGAGATTTTTCGCAAGAATATTGGTGACAGTACTCATTGTTGCGTTTCTCAACTCGTTCAGAGGTAGTTTTAAACATACAATGTTCCACTAGAAATAATAGCATAGTTACTAAATACTGAAATGTGATAATGAAAATCATCTATACTTTCTGAGCTTTTATTCCTTTCTTATCAAATTTTTGAGCATTTGATATTAAATTCGTCAACTCCTTCAAAATGTGATCTACATCAGTTGGTCCAGATGACAAAAGACTTTGTTTTAGAATTATTGCCTGAAATTAATAGGGCGGTTAAAAAAATGTAAAATCCAAATTTAGTCCAAACTCACTTCTGACAAAGGAAGTTCCACACTGACTTCTTCATTAGGATCAGTTATAATTTTCTGCAGAATGCTATCCAAAAGTAAAACCCCATTATACTCAGATCTAACACCTATAGCTTGTCCATCGGTAAAAAGTATTCGATCTTGTCCAGGTATATATCGACATGTTACTTCATTCTGATTGATGGCTAGCAAATGAGATTCAGAATAAATCGTTATTGCAACACAAAGGTGATCGTTATCAGAAACGATTTTTTATGAATTTACCTGATAAATTACTAGATTGTAGAACAACACCCGTATTGACATCCAATACTTTCACAACTCCGCTTTTTGTGCACAAGAGAATTACATTTAATGTTGGATGATAGACGATTTCTTTTATGTCAGTGTCAGCATTCAAATAACCGTCTTCATTTAATATCCACGGTTCCTCAGCCATTTTCTTAGAAACATCTTGCGCCATTGAAACAATACCATTTACTCAGATTATTTGACAGGAGCAGCAATTTCATTCCTTTGAAATATCAGGATAACCAACCAACACACAAAACAGACCAGTCTGTAGTCCGTCAATTTTATCAGGCGTTTTTTAGCGATATATCTCATTAAACTTGACATCTCATAGAAAAGACTTTTTTGGAAAAATTATTTTTATGTTATTTCTTTGCAATCGTCCTTGAAAACACTTTCAAAAAAGCATATCTACTTCGAAATTAACTCATCTAATCATAAAGCACTTCATTTGTACCTGCAGATGTTTAAATTTGAGAAACCCACCATTAATTGGATGATTCAGACCAACTTATACGCCACTGAGGAGATCGGGAGTCTATTTTATTATTTTTAATCGAATTTGATTCCAGGAATAGGGACATTATTCATCCACAGGCTATCCTTAATCGATCTTCATTCTTCGCAAAACTAAAAACATTTTTGCACAAAATCAGGATCACAGAGAATGACATCAATCGCAGATTATGACGTCATATGTGGATTAATCCGATCAAATGAACCTTATTATTTGTGTTCTGTGGATTAACCTTTTTTTTCCAGCACGAAACACCAAAAAATGGAATAAACATTTGACAGGATGGCTTGTTATTTGTTGAATTTAACAAAAAATATTCAGAAGTTATCGCCAATATTGAAAAAGACCCTTGAATTGTCTGAAACTAAAGTTATATTCAGCGTCCCTTCAAGAAACACAAATTTTTTCAACAAATGTAGGTTATATTTTGACAATAATTTTCTCTATAATTATTAATTTTCCATTGCAGTACCAGCCGAATCGCTGTGGAAAGGAGTTACGTCTGTAAGTAATGCGGGAAAAAAAAGAGGTCGTGGCAAAACAGTTAATAGAAGGAATATTAAAGATTTGAATAGGGGACAGGTTATAGGGATAGGTGAGTAATTGCTGTTCGATTAATTAAATACTATGAGACTCCGATTTAAGGCAAGGCTAATATAATATGGCCGGGGCTGTCGTCGCCTATTATACGAGGCAAAGAAATAATTCAACAACAGCAATTACCAGAAGACCCGGAAAGGGAGCAAAAATTGATAAAATTGAGGGACCAAATGGGAAAATCTAGATTTCCTAGAGTTAATCCCATCGATAGAGGTTGGACTGGATCGAAAATGCCTGGTAGAAGTATAGGACCCCCTGACCCAGTTGATGGTGATGGTATGTTATTATATTTTTCATTTTAGATGGGTACAATTCAATTTTAACTGAATAAATCTTGTTTTAGAAACTTATGACGGCTTTGATACCAGAGTACTGGAGTTGAAAACAGTTTTCAATATGACGGGAAATCTGGGTAGAAAACGCAGAGTTTCTGTGTTGTCTGTCACCGGAAATCAAAAGGGTGTTGCCGGATTTTCCATAGGAAAAGGTTTGGAACCGAAAACAGCCCTGCGAAAATCCAAAAACCGCGCAGGACAAAAACTGATGAATATAAAAATATTTAATAATCACACAGGTAAAATTTTCCTCTAAATTCTGCTTCTAACATTCTCACAGCGATATTTCAACTTGATTCCAGTGTATCACGATTTTTTCACCCAGTTTGGATCGACGAAAATCATAGTTACGCCCAAACCAGAGGGGTATGGTTTAAGGTGTCACAGAGCCATCAAAACAATTTGCGAAGTTGTCGGAATAAAGGATCTATATGCTAAAGTCGAGGGATCCACCAATGTTAATCATATAACTAAGGCATTCTTCTTAGGTCTTGTCAGACAGGTAATTTCTATGGAAATCTATACCGGTGTGAAGTTGTCTGGTAAAGTTATCCTGTTAAATAGACGAGCACACCCGAAGGTTCATTGGCGTGCGCGATAACATAAATATCCTGTGTCATCTCATAAACGATATTGAATAGATGAAATTCACATGAGATTTGGTTTGAATTGGTTTAGTAAAAATGACAAGCCTTCGCTTTTTCGCCATCAGGTAAATTCCATTAGTGATAGAAAACTAAAATTATATTGATTTATTTCCGAAGGCGAAATTATATTGAGAATTGCTTATAATCCACAAGAATCTTTCTAACCCAGAACATTCACAGCTGACACTTCATTTGGAAAAAATTAGGAATCTCAGAATATGATATTCCAACGTGTTTCTTTTTACAAAATTTCACATGACATAGTTACGCTGTCGAAATGATTTTTTGCAAAAATTCTAATTTTCAATGACCATTCATCTGATACAATCCCCAAACTCATAGCATTAGGATAGGAGGATGAAAAACCCCCCCGAACATGTTTTTCCCGAATTTTCACATGAAGGACTTTCACTATCAAGAAGGAACTTTTTGCAGAATTTCTGCATTTTATGAGCAACAATCTGATACTATTCAGAATCTCTTAGCGAGGGGACTAGAGTGTGAAATGAAAAACACCCCCAAACCTGTTTTTCCCGAATTTTCACATGAAGGACTTTCACTATCAAGATGAATTTTTGCAAAATTTCTATTTTTTTATTAGCAACAATCTGGTACTATTCAGAATTTCTTAGTGTGGGGACTAGAGGGTGAAAAACACCCCCAAAGCTGTTTTTCCCGAATTTTCACATGAAGGACTTTCTCTATCAAGATGGAACTTTCTGCAAAATTTCTGCTTTTTCCTGAGCAACAATCTGATACTATTCAGAATCTCTTCTCAGATTTGGGGGTGTTTTTCACACTCTAGTCCCCTCGCTAAGAGATTCTGAATAGTACCGATTGTTGCTCATAAAAAAGCAGAAATTTTGCAAAAAACTCCATCTTGATAGTGGAAATCCTTCATGTGAAAATTCGTGAAAAACAGGTTTGGGGGTGTTTTTCACACTCTAGTCCCCTCGCTAAGAGATTCTGAATAGTACCGATTGTTGCTCATAAAAATGCAGAAATTCTTCAAAAAGTTCCATCTTGATAGTGAAAGTCCTTCATGTGAAAATTCGGGAAAAACATGTTCGGGGGGGGTTTTCATCCTCTTATCCTCACGCTATGAGTTTCGGGATTGTATCAGATGAATGGTCATTGAAAATTAGAATTTTTGCAGAAAAATCATTTCGACAGCGTAACTGTGTCATGTGAAATTTTGTAAAAGGAAACACGTTGGAATATCATATTCTGAGATTCTTAATTTTTTCCAAATGAAGTGTCAGTTGTGAATGTTCTGGGTTAAAAAGATTCTTGTGGATCATTAACAATTCTCAATATCATTTCGCCTTCTGAAATAAATCAATATAATTTTAGTTTCCTATCACTAATGGGATTCACCTGATGGTGAAAAAGTGGAGGTTTGTCATTTTTACTAAATCAATTCAAACCAAATCTCATGTGAATTTTTTCTATTCAATATCATTTAAGAGATGACACAGAATATTTATGTTATCGCACACGCCAATGAACCTTCAGGTGTGCTCGTCTATTTAACAGGATAACTTTACCAATTTCACGCCGGTGACATCTATGACCTTGAGGGCTTTAAATGTCATATGTCAATGTCAGATTGTCTACACGTTGCCAGATATAAAAATTAATCAGGTGTTTGAGGAAAATCTGTTTTTTTTTTCCAGAAAAGCCACAAAGAAATAGCGGAAGAAAAAGGGCTCCACGTGGTGAAATTCTCCCCGGAGAACGGGAACTTCCCAGAGGTCCTGGCCTCCCCGTCGAGATGCAGGACTGAAGAGGAGTTCGATAAAAAAGAAATCTTGGATTTCAAGCAGTACTGCCTCGACGGCAGGGTTATCTTGCAGAAGAAAAAGTTTCCCCCGTTTTACACCAAGCACAGGTCGTGGGCGCTCTATTTGAAGAAGCGAGAGAAACTGAGGAACCAGGATTTGGTTAGGTTGAACCTGTTGGTGGAATACGGGGAAATCAGGAGTTTCCTAACAGATAAATACCCGGAGTGTAGGCCTTCTAAGTGGAGGAAAAATAAACAACAGGAAGGAGAGGAAGAAGAACTAGAAGCGTAGAAGAATTTTTACGGAATTTAATTTAAGTTTGAATAAAATTGTAAATATAATATACAATTGGTTTTTTTCTTAAAGAAAAAAAATGAAACTCTTAATTCGAATTGAAATTGAGTTTGTTTTTTTGAAAGTGATAGAAACACTTTTTCCTTAAGAATTTTTTGGGGCATGATGATCTAATTGAATTAAACTACAAAATTAAATTGAATTGACAAACAAGCAGAATCTAATTGAATTAAACTACAAAATTAAATTGAATTGACAAACAAGCAGAATTAGACTACTGCATCCTTATAACAAAATAGTAGATTCTAAAACTAGTTGCAGAATGAACTGCATGAAATTCGAAAATGAGCGATGAAGAAGTTTTAGACGATATTTTCTCTATTTCAGTCAAGTTTTGTGAAATACTCTCGATTATCAAATAAAAATTCAAATTGGTGACTTTTGTATTGAATCTTGTCAGTTGGTATGACTTACGAAATTTGACAGATCACGAAATTTGATTTGATTTGAAAATTGTGGGGATCTGAGTCAGTACTGACAACCACAAAACGAAAGATATAACTGAAAACAATGCTGTAATGAGTTTCATTACAGCACTACTTTTAGTACTTTAATGAACTCATTACGATACAGAAATAGAGAAATGAATATTTTAACTTCATTTACAAAGGGGAGGTCAAATACTCAACACAAATCGCCTTCTGCCACGAGTATTAGATGATATTTTTTCTATTTCAGACAAGTTTTGTGAAATACTCTCGAAATTCAAATAAAAATTCAGATTAGTGACTTTTGTATTGAATCTTGTCAGTTGGTATGACTTACGAAATTTGACAGATCATGGAATTTGAATTGATTTGATTTGAAAATTGAGAGGATCGGAGGTCAGTACTGACAAACACAAAACGAAAAATGTAACTGAAAACAATGCTGTAAGGAGTTTCATTACAACACTACTTTCAGTACTGAAATGAACTCATTACGATGCTGAAATAGAGAAATGAATATTTTTAACTTCATTCACAAAGGTGAGGTCGAATGTTCAGGCTTTCATTTGAATTCAGCCAGTTATAGTTCATAGGGAAATTACATTTGAAAGTTGCGAGCATTATGAGATTTCTACTCAAGAGACTTCTACAGAAAAATCTTGAAATCACGTTTTGTACCGATTTAGTTTGATCTTTTATCAGTTTCAAGGCCATCTGTTCTCGTCATACCCATACTAATTTATGTAGATTGTAAACTAGAAAAGAAGTCTGTATTGCATAGCTAAATCAAAAAGAATTATATAGGAACCTTGTTCATATAACTGGTTATTGAATGAACAGTAGTAAGGGTGTGAGATGACAGAGGGCGACAGTGGACTATAAATACATTACAATTTTAATATGTACTAGCAGGCCCGGCGAACTTTATTTCGCCTCAGATATTTATGAAGTTGTATCCACAAAACTGGTACTTTTTCAAGAAGAAGGTAAATGAGGCAAAATTAAAGTACAAAATTAACAAAAAATTTAATTACGTTGAAATAGGTAGGCAGGTATGTACATTGTTATTCATGGGCGCCCGCAGGGGGAGGCCAGGGGGGGCCGTGGCCCCCCTGAGATTTTGATCTGCTCCTTATTTTCGAGCAAAACCGAATACTGATTTCGTCTGCGCCTCATCAAATCATTATTTGGCCCCCCCTGAGAAAAAATTCTGCGGGCGCCCATGTTGTTATTTACATGAATAGACTTCACTTTATTTAAGCGGTACCTTATTATTATTTAAAAATTGTCTCATTGTTTTACCTTATGATGAACCACATTTTTAGTTTTTTCGTCATAAAATTTTTCGTAGTGTTCGGAAGAAAGAAAGGTGTGCTAACACATGGACTCAGATGCGTTAATATTATTATTATTATTGAATGTAGTTCACCGAATTTATATCAAATATATTACTAACACGAAAACGCTATCAACCTCAGCGACATCTACTGGCGTTATTCGCAAGAAGGAAAATTATTTCCCAGGTTTTTTTCATTTCATCAAATTTTTCATTCTTTTAATATATTTTATGTTAAACCCACCGTAGAAGAATCCAACAAAAAAACTTTCATAACAAACAGTTCATCCAATCTTGAGTTATAAATGGTGTAACCAACAATATGGCCGACTGAGTTTTATATATTAAGATTAGCCAACGACCTGATTGAATCGGTTGAATGGTTGACGGGTTTGGAAGTCTTGAGGATTTTAAACAAATTTTGAAAAGATGCCGACAGTTCCGGTCTATAGTTAGACCATCTTCAGGGCTCTGAATTAACAATACAAATTTTTTTTTCAACATACAAAAAGAAAAAAGAAATGGAGAGACTTTTTTTCTCTGCTTCATTGACTTGGAAAAATTGGTAAATTTCAGGTCGTGAAGATAGAAAAAAATTAATAAAAATAAAATTGAAAAAAAAGGAATAAGAAATAGGAAAGAGCCATCGAAAAATGTGATATGATTTCCCCTTCAGAATTTTTCTCTGCTTCTTGGACTTGAAAAAGTTGGTAAATTGTGGTGCTGTTTGTTGTATAGATAGAAAGAAGTAGTAGAGAAAAATTTAATAAAATGGAAAGAAGAGATATGGAGAGGGATTTTTTCCTCTGCTTTTTCGACTTGTAAAAGTTGGTAAATTTCGGGTCGTGAAGATAGAAAAAAAATGAATAAAAATTAAAAGTGAAGAAAAGGAATAGGAAATTGAAAACATTTTATACCGTTGAAGAGTACCTGAGTTGTCAAAATTTTTGTTGAGTTGGTGAAGACTATGTTTGTTTGAGTATTTGTTATACAATGTGGATTGTTGCATTTTGTATACTTGACGTACCATGTATTCATTATAATGGTTAGATTTTTATTTTTTCGTGTAGTTATTTATATAACATGAAAGAATAAACAATAAACAAACCAACAGAGAGGGTTAGGATTTCCCCTTCAGACTTTTTTTTACTTCTTCGACTTGGAGAAGTTCGTAAATTTCGGGCCGTGAAGAATGTTTTAAACTGTTATAAAAATTGAAAAAATGCAACACTTTCTTTGAAAATGTGTATCTTTTTTTTTAAAGCGATACTGACGTAAATCAAAAAACATTTTGTTAAGAAAGGATTACTTCAAATTAAAACTTAATGATATCAAATTCTCCGCCTCAAATTCACCACAGGGTGTTTATAAATGAAGGGTATAAACCGAGGTTTTGTTTCTCCCTGTATAACGGATAAACTACAGGTATTTTTGCAAAGTTAATTTCAGGTTGATTTGACCCAATACCACACCTGGTGAAAATTTCAACAAAATCGGAGAACCACGAAAAAAGATACAGGGTGTTGAATTTGCCAAAAATTTTGCCTGTCCGAAATTTATTGACGGGGGATATTCATCATATATTGACAAATGTCTATTAAAAAATCAAAATATTGTCACGATTCTACGATGTTGAATGAAAACTAGTAATTTTCTGACGAAGGGGTCTCATACAGACTCCGAAACGTTACGCTTCAGAATTCAAAGTGTTTTCTTTTTGTTCATTGTTAGGCAACAATTTCTTCTTGTTAAGTTTTGGCCCCTGACAAATTAGTGCTCAAATTTTCACGCAGGGGCCTTTCTTGTTTCAGAAACTGGGAGAGAGTTTTCAGGAATATGCAAAGACCTCCCAGACAATATTTCAACAGATAATTTTTCCGTTGTTTTTGTACTAAAACAAGCTCACATACCAAATTTCAATTTGATAGGACATCGGGAAGTACCCTAACAGTTTTTATGATAATCAGTGAGTGAGTGGTGAAATCGGGGCTTTTTAGATATCTATAAAATCTGAAGTGTACGAGCTATGCATTCAAAACTTTGCACGTTTGATAAGTTCACTACTGGCATTAGATCCAGAGAATTTTTTTTCATCTACTATATTCCAAACTCAAGATATGATGGCTCAAAAATACGGCGAAACACTTCAAGAAAAGATAGGTTATTGTCTAAGACCTTTTATCCTTTATGATAAGTCTATGGCCTATAGTGCGCTCAGATCTTGAGAAACTTCAACGTGATTTCATTCAATACATCCCATAAATGTCTATTACCCCAAAATTACATAACGTCTTCCTTCCCAAAGTGTTTCCGAACCATTTGCCACAATTTCTTCTTGCAGGAAGTAAAACGATAGCATCAAAGAAGACCATGCCGAGATCAGAGAATCCATGAATGCTCCTCAAAGGCGATCCTAATGACAGGTTTAGTTCTCTGTCCACTTGCACAATACACCGTGATTGCTATAATAGCCAATAATAACGGCAAACAGGTATCACGGTTTAACGCATCCCGTTGACATAACAAGGGCGTACAATTCTCGACTCGATAATTCGGTAAATATTCTGTGGATCGTCTAAATGGGTACTTTATTTCGTGTTCCCTTTATCGTCGTGAAATTGATTGCCGATAGGGGGCATAGTAGATCTAAGGATAAGGGCACGGAGGTACTATTGTGTTGTTTGACCATTCATTCATTCAGCTTTTGTGTAAGTGGGTCGTTAAAAGAAGAAGTTTGTACAAACCTCTGACGGATATCGGTTGTTGGAGTGACAACTGCGATGTAAACATTTTGTTTTAGAATTAACTAGCTGACCCGGCAGACTTCGTACTGCCTCAATCGATGAATAAAGAAGCAACTTTAATATCATAATAAACTTTTCTCTATTTCAGTATCGTTACCTATGAGTTCATTACAGTACTAAAAGTAGTGCCGTAATGAAACTCATTACAGCATTGTTTTCAATTATATTTTTCGTTTTATGGTTGACAGTACTGACCTCCGATCGAATCAAGTTTCGAATCAAATCAATTCAAATTCCGTGATCTGTCAGATTTCGTATGTCACACCAACTGCCAAGATACAAATCAAAAGTCACTAATCTGAATTTTCATTTGAATTTCGGGAGTAATTCACTAAAATTGACTGAAATAGAGAAAATACCGTCTAATACTCGTTGCAGAAGGCAATTCCAACACTCATGCTATCGAAAACTCGCTCCTTCGTCGCCCGTTTTCGAACTTCGCATTCGTGTTGGAATAGGAGCTCATTCTTCAACTTGTTTTAGAATATACAATTCTCTATTTCAGTATCGTAATGAGTTCAATACAGTACTAAAAGTAGTGCTGTAATGAAACTCATTACAGCATTGTTTTCAGTTATATTTTTCGTTTTATGGTTGTCAGTACTGACCTCCGATCCACTCAATTTTCGAATCAAATCAATTCAAATTCCGCAATCTGTCAAATTTCATTAGTGACACCAACTGCCAAGATACAATACAAAAGTCACTAATATGAATTTTTATTTGAATTTCGAGAGTTTTCCATAAAACTTTACTGAAATAGAGAAAATTTCGTCTAATACTCGTTGCAGAAGGCATTTCCAACACTCGTGCTTTCGCATTCGTGTTGGAATATGAGTTCATTCTGCAACTTGTTTTAGAATGAATAGGTAACATATTTAAACATTATCATCATTATTTTTCGCAGAATCCAACGCAAACATCAAAAATAGGGTTCCAATTCGAAAAACGAAATTTATGAGCCAATCTTGATCCCAATTTTTGACCCAACATTCGGAACACCCTGTGACGAATTTTTCAAAATTCTAGGAATGTACAATATTTCCACATTCTTCGACTTCAAAAATGTGAAAACGGTTTGTGCTTTAGCTATTCAGAATAGGAATAATAAACATAGGTAATACCAAATACTCTTATCTCCCTTTTTTTCTCTATATCTCGGAATGTGTTTCGAAAAATGCACCGATTTGAAAACGATGATAAAACCTATATTTTTCAAAAACTGATGAAATTAACTTCAATAAAGTATCTTTATTTGAAATCAGAAGAAAGAGCTCTACCGATTAGAAAAATAAAATACAGTGTGTAGGGAAGACCGGGTACAAAAGTAACATTTTGTACTCCAACTCAATTTTTTTGGTGTTTATCACATTTAGGATGAAATGGAACTAACTACATATTAATTTGAACTATACTCTACCAATATGTATTTGAATTTATTCAATTTTTTCCAAAAATAATGAGTTATAGGGATCTGAAAAAAAATTGAAAATTGTTACTTTCGACCCCGACGTCAGGTCAAAAGTAACAGGGAGTGGGTCGGAAGTAACAGAATCTGGAGTCTGGAGTGAAATGAATGAATATTAAAAGCAGTGTTGAAATAAATTATCATTTATTCAAATATAAATTCAACAAAAACATATATACACTTTCAACAATAACATTCAAATAAAAACAAAACAAACTAAGTCTTCTCTCCTCATTTAAGTCAAAACAATTATATTCTTATTCTGATTCACAGTTTTGGCATATATAATGTACATCATCGTTAATGCATGCCGCATGTGACCAATTTTCGCACTCTATACATTGTATCCACTGCTCGTTGTGCATACTATTGCTGAAAGGCTCCAAACAAACTAGGCAAAAGCAATCATCCTCATCAGATGAAATATTTTTCTCAATGTTTTTTTTTTCTTCAGTTGTCTTCTTTGATTTCTTTTTCTTCCCTTTGCCTTTCGCTTCCCCTTTCGTATAATTACTGATTTCAGATTTCAAAATTGCCCCCATGGTGCTGTGTTACTTTTGTACCCAACCATGTTTTTGCTGATTCAAGAATGTTTACACAAAAATGGGAGGTTTTGGATAAACATCAAAATCAACATTTTGTCAAAATCTAAGGAAGAATTGATTCGCAAATTTCCAAATGCATATGATGGTTTTATCACTATTCAATCACTGAATGAATAAATATGGAGAAACCTACTTTTGGATGGTAAAATCACTTCACGTCCTCTGGCTCGAACATATGGCGCAGAAAATGCGCAGTAACTGAATTTAAGTGGAAGTAGTATTGTTGTTCAACTATTAGCGATATCTGGTGACGATCCGAGTATTCGTTTGATCTAGAGTAGAGGGCGTTTGTTACTTTTGACCCGCCGTTACGTTTGTACCCGGTCTCCCCTACCATTTAAAAAACAATAGTTCATTACAAATTTTCAGGTTTTCGATGCCTTTATGAATTTCTTAGTACTGAATTCTGAATGCCCATAAAAAATACTTCAAATTTGCCCATTCAAACGTTTTTGTACGACCAAAATTAACTGAGATAGCTATTGAGTAAAATATGAACAATCACCCTGTACATACTTATATCAATGCAAATAAATTTTTTGTATATTTTGTAGGTACTTTTGTATTTTTTTGTATTCTACCCAATATATTTCCTTTTTAAAAAAACCAATGGTAAGTATAACTTTATTCATCTCTAAGGCGAAACAAAGTTCGCCAGGTCAGCTACCTTATCCAATTGCCAATAGCCACAATTGGTCCAACCACCAGATCCCTTTTTAGTTTCTGGGATAGGAAATGATTCTAAACTCTTCTTGGTGAACATTCAAAAATATAACAGCAGTTTCCAGACGACATCATTTGACGCAACACATATTGTACAGGACAATTTTATTTCGACTTTGAAGGTATTATACCATAATAGTACCTAGTTAAAGACAAAAGGATCCTTTTTCATTTGAAGGAAGGCCGATATCTCCATGTGAAGTGAACGTAGCAAGGTTTATAAAAAGGAATTGAAGCTGAATGAAAGAAATATTCGAACTTAAAACATAAAAAATGTTGACAACTTCTTGTTGCTCGTTTTTCTAATGTTACTCAAAAACTTCTAATCCAAAAACAACCCGGAAATACAACTTCCTCTTTTGTTATTTCTCGTACGACCATTTCTCTCGAACGAAAATACCGCCTGTTGAAATTTCTTCAATCCTTTCAGTTTCTCCATGATCCATTCCAATTAATCACCCCCACTCATCACGCCTCCTCAAACTGCTCCACAACAATCTAACCCAAAACGCAGAAATCCCAAATTCCAAGTCCCCGATCGATACGCCTAATAAAATAAAATAAATATACATTATCGGATTCAAAAGAGCCTCCTTCAACCTTTCCAAACCCCCTCAATAGGTCGCCACGAGAGGCGGGCACGAAACAACCGAGAACTCCGAGTTGAACGCAAACGTAAATCCCATACGGTCCACTTTCCGTCCCAAACGCACCGATTTTGGCCTTTATCGCGTCGTTGCCTAGGCGCAAGTTGCCCTGATCCGGGCGCCAGCAATGGGTCGTCACGCGCGCAGCGGAGTGGTTGGCTGGGGCCTCTCAAGCCCCGCCCCTTCTCCAATCGAGTGGCAGGAACCAGCCCGGACCGATTCAGAAGTGCCATGTACACTTTGAGGGCACTCTAGGAGTACGCTTAGGCGAGTTAAGCGCTCTTCGGCTGTAAAGAGTCTTACATCAAGAGCGCCCTGAAGAGTACTATAGCCCGATCGCTGATTTATTTATATAGTTAGTCAGTTTGTTTATTGAATCGCGCGATCGAACCGGAAACGAACTCGCGAAGAAAGAACGGGGTGGACACTTGTAGTTCTGCGATTGTTTTTTCTGTGCATCGAGACGATGGCGGCTTTGAGTGATTGATGTGGTGGTTTTGAGGAGTTTGAGGAGGTTTTGTGATTTTTCCGGGTTTGGGATTCGGTCGACGGTTTTCTGCAGTGGTAAGGTTCTCCGTTTTGATCACCGAGTACATAATTATTAGGAAAGAAAAAAATAAACAACAATAATAACTTGTTAAAAATGTTTCATTTTTTTTTAAATGATGTCGCTGTTTTTTTCAATTTGTCAGAAGTTAAATACGAAGAGTGCAATTTTAAAATTTATATATTAATGCAACCAAAATCAAAATATCTTGTTATTTCGATTTGAATCAGAAAATATTAGATACCTATATTATTTCGAACCTCATTAAAACCATTCACCTTTATTTATTGATTCATGTTAATTTGTTATTCATTTTCTTATTTCTTTTTTGAAGAGTGACACTGCGGATTTTTTTATTTCAATACAAGGAAAATACGAACAATGTAATTTTACGGTTTATAAATTGATAAAATCATAATCAAAATATCTGTTGTTATTTCGATTTAAATTAGAAAGTATTAGATATATTCTTTCGAACCTCATTAAAACTATTCACCTTTATTTACTTGATTCATGTTATTTTCTTATTCATTTTTCAATTTTTTTTTTCAAAGAGTGACACTGCGGATTTTTCGATTTCAGTACAAGAAGAATAAGAACAATGTAATTTTTAGGTTCATATATTGATAAAATCATAATTAAAATAGGTATCTGTTGTTATTTGGTTTTAAATTTGAAGGTGTTAGATATATTCTTTCGAACCTCATTGAAACTATTCTATGTTGACCTTTATTTACTTGATTCATGTTTAATATCTTATTCTTTTTCTAATTTCTTTTTTGAAGAGTTACACTGCGGATTTTTCGATTTCAACACAAGGAAAATACGAATAATGTAATTTTTAGGTTTATAAATTGATGAAATCATAGTTAAAATATCTGTTGTTATTTCGATTTAAATCAGAAAGTAGAAAGTATTAGATATATTCTTTCGAACCTCATCAAAACTATTCACCTTTATCTACTTACACTCAATTGATGTTAATTTCTTATTCACTTTTTAATTTTTTTTTCAATAATGACGCTGCGGATTTTTCGATTTCAATACAAGGAAAACACGAACAATATAATTTCCAGGTTTATAATTTGATGAAATCATAATTGAAATAGCCTAGGTATCTGTTGTCATTTCGATTTAAATTAGAAACGAGTATTGGATATATTCCTTCGAAATTTATGAAAACTATTCAGGTATCTCTATTTTTAATTGCATCATAATAAATATGCAATCAATTTCTTTATGTGAGTTCTGGAAGGGGGGGAGCGCCCCCTGCGGCCCCCATATGTATCCACCACTGACTTGTTATTCATGTTTTATTTTTTTATAGAGTGAAGTCGCGATTTTAATAGAAAGAAAACGCAAACAATGCAATTTTCAGGCTTAAATATTACCTAATGAAAATATTAGAGTTATAAAAATAAGTATCTACATGGGCGCCCGCGGAATTTTTTCTCAGGGGGCGCAAAATAAAAATTTGATGAGGCATTGGCAACACCATTATTCCATTTTTCTCAAAAACAATAGGCAGATCAAAATCTCAGGAGGGGGGGGGGTTGGCCCCCTTCTGCATATATCTATTTCATTCATGTTAACTTGTTATTCATGTTTTTTTTTAAGTGTGATATTATGGATAATCAAAGAATTAACAGGTTTTGAGGTACGTTTTGGAAGAAAAACCAACTACTTATGTATCGGCTGATATACATAGTTGGTTTTTCTTCCTAAATGAACCTCAAAACCTGTTAATTCTTTATACATCCTATAAGAAAATATTTTCTCGAGAATATAGAGATTTTCAAAAATTTCACTCGACCGCTTATTATTTTGAAGTCAAAAAACACATTAGGAATGAGATTGAAAATTGAAGACAAAATCGTTTTTCCTGAATATCTCGAAAAATATTCATTTTGGGATGAAAGTCTTGGACCTATGCTCCTATTATTTTTTGACGCAGATTTCGAAACCGCTTTGAAAAAATGGGGTCCAAATTTGAAAAAAAACGATTTTTTGATGTTTCGCCACTTCTAACTTTGACAAAGAATTTGTGACCTCCTGTATCATATGCTGAAAATCACGCTATCGAAAACGAAGCATCAGCCTTTTTTCTCGGAGATTCTCAAAAATGAGAATTTTTAATGAAAAAATCTCCAAGTTGTCTGTATTTCAAAAGAGTTCAATTTTGAGATTCTTTTTTTCGTATTTCCTCATTTAAAGAGAATTTCCTCGGGAAAATTCAAACTTTTGAAATCAAAAAGACTCAGAATTCAATGGAGAATCTATTTATGCAATAGAATATGGGTCTTCCCATTTGAAAAACTATTCAACTTTATTTACCTAATTGATTCATGTTAATTTCTTATTAATTTTTCAATTCCTTCTTTAAAGAGTGACACTGCGGATTTTTCGATTTCAATACAAGGAAAATACGAAAAATGTAACTTTTAGGTTTATATATTGATAAAATAATAATTTAAATGTCTGTTGTTATTTCTATTTAAATTAGAAAGTATTAGATATATTCTTTCGAACCTCATTTAAACTATTTATCTTCATCTACCTACTTATATAATATATGTTGATTTCTTTTTCACTTTTTAATTGGTGACGCTGCGGATTTTTCGATTTCAATACAAGATAAATAAAGAACAATATAATTTCCAGGTTTATAATTTGATAAAATCATAATTTAAATAGCTATCTGTTTGTCATTTCAATTTAAATGAGGAAGTATTAATTATATTCCTTCGAAATTCATAAAAACTATTTAGGTCTCTCTTCTTTTACCTGATGCATATGTATCCACCACTGACTTGTCATTCATGTTTTATTTTTTTATAGAGTGAAGTCGCGATTTTAATAGAAAGAAAACGCAACCAATGCAATTTTCAGACTGAGTAATAGTCCTTTGAAATTTATTGAAACTAGTAGTAGTAGTAAAAAACTTCATTGAAACAATGTTTCAAAGGGCAAACGACCTAGGTCTTCCTGATTATTATTGAAACTATTTATCCGCATATCTATTTCATTCATGTTCACTTATCATTCATGTTTTCTCTTTTCAAGTGTGAATACAAATAAAAGGAAAATACGAAATTTAGGGCAGATGAATATATTGATGAGAATCAGAATTGAAATGAGTAGGTGTCTATTTGATATTTCGATTTAAATTAATTAATGGTTCTTCCAAAATCAATTTAAACTATTTCTCTATAGGTTCTATTTTATTCATGGTAACTTTTCATCATGTCTGATGTTTCTTTTAAAGAGTGAAGCAGCGGATTTTCCGATTTAAATAGAAGAAAAATTCAAACAATGCAATTTTCAGGCTTTTATTTTATCCAATGCAGATTTTAATGAAAATAAAATATCTATGAAAAATATTCAAGTTTTTGAGATTAGAAGCATTCGAAGCGGTTTGACATATTTGTTACCCCAATTAATTACCGAAAAGTATTTGTGAATATGTAATTTCTATTTCTTTTTTTGAGCATTGTTATAGCCGAAACATGTTATGACATTGACAAACAATGAATAATTTTGAAGCAAACATAGTGGGGAATAAGACATATCTACCTATTCTTTTCTTATTAATATTTCGATTAAAATTAGAAAAAAGTGCTTTGAAATTCATTCAAACTATTTGAGTATTTCTTTAATTTTATCTGAATAATATTGACTTGTTATTTTTATTTTTGTTTCAATTTTTTCTAAAAGAATGAAGTCGCTGAATTTTCGATTTTAATAGAAGGAAAAAACGAACAATGCCATTTTTAGGCTAATATATATAAGTATATTACCTACTGATGAAAATATTGATCAAATCAGAATTGAAATATTTATTGATATTTCGATTCAAGTTAGGTACAATAGTCCTTCGAAATTTATTAGAACTAGTTAGGTCTTCCTATTTGAATAATGCCAACTTGTTTTTCATGTTACATTTTTTCCAACAGTGGAGCCGCTAATTTTTCGATTTTAATATGAGGAAAATACGAACAATGAAATATTGAGGCTTATATATCTAGGTATTGATGAAATATTGTATTGGTACTCCAATTCAAATAAGAAAGTATGTATTCATTCGAAATTCATTAAAACTATTAATTTATATTAAAATCATGATAGTAGGTTGTTTTTTATGTTTTAATTTTATTTAAGAGTGAAACCGCTGATTTGTTAAAGAAAGATACTAACAATGATATCTTTGGCTCATATAATCATTGAAAATATAGATGAAATCGTCAAAATCAGAATTATCGTTTAATAATAATCATGATAATGCTAATAATGATCAGCTTTTGATTTCAAGAAGAATATTATCACCTTATTTTTGAATAAATGCGATGCAATAGCTTTACCGCGACAGTTCTCGAGTGCCACACGTGTTTTTTTATTATTTTTTCTTGATCTTCTGGTGACGATATCTGCGTTCGTTGCAGGGTCCTGGAGTCCATGTCTGCAGGTGGCTACGGGGAAGGTCCCGTAGCGACGCCGGACCGTTCAGACCTGCACGGCCTCCTGCCTGAGCTCAATGGCGTCGAGCTGGCGATGAGCCTCAGCCCTAAGCACCACCAGGGAAGCCACCAGGTACTCAGCCATCTGCAGCAACTGCACCACTCGACCCCCTTCAGCGTCACGGACATCCTCAGCCCCATCGAGGAGAGCTACAGGAAGTTGGAGCTGGCCACGAACCCCCCCTCGCCCTATAGGTACGGCTACTTTGATCTTTTACTCGGACAAATCGTACGTTAAAACTTGCGGTGTGTGGACGGCTTTAGTACGAGAGCTTTGATCATTTGCTCGGATAAATCGTACGTTAAAACTTTCGGTGTGTGGACGACTTTAGTCCGAGAACTATGCTGCCGTGTTAATTGAAAAGGGCGTATCTGCAAAAGAGCACTTTTGAGATATTCGACGTTAAAGACAATATTCTTCAGTTATCGTCCATTATGAAAATAAATGAATCAGATTTTGGGATTTTTGGACTGTTTTTTATTAT
Source organism: Hippodamia convergens (assembly GCA_038502775.1). Classification (NCBI taxonomy): domain Eukaryota; kingdom Metazoa; phylum Arthropoda; class Insecta; order Coleoptera; family Coccinellidae; genus Hippodamia; species Hippodamia convergens. The sequence goes on from CM076607.1 coordinate 95,272,319, forward strand.
TTAATGTTTTTAAAACAACGCCGACGTTTCGAAACTAAGTCGTTTCTTTTTCAAGGCTGGAATAAAAATTATTTAAAATTAAAATTGTAGAAGTTAAATACTATTTTACAGTTGACATATAAGATTAACATTAACAAACCTAGTTTTCAAACAATATCGTCAATTATTAATAAAATCATGATTTTCTCAAAGAGATCGAATTTGTGTACATTGATAAGCGGGCATGTGATATGATTTCGTGTTATCTGATATCGTCGGTATTCTCATTGAGTTCAGCTATTTCGGGTTGACAGGAGTAACGGACTACTCCATTTTGAAGATTAACCAGCTAATTCTGAGATGGCTGGTGTGATCTATGTTACGTGAATAATTTATCGACTAATCGTTGTTGTTTTTCTTTATTTGTTTCATCTCGCTTATGTTTCTTCTATATCCGTTTCTCTCTCTGTCTATAATCTTTACGTCTTCGAAGCTGAATTTGTGGCCAGTGGTCATCTGATGTAGTGTTAGTGCCGTCTTGTTAAAGACAATTTTAATTGAATTGAAATGAAAATTCAATTAAAATTGTTGATGGCATAAATGAAAGTCTTTAAAGTCAAATATCTCAAAAGTGCTTTTTTGCAGATACGCCTTTTTCAATTAACACGACAGTATGTTCATTTGCTCGGATAAATCGTCTGTTAAAAATTCCAGTGTCTAGAAAACTTTAGACCGATAACTTTATTCGTTTCCTCGGACGAATCGTTTGTCAAAACTTTCGGTGTGTGGACGACTTTAATCCGAGAACTTTGGTCGTTTTCTCGAATATATCGTCTGTTAAAATTCTGGTGTATGGACAACTTTGATCATTTCCTCGGACGAATCATATGTTAAAACTTCCGATGTGTGGACGACTTGAATCCGACAACTTTAAACATTTCCCCGGACGAATCGTATGTTAAAACTTCCGGTGTGTGGACGACTTTAGTCCGAGAACTTTGGTCATTTCCTCGGATATATCGTCTGTTAAAACTTCCGGTGTATGGACGGCTTTAGTCCGAGATTTTTGGTCATTTGCTCGGATAAATCGTCTATTAAAACTTCCGGTGTGTGGACAACTTTAGTCCGATAACTTTGATCATTTCCTCGGACGAATCGTATGTTAAAACTTCCGGTGTGTGGATGACTTTAATCCGACAACTCTGATTATTTCCCCGGACGAATCGTATGTTAAAACTTCCGGTGTGTGGACGACTTTAATCCGACAACTTTGATCATTTCCCCGGACGAATCGTATGTTATAACTTCCGGTGTGTGGACGACTTTAGTCCGAGAAATATGTTCATTTGCTCGAATAAATCGTCTGTTAAAAATTCCGGTGTGTGGAGAAATTTAGTCCGACAACTTTAATCATTTCCCCGGACGAATCGTATGTTGAAACTTTCGGTGTGTGGACGACTTTAATCGGAGAACTTTGGTCGTTTTCTCGGATATATCGTATGTTGAAACTTCCGATGTGTGAACGGCTTTAGTCCGAGATTTTTGGTCATTTGCTCGGATAAATCGTCTGTTAAAAGTTCCGGTGTGTGAACAACTTTAGTCCGACAACTTCGATCATTGCCCCGGACGAATCGTATGTTGAAACTTCCGGTGTTTGAACGACTTTAATCCGAGTACTTTGGTAATTTTCTCGGGTATATCGTCTGTTAAAACTTCCGGTGTATGGACGGCTTTAGTCCATATATATAGTTCATAGGATTTATATCAGCACCTCAGAGGTAAGGTGTGTTAAATAACAAAATCAAAATCGGCGAAAAAAGAGATTTTTCAGTTCAATTATTGTTTCAAAGAATGTTTATCGCTATTTTATAATGAATTGATGTACCTAGGGAGTGAAATCTGTTTTTCACTAGGTATATATATATATATATATATATATATATATATATATATATATATATTCTTATGAAAAAGAGAGCTAAAATAATACAATTAATGTTGAAACAAAAAGTACCTAAGCTGAGGTAAAAAAAGAACAGGGTATCATAACATTCTTTGTATGATACTATAGAATCATACGATACTATCAACACTTGTATCATACGATACTATACAGCCAGGGGAAAAAACCTCAGCTGAAAAAACCTGCCTCCCCGTAAACAAAATAACATAAAATATCAGGAAAATCTTGAAAGACATCAGTGTGATCATCTTCATGATATCCGTCGATGGTCTCGGATACACAGATTCTTCCCAAAACGACTCGTAATTCTTAGTCTGAAATGAAAAAAGACAAAAGCAGAAAAGAAACCGATTATTCAGAATAAATCGAAGGCATTTTGGAAATGCATTTGCTACTTTAAAAAACATCAGCATTGAGATTTCTTGGCCAAATAATGTTCGGAGATTTATAAATATTTATGACAGAAATGTCACAAAATTTGAAAGAAATGATAAAAGGACTCCATCAATTTCCCCTTTCCGAATCTGTTAAAAGTTACGTAACTGATAATTTTTCAACATAACAAGCTAAACTTGTAAAAAATCAATTAATACATAACCTTTCAACTGTCCTCCTTCACGACGAGTCTGTTGCCGTGTGGGTTTCTTGCAGAAGAATCTCTTTGATACCATGTTCATCAGCTAATTTGGAGACGTAATCGCACTTGTCTTTCGAAATTCCTTCGATATTCAAATTCAAAATCCACAAATTGTTGCTCTCTGGTCGTGAGGGTTTTTTCAAACCAGATACGACCTTCCAGGTGATGATTTTCCGGCACTTCAGATGTTTGAAGACCGCTACGGGACCCCAATGAAAGGAAATCATCTCCCATAGATAAACCAAACATGTTATAACACAAGAAAACAGAATATTTTTCAGGAACAAAAAATAAGACATATTACGAGAATTGTCATTCTGACAATTGATAATGACATTTGATAATGTCAATCCAATATTGTAGATAAATCGTGTCTGAGAAAAATGTGACTCAACACACTTTACCTCTGAGGTGCTGATATATAGTAGGGACTCCCCTACTATAAGCATGTATCCAAAACTTTCACGATGAAGAAAATCAAAATCTAATACAAGTTATCGAAAAATTCTCGCAACCTTACTTAAAAAAAAAACCAGCCCCCTCCCCCTTTAATAATCTCCTCTCGAAGTAGAACCACGTGAAATGTGCATGTAGATTTCATAATTACTCGCCCAAATTCGTATTTCTTCAACCGGTCATATCTCGCGAAATACCCGTAAGAAAACTGCGGCGTAAAGAGCTTTTTTCGTCAAGAATAAAATTCTCACTCATTTTCCTTCTTTCAGATCGACTTCTAGCGGAAGCAGCATAAATTCCCCAGGTGCTGGAGGCGGAGCCCTGAGTTCCAGCGGCTGCAGCATGAACGGGGGTTATCCCGTTATGGGGCAGTTCGGGGGCGGCCAGTACTGCCCTGTGTCCGAAAATTTGGGATTAGGCTCCCATTATTCTTCTGGGTGGTATCAGACTTCAGCTGCAGATCCCAGATTCGCAAGTAAGTGAATTGAAGAGATTTAGTGTCTTCATTACGTAATTGTAGTTTAAGTTTGTGGTATTTTTAATAGCAAGACAAGCGGCCTGATATCTTCTTTCCTTATGAATTTCTCTTAAAATCTACACAGGGTTGAATCAAGGACTTTTCATACAGTGTGTTTGTTCATGACTTAGCGATAATTTAAGGACATCAAATATACCTAATATCATCGACAAAAACACCCACATTGGGAAGTTTCCACCCTTAGTTTTGGAGTAACCCTCATTTCAAATTTACTTTTTTATTTTCGTTGACCCTTCCAAAAACTATCGATTTCTTTGGACATGAAGGTCCTACAGATGTGAAAAAAATGTTCTTTGAAAGATGATTCTACAACCTTTTATTAAAGTAGAACAATATGAAAACATTTAAATTGAAAATGCCATAAAATAATTCTTTAAAAAAATTTTAGTGAAAAAATTTACTAATTTTCTTAGTAAATCCGCAATAGTATAAGAACTAGCACGTCGAAGTATAATTTTTTTTCAATCAGCTAACACGCAAGGATATTAGCTATACGAAACGATACCAACATAATTTCTGTAAGTTACATAATTAAAAAGGAATTGCTGTTCGGACCCTTATGAAAATTGATAAAATAATATAAAACTCAGCAGTGTTTTAGCACTACACTTTTGAAACAGAGGAGATAGACAAAATCTGATACCCCATTCTCGATCTCTCAATTTGATTAATCAAATCGTCAGAAGTGAGATTACCTATATCATTACACATTAAGAAAAATGCTTGAAAATAATGAAATGATTAATGAATTAACCGAAATAAAAGCTGATATACTGGGTGAGTCTTTGTGTTGTATATGAAGACTGTTTTAAAGGTGAGAAACTTTCTTATCAGTTAATAGAAAACAACAAACAATATTTTTTGTACAACTGCCCTATTTTGATGATGAAATGGGTGAATTTGCAATGACAATAAACTTCAAAATGCATTTTAATATTCAAATAATCAAAAGGTTGTTGTGAATGGCAAACGTTGCCAACGTTATGATTACTAACAAATGAGAAAAGACGCTGTCATTTGAATTTCGTTCCTGTCCAATTTTCGTCTTGGGTTTTTAAGTGCTTAATATGTTTGTCGAGAGTCTAATCATTAATAAAAGTGACGATTTGGTTGTTCCTCTGGATATAGAAAAGTCTGCAAGAAGAGCAAATCCGAACTCCTACTTAAAAAATCTGATCAGCAGTACGATATTGCAGATAACAATTTCCTGGCCTGGTGTGAATTGAAAAATGTAGAAGGGAATTTCAGTGAAACTGTTTTCCTGGCATACTTGGAAGAAAAATCAAAAATATGGAGTTCATCAACTTTGTGAAGCAAATTTTCAATGATGAAATCAAACGCCCTTGTTGAAAATGGTGTGGATGTTAATAAATATTTTAAGGTAATAGCATGTTTTAAACGGAAAAGTGAAGGATATCGTCCCAAAAAATCGAAAATTCTCACTCGTGAACAAGTTGAAAAGTTTATAAAGGAGGCACCAGATGAGAAATACTTGATGGTTAAGGTTGCAACTATTTTCGGATTATTTGGAGCCTGTCGGCGTGAAGAATTGTGTAATTTACCAGTGGAAGACATCGAAATAACAAATAAATCATTGTGTATACAACTTCCAAATACAATAACGAAAGTCAGCCGTTCTCGCAGTATTATTGGAAGTATGTAGACTATTTTTATAAGTACTTTGCACTGCGCCCTTCTGTCATCAAACATCGTCGTTTTTTCCTGAAATTCATGAATGATGAATGCACTGCCAATCCAATTGGTATTAATACATTTGGGAAAATTCCATCTATTGTTGTCGAATTCCTCAAACTGCCAGAACCAAAGCAATATACAGGACACTGTTTTCGAAAATCCTCACTTCATTGCTAGCAGAATCAGGAGCAAATATTACGGATATAAAAAACATGGTGGATGGAAGTTTACAACGGTAGCCTAGGGCTATGTTGATCATTCCAATGCATACAGAAATGTCATTGCTGAAAAAATTCTCCCAACCTCAACAGATTTTGGATCATCATCATCCAATATTGTTCTTCCGGTTTCTACAAGTACTGATGGTGCTGAGGATTCTAATAATGTGTTGCGAAACTCCCTAACGTCACAGGGCATTAATGTTAGTAATTGTTCTAGTTTCATGATCAATATTAATGTTAATAAATAATTATTGTTGAATATTGATAATGAAAATTTGCAATTTTGAATTTTTCTCATCTGATTTCATCATGAAAAAATGGAATGCTTAAAATATTAAAAATATTTTTAACACGCTCCTACGTAAACAATCAAATTTAACATTGTTTGCTGTCATTAAAAGTGTTACTTTTAATGGCAGTTGTACAAAAAAATCATTATACCAAAAATCCTTCAAATGAAATATGAACCAAGGCTGATAATAATAATAATAATAATAATAATAATAATAATATTTATTTCGAAAATCATACATATACAAAAGATAAACATATACATAATCAGAACGAAATATTTGTCAAACGATAAACTAAAATTCTATGTGGTATGTGAAGAATTCAGATACTCATCTATTGTATATGGCTCAAGATCTAATAGAAACCTATGCAGCCGCTTTTTAAAACTACTTATGTTTTCTATTTGCCTTATGCTCAGTGGCAATTTGTTAAAGTATTTCATACAAGAATACTTAGCTCCTTTCTCTGTTACAGTCAATCTATGGACAGGATATATGTAAAAATTATTTCTATTATTATAAGAATGTGTTGGTAAATTCGAACTAAAGTAATCCCTATTTTTGTAGAGAAACATTATGCATTCTTCTATATGCAGTGCTGTTACAGTTAAAAAATTACTTCGTTTGAAAAACCCCCTGCATGAAGTTCTAACATTGAGCTTGTTTATTATTCTGACTGCCCTTTTTTGTGCTATGAAAATTTTTTCCACTGCTCTGACGCTACCATAAAAAATTAAACCATATCTAACTAGTGATTCAAAGTTTGAAAAATAAATCACCTTCAACCCATTTTCATTGAGGTATTGTGACATTACCCTCAAAGTGTAGCAAACTGAGTTCAGCCTTTTGTTAAGTTTTTCTATATGAGCTTCCCATGATAGAACTGAATCGATTGTTAAACCCAAGAGCTTAGTTTCTGTGCTTATACTTATATTAGATTCATTTAGATATATGTTGTTTGGATATTCAACGCTAGATCTATTAGTTTTGAAAATTACACAGTTTGTTTTCTTTTCATTCAAAATGAGTCTTTCATTTGAGGTCCATTCAGTTAAGAGTTTAAAAATCCTATCTGCATCATAGAGTAAAGTTTGTAAATCTGGATTAGTTATTAACAAATTCTTATCATCGGCATAGTTAGTTAGAAAGCAATTTTGACCTTCAATACATTTCTGAGCATCATTAACATATATGATAAACAAAATTGGACCAATAATACTTCCCTGAGGAATGCCCATTTTAACAGTCTGTCTCCTAGATTTAAATGACACCCCTTGTTTAGTGACAACAGTTTGCTGCATTCTTGCCGATTGATAAGATCTCAACCAGGAGAGAACATTTCCACTTATCCCATACAGCATTAACTTCTTCGTCAAAAGTTGGTGGTTCACACAATCGTATGCTTTTGTAAGGTCCAAAAATAAACCCATTACGTGATTTTTATTCTCGAGGGATTGTAGAATTGATTCAGTAAACTCGTACAAAGCTGTCTGTGTTCCTCTTCCTTTCATATATTCATGTTGACCCATATAGAACATATCATTCACTAGGAAGTATTCCATTATTCTGATGCTCATGCATTTTTCAAAAACCGGGGGATTTAAAAACAAAGTTTCAATGTTTTAGGAGCCCGGAAGACTCTTGTATTCTTCCTCAACACCTTCTAAACGAACAAAATAACCCCTCAAGAGTTAAAAGTAATCGATAGCAGCAATCAAAATTCGCTTCCTGATGCACGCTTATTGTATACATATTTAGACAGAACGTCCCCCATTCTAACAATACAAGTTGTAGATGGTTGGTCCTCCTTGGTAATAGGAAGCCAGCGGCGTGACGAGACCCGGGCAGGGGTGTATTATAGAAATCGGATCCGATCCGGCCACTTTACCTTGCAGTAACCGGATACTTCGCGCGATTCATGTGGTTAAACCGTTAGGAGATGAAAGGGAACTTTATTGAGTTATTGATTTTCGAACGGAGTAGGACCTGTTCTTGGCAACAGTTAGGCGGACAGGTTGTTCCGACCTTTTTACAGCCAAGAGCTACTAGGATAAGTTGTGTGAAGTTGGCCAAACACTTTTGGATTTCCGAATTTTTTTTTGTTGTGCCGAATTGTGCTACGTTTCGTGCTGCTTTGTAATGTTGGAGTTTTGTTTTAATTCCACGTGGTTCCGAGATATTTCCGAAAACCGAAAAAAATGGGCCAGCCGAGCAACTTTCGAAGAATTGGAATCCAATGACTGAAAAAAATTGGATTGGGCCGTTCGAATTTTTTCCAAAAGTCTGTCTAGTTTCCCTGAAATAGGAAATTGAAAAAAAGGTAGTCCAACACAGTAGCGCACCCAGGGGGCGAGCCTGGGGTTGCAGCCCCCCAAAATTCATTTTCGTTGAGGAAATTTGAAACTTTCGATCATACTTCAAAAATGTTGATGTACCATGCGGAAAGACACGGTTTTTAAAAAAAACAGATTGATATATATTATATATTCTTTTGAATTAGAGAGCTAAAATAATACAATAAACGTTAAAACAAAAGAACCTAAGCTGAGGTAAAAAAAAACGGGGTACCATAACATTATTCATATACTTAGGTGTTAAATTGGATTCGTCTCTGAATTACAAAGCACATTTGGATTACTTACGAATGAAGCTGAAAGCGAGAAATAACATTCTACAGAAACTTGCTGGTACGTCATGGGGTGCTGACCCGACTACTCTTCGCACAGCAGCCCTTGCCCTGGTTTTTTCCACCGTTGAATATTGTTGCCCTGTTGGGGTTAATAGTGTTCATGTTCAGAAAATCGATGCACAGCTCAATTTTTCAATGAGAATAATTACTGGAACCATCCGATCTACACCTATCCAATGGCTACCAGTGCTATCAAATATAGTTCCTCCCCATATTCGAAGACAGTCTGCAACTTGGAATTCTTGGAATAAATTCAATTCATTTCCGGATTCTTTTCCGATACTTTCCTACGTTCCAGAAAATAGAATTCCAAGACTGAAATCTCGTAAACCTATTTGGTCGAATAACTTTCTGAATTCGAACTTCAGCTACAACGAAATCTGGAAATCCGAATGGGATGTATGTTCTTTATCTAATAAAGATCTAATATCTGATCCATCGAATAAAGTTCCTGGTTTTAACCTTCCCAGGAGAATATGGTCCCTTCTTAATCGAATAAGAACAGGTCATGGTCGTACCAACAGCATGCTTTTCAAGTGGAATTCGGTTGATAGTCTTAATTGTGAATGTGGTGAATCAGAGGAAACAGTTGAACACCTAATTAATAATTGTTCGATTTATAAATTCCAAGATGGCATAAGAGCCATACACAATATATCAAACTCATTTTTGCAATGAGTTGAAAATTTCAGATCAATTTGATGAAGTATAAATTGAATTCTCTTGCTGTTCTGGCTTTTTTTTATTTTCAGGTTGGAGTTTGTGTTTGGAAATCCTTCCTCCGAAGAGCCGTCCCGCTGATCGTGATGTTCTTCTTTATAGAATATTCAGATACAGCAATTTCATTTTATTTTTTTAACGGGGAGACAGATTTTTTCGGCTGAAGTTTTTTCCCCTGGTTCTATAGTATCGTATGATACTGGTGATGATAGTATCGTATGATACTATAGTATCATACGAAGAATGTTGTGGTACCCCGTTCCTTTTTTTACCTCAGCTTAGGTTCTTTTTGTTTCAACATTTATTGTATTATTTTAGCTCTCTTATTCAAAAGAATATATATATATATATATTCATATGATACTATAGAATCATACGATACTATCATCACTAGTATCATACGATACTATACAGCCAGGGGAAAAAAAAATCTCAGCCGAAAAAACCTGTCTCCCCGTAAAAAAAATTAAATAAAATCGTTTTATCTGAATATTTTATAATGAAGAACATCACGATTATCGGAACGGCTCTTCGGAGGACGAATTTCCAAACACAAACTCCAACCTGAAAATAAAAAAAGACAGAACAGCAAGAGAATGCAATTTATACTTCATCAAATTGATCTGAAATTTTCAACTCATCACAAAAATGAATTTCATACATTGTATATGGTTCTAATGCCATCTGAAATTTATAAATCGAACAATTATTAAATAGGTATTCAACTGTTTCCTCTGATTCACCACATTCACAATTAGGACTATCAACTGAATTCCACTTGAGAAGCATGCTATTGGTACGACCATGACCTGTTCTTATTCGATTAAGAAAGGACCATATTCTCCTGGGAAGGTTAAAACCAGGAATTTTATTCGATGGATCAGATATTAGATCTTTCTTAGATAAAGAACATACATCCCATTCGGATTTCCAGATTTCGTTGTAGCTGAAGTTCGAATTCAGAAAGTTATTCGACCAAATAGGTTTACGAGATTTCAGTCTTGGATTTGATAAGATGATACAATTATTCTCAAATGACGAAATTATTCATAACTAATATTTCCATATTGCATCAATTTATACCTTTAGTACGTATATTTTATGATCAATTCAGCAAAGAGATAAGAGGCACGCATGCCTCGTCAGCAAAAGATAATATGATCGTATTCGATTCCAAATGGGAATACAAAATATAAAGGATGTTTCAGAATACACATATTTTTTAATGTATATCGGTCCTGGTGCATATTTACTACTTATAATCACTCATTATTATATAATATTAACTCAAATGTTTGTGACTCAGCCTGAAAATTTGGAAGAACTACTCCAACGCATTGTAAAATTGTCGTCAAATAACTCCAATTATTCTGAACAATTTTTGGGACGGTTTTCATTCAAGATTATTTTATGGAAGTCAATGGAGGAAAATTTTAACATTTCATTTAAAAACGCAGATCATTCGGCGGAATACTTTTCAAAATATCGAGAACAAACTGAAGAAAAAAAGGAGATAAGAGTATTTGGTATTATGTTTGTTATTCCTATTCTAATATCTTAAGCACAAACCGTTTTCACATTTTTGAAGTAGAAGACTGTGGAAATATTGTACATTTCTAGAACTTTGAAAAACTCGTCACAGGGTGTTCCAAATGTTAGGTCAAAAATTGGACTGATAACTTTCGTTTTCCGAATTAAAACCCTATTTTTTATGTTTGCTTTGGATTATGCGAAGAAAACTAATGGTACTGTTTTAATATGTTGATGCACCTAAAATGAATAATTCTTGAGTTATTTGGGATTTCATGTCGTATGTATAGCGAGAAATTCATAAAATTTGTTTCATATCAACAATGATGAATGAATTCAGAAAATAGGTATGTCAATAGTGAGTTATTGGAATAATTTATCTTCTATGACTAAGATCATTGTTGATATGAAACAGATTTTATGAATTTGACGCTACGTACGACATGAAATCAGAAAATCCTAAATAACTCAAGAATTATTAATTTTAGGAGCATTAACATTTCAAAACATTATCATCATTTTTCTTCGCAGAATCCAACGCAATCTTAAAAAGATAGAGTTCTTACTCGAAAAACGAAAGTTATGAGCCAATCTTGATCCCAATATTTGACCCAACATTTGGAACACCCTGTGATGAGTTTTTCAATATTGGTTACTAGATGTTGACATCGTTATTTTATTTCAAAATTCCTTGAAACCAGTTCTTTTTTCAATAAATCCATCCAAATTCGATCTATTTCTACTTAACAGTTGGCGAGATTATTAGCCTCATTCAACAAAATACTTTTATAACCATCAGGTTTCGTCATTAGAATTTTTATTCCATTCCAATCCATCATGTGATTGCCGGCATTGGAACACACATGATCTGCTATCTGCGATCTACCAATATCTGTATTTTTTATGTTATTCTTATGTTCACGTTTTCTGATTTCTAATGTTTCTCCTGTATAAGATTTTCCACAAATACAGGGAATATTGTAAATACAATTTCTTGATTTTCGGTTCTCATTCAAAGGTTTGGTTTTTGTTAATAAAGATCCTTAATCATTTTTTGTTTTGAAAAGAGTTCTTATGTTGAATTTAAAACCAATTCTTTTAATTTTTTCTAAAAGTCCATGAACATAAGAAATCAAATTTATTAAAATTGGTTGTTCTTGACGGTTTGTTGTTGGTTCTTGATTGTTATTATCGTTTTGACGCAAAATTGTTCTCTCTAAATTTGAAATAGTTTTTTCTATGAAATTAGTTGGATATTGATTATCCTCAAGAATATCTTTAATGAAATTAATTTCGCAATTTCAGTTGTCGATGAAATTAATTGCGCTCTATCATAAAGTGTTTTTATAATACCTCTTTTAACACTCATTTGTTGATTAGAATAAAAATTTAGATATCGATTTGTGTGTGTATTTTTTCCGAACACACTTGTTTCAAAATGATTTGGAAATTTTCTTATCGAAACATCTAAGAAGGAAAATAAATTATTTTGTTCCAACTCCATTGTGAATTTAATTGTAGGTTCTTTATTATTGATACACCATGTATTTTGACATTTACGTTCACCCTAAGCTCATACGTCAGCGTTTTTCTCTTGAAATGTCACTGATGGATATTACCAACATAATTTCGACTTCCATTACCAACTGGAGACTGAAGATGTCAACAAGGAGAATGGGCATAAAGTGAATCAAATAGAAACGTTTTGAAACCCCGTTATTTCAGGGGATGAAAGTCTCTATCCCTCGGGACAATATCCATCCAGACAATTTCAATAATTAATAAGGCAACCGTCCATTTTATCTGAAAGTAATTACACGATGTCGAATGTTTGCCTTCGGGCTTCCAGTGTACGAAGAGAAACGGTCCTGCTTCCCGCTACTGTATTGTCATTCGATTTCGAGTGTTCTGTAAACAGACGCGTTCGGGTTATTTAAAGGGCACGTCAGCGCATATACCATCGGTTCTCTCCTAATAGTATTTCCCCCGTCTACGCTTTTATCGATATACACACTGTAGTCGTGCGGTGACGGTGCATATATTGCTGGTCCTTCGAGTTCGGATGCATCGCTTCGCATACCTATTAACTCTTGAGAGTTGAATTATCATTATCCGTATAATAATATATGATGATAATCAATCTTTACGAAATTGTCGGGGACGTTTCAGGGAAAATAGTAATTGTTGTGATCAGGTTCTTTGTCTCACCACATTCAATGAATCAGGGTTCATTAAAAACTGGACTGCATTTCTTGAATTATCCGCAGTATACGACACAGTATGGATATATGACTAAATTTACAAACTTGATTCCTAATCATATAAATTGTGGATAATGATAGCAGTAATTTCGAAACGTTGGACAATAGTCTTTCTGCTGTTGAATATTGTTGCCCTGTTTGGTACAACAGTGTTCATTAAAAAAAAAATTGAAGCCCAACAAAATTTTTCTCTAAGTATTATCACTAGTAGGAACTACTCCTCCTCAAGAGTTAGGGATATCGTATTGAGTCGTTTTGAAAAGTATGTAATCTTCAAGAAAATCGCTGTAAAATCATTCAAAAGTCAATAACAACTTGAATCGATCCAACAAAAATCAGTATAAGACATTTCGTCAATCTGGTGGCCTTTTTTCTGAAGTTTGGTTCTTTATGAATGTTTTTATTTTGAAGTGGAGTCAGTTTATCAACGGCTTCGATTTGAAACAAGTTTTCTGAAAATGCCAACACGTACATTAATAAACGCTGAGACTAATAGAGCTATCGGAATGCTACAGGGTGGCCTAACTCAGGTTGTTGTAGCGGAAAGGCTCCAAGTCAGCCAAAGTGTGATATCTCGACTTTGGAATTTAAAGAAAAAGAATTATCGGAAAACAATTTTTAGGCCTAGGGATATGTTGATGAAACATTGACATGAAATGAACATATTGATGAAATTAGAATTGAATTATCACCATTGATCGGTATTATGTTGAAAATTAGTTGAAATAACATTCCTTCCAGATTGGTTAAAAATTCAAAAATATTGATTTCTTTAATTTATTCCAGATTGGTTAAAAATTCAAAAAGATTGATTTCTTTAATTTATTCTAATTTGTAATAAATTCTAAGTTTCGATATGGGTTTGCATTTTCAACTTTTTCAAGAAGCCGATGAATGGAACAACAAATGTATAGATATACATATGTATATTAGGAAATTAAATTATTTAGAACCAACTGCACGATTCGTACCATTGAATTTAAAATTTGACGTAGGTATTCTAGTGTTTTTTATAAAACTTCCTCTAATTCTGTATCAACTCCATTCATTCTGGCATACATGGTAATATTTATTGCCACGGATTTATTTATTTATTAGAGGAAAAACAGTTCTGCCAATGAATTTTTTTTAATGCAAAAATCACTTAAGGATATTCTAGGAAATACTTCATTAATTTCGATAAAAATTCAACGAATTAGGAAAATAATTCATAATACTCGCACAGAAAGCTTATTTCTCTATTTCAGTATCGTAATGAGTTCATTACAGTACTGAAAGTAGTGCAGTAATGAAACTCATTACAGCATTGTTTTCAGATATATTTTTCGTTTTTCTGGTTGTCAGTACTGACCTCCGATCCTCTAAATTTTCAAATCAAATCAATTCTGATTTCGTAATCTGTCAAGTTTCGTAAATCACACCAACAATATACAAAAGTCACTAATTCGAATTTTCACTTGAATTTCGAGAGTATTTCACAAAATTTTACTGAAATAGAAAAAATATCGTCTAATACTCGTTGCAGAAGGAAAATCAAACATTCATGCGTGTTGGAATTGGAGCTCATTCTGCAACTTGTTTTAGAATATACTATTTTACACTCGTTCATTCAAAAACTCGTCACTTCGTTGTTAGTTTTTGAAGTTTGTAAGAATATGTGCCTTGTGCCTTCTGCACTTGTATCATAAATAACTTTTCTAACATCAATACACAAAGAATTTTATTCCATATTCATTTCACATGGTGAAATAAGAGTCAAAAAGCAAGCTTATTTTGACTAACAGTAGGACATGGAAAACAAAGATAACTGCCAACTTCACATTTGGTCATCTTTCCAAAAACTTATCTCGATTAAGAAACCTCGCATTCCATACAAAATTCAACATCACAATTCTACCCAGCAGTCCTTTCTCACACACATTCGTACGGCTATACGTGTCTTAAACAAATATTTATTTTGAAAATGCCCTCCTCTCTCCAAATTCCTATTATAGCGAGAACCCTATATAAATAATGTTGAAATAACTGAAGTATTCGATTCTGCTGTTCGATGATGGACTGATGCCCATTGTATGCGAAGGTCCTTTGACACTTCCCCAAGGACGGGGGGGGACGATTTTGGGAGCGAATAATGTCCATCGTCCATCGAAGTATGAAGAGATGTTGAGTTGTCTCAATTTCGTTGTCATTGAGAGCTTGGTTTTTCTGCTATTGAATATCATTGCCCCTTTTGGTTTAGAAATGAAAACCCTAATTAAACATATGAACTGTACACATATTCGCAGTACTAGTATTATACAGGGTGTTCCACGAATTAGACCGGTTAAAATATTTTCAAGAAGGGCTGGGAATTTTTGAATGAAATTTCATATGTACCTAATAGGTGTTGAGTTAATGGGATGGTGTTTCAGAAATATGTTTACTTTCGTTTTTCGAATGGAATACTCCAATTTTATTTCCCTTTTTAGATAAATTGAGAGAAAGCAAGCGAAGTCTAGTTTTCAAATTTTTCTAAGGAAATCCTGGGAATATTCCAACGATAAACTCGAAATTTTCCTCATTTTCAACGAACAAATCTATGGAATTTCTTGATCGGAATTGTCGAATTATCAGTTTCTATCAGTATAGTATCTTTTGCTGAAGTTAAAAATAAAATTTCATATGCGAGTGGTCCAATAGGTATTAGGTAAGTGTTAAAGTTAGTCATGATGAAAATATGAAAAGTCGTTTTTTTGAAATTGCAACCCAATTTTTTTACTGCTTCTAAATTCAACGATAATATCTTCAAATTAATAAATTTGAGTACTTCGGTGTGAAATGGTTTATTTGTCGAAAACCGAGCGCTTTCGGCCTAATTAAAAGGCCATCTTCAGGGTTTTCCCGTCCAAGAAACCATCACAAACATACAGGCGGAAACGGTCATCACAGCATTTAACGGACAAGATTCACAAAAGGGTGAATTTAAGACACTGTAAAAATTATCGGTTCCGAATAAGTGTCTTAAATTCACCCTTTTGTGAATCTTGTCCGTTAAATGCTGTGATGACCGTTTCCGCCTGTATGTTTGTGATGGTTTCTTGGACGGGAAAACCCTGAAGATGGCCTTTTAATTAGGCCGAAAGCGCTCGGTTTTCGACAAATAAACCATTTCACACCGAAGTACTCAAATTTATTAATTTAATTCAATCTCTTGGTGTGCACAACCACCTTCGTGATAATATCTTCGTCTAACTAACTTGGACACTGAGTATTGGAACATCTGTAGGTACCAATAAGAAATTTTATTGTCGACTTCAGCGATACTAAAAATAAATTTCCCGATAGAAGCTGAAATTTCGGGAATTTCTATCGTGAAATTCCAGAAATGTTCTCCGTAAAAATGAGGCAAATTTTTTTAGAATATTCGAAATTTTCTAAAATTTCTTCAGAAAATGGACTTTTCAGTAGTCTAATATTTTTCATTTCGATTTATTCAGGAGAATTCTGAAAATTATTTTGCTCATTATTTGAAGTTGGCTTTTTATGTGTTGAAAACGCAATTATTTTTTTTATTATTTATTAGTTATTTATTCTACCTTTAACTTTTTCAACTCAATTTTTTTTTAATAAGTGGAAATCCGAACCTTCTCCTGGTTCTTTCTCAAATCTCATTCCCTCTCTCTTTTTTTTTTCATTTATTTTTTCCTACTGCTTTTTTCTATCTTCACGACCCGAAATCGAAAAAGCAGACAAAAGTCTTAATGGAAAATCCTATAACCTTCTCCGGGTTCTTTCCCTATTCTTATTTCCTCTCTCTTCCTCTTTTGCCTTTTTTATTTTCATAAATTTTTTTACTATAATTTTTTTCCATGCTCACGACCCGATATTAACAAACTTTTCCAAGTCCATGAAGCAGAGAATAATTCTGAAGGGGAAATCCTAACCTTATCCTAGTTATTTACCATTTCTCATTCCCTCACACTTTCTTTTCTTTTCTTTCCAATTTGGTTTATTTTTCTGCTACAATTTTTTTATATTCACTACCCCCCATGGCGACGGCTCTGTCAACAAATTATTGTACAGGATGATTTTTCATATTTTACTCATTAGCTATCACAATTAATATTCGTCGTACAAAAACGTTTGAATGGACAAATTTGAAGTATTTTTCATGGGCATTCAGAATTCAGTACTAAGAAAATCATGAAGGCATCGAAAACCTGAAAATTTGTTGTGAACTATTGTTTTTTGAATTGGTTTCTTCTGATTTCAAATATATATCATTTATTGACGTAAATTTTGGCAGTGTTTGGAAAATAAAGGTTTTTTTCGTCTTAATCTAAGGCAGCTGTGTAAGGCCACTCGAGAATATGTGATTTCTTTCGATGTTCTATTCTATGGCCTCTTGATAGTCCCAACTTAACCTCCTTGGACACTTTTTAAGGAGACATTTGAAATCTGAAATGTATATGGCCCCTCCGCATAATATTAAATAGATTTATTTCAGAATAGTGGAAGAAATATTTGAAAACCTCTATATATTCCATAAATGGTAAGGAAAACCCTTAAAAAATAAATTAAAAGATATCGACTGTGTGTATAGACGTATATGAGGGTCATTCAAACACCTAATTCAACTTTTAGTTAATATATAAATAAAATAAATATCAGTTGTTATTTTATCCACGTTTTCTTTGATATAGTAAAGAAATCGCATCGTTATCGTGTGACATTCCACGCAGCTGGATTAGTTTAAGAAGAAACTATCTGCCGAAATGAACCTCAATATAGTATATATATATATATATATTTGAAATCAGAACAAAAAGCTCTTTCGATTAGAAAAATAAAATACAGGATGTACCATTTGAAAAACAATAGTTCACAACAAATTTTCGCTCATAACTTTCGTTTATTAAATGAGAACCCTATTTTTTATGATTGCATTGGATTCTGCGAAGTAATATGAGGATAATATTCTAACATTTTAATGCTCCTAAAATTAATAATTCCGGAGTTATTCAGGATTTCTTGATTTCATGTCGTACGTACCGTCAAATTCATAGAATCTGTTTCATATCAACAAAGACCTTGGTCATAGAAGATACCTAAATTATTCAAATAACTCAGTAGGGATTACCTCTTTTTTGAATTCATTTGTCATTGTTGATATGGAACAGATTTCATTAATTTGACGCTACGTACGACATGGAATCAGAAAATTCTAAATAACTCAAGAATTATTAATTTCAGGAGCATCAATATGTTAGAACATTATCCTCATTTTACTTCGCAGAATCCAACGCAGTCATAAAAAATAGGGTTCTAATTTGAAAAACGAAAGTTATCAGCCAATCTTGAATCTTGATCCCAAGGTAAGAAAAGTCACATTTTTGATTAAGAATGACCCAAGTTCAATTGGTTGGCAGAACACATCTTTGTTTTGGATTTTTTTTTCTTAAGTCATACAATTCAATACTGTAATAGTGCAAGCAGTCATTGA
The DNA here is from genome assembly GCA_038502775.1 of Hippodamia convergens. Lineage (NCBI taxonomy): Eukaryota > Metazoa > Arthropoda > Insecta > Coleoptera > Coccinellidae > Hippodamia > Hippodamia convergens. The sequence continues at coordinate 95,290,783 of CM076607.1, forward strand.
TATTTAAAAATATATCATAAATGAAGCTCTTCTTGGCTTACATCTTCATAGAAAATTCGGAAGTGATCCAACTATTATTTCTTCATAAACTTCTTATGGGCACTCCCTGTGGGACGTCCTGTATAGATATATAAATATACATATACGATGCTGAGGTAAAAGAGATCACAAGTTCTGATTAAGAATGGCGCAACTATAGAATTGTTTGGCAAAACACAAGCATCCTTTTGTTTTTGTTTGTTTAGGAATTTTTTTCAAATCGTTTTTTTTGTTAATTTTTTTATACAATCTAATGCCATACTGGTCTTTCCTGAAATACAGTTAACACAGTTAATTTAAGAAAGTACATATTCGTGATTTGTAAAAAATAAAAATTAACGAATAAGTAAATAAATAACGTACACCCAATCACAATTAAAAACGCTCCCGTATCTCTCAAGTACCTTCCAGAAAAATAATTAAACCCGGATTCTGTTACAGTATCAAGATTGATGGGCACGACAGCTGCCTCAGCGAACATGGGTCACGGCCTCAACGCCGGAATGCCCGGCCTGGGCGCCTGCGCAGTCGCCGACTCCAAACCCATGCAGTTCCCCCTAGCCCAGAGGAGAAAGAGGCGAGTCCTCTTCACGCAGGCACAGGTACGAACCCCCAACCCCGCCCAGATACGTCCCTAGGCCACGCCCACTTCCGTTGAGACCTCGCGACGGCAAACTGCGAGATTCTCCGGTATATTTCTGGCAAGAAACGCGTCTGCCGACCGAGGTGCGCGGGTTTTGAGACCGGTTGAGAGGTTTTGCAAGGTTTTTGATATTTACTAGAGTTTCGTTTTAGGTGTATGAGTTGGAGAGGAGGTTCAAGCAGCAGAAGTACCTGTCGGCGCCTGAGAGGGAGCATTTGGCGTCGTTGATTCATCTCACCCCCACACAGGTAAGCCGATTAAAGAATTTCCTGAATGTTCCTATTCTCCGTAAAAAATAAAAATATTGTGCGAAAAAATTTTTTGGATACGTCAAATAGCGTTCGAGATATCGAGCTTTAAACTTACGTGTGACGTCACACCACAACATTCGTTCAGTACGTAGCTCGCGATCGCAGGGTTCACGAACTGTCCAATCCAAAAAGGAGAAACTCATGTGTTGTTTCAAAATGTAAAAACCAAAGTAAAATACATTGGAGAAGTTGTTTTTTTCGGTGCCTATGGATGGATTAGAAAGAAATGGATGAAATTCATGAAGAGGTTCGGATCCGTTAGGAGCAAAAAGTACGGTTTAATTGTTGCGAAGATCATTCTGACGTAAGAATTATGATCTATCATGAATTGTTATAGATTTTCATTTGTTGAAAATCTTCGCGACCGCGACAAAGATCTATTTCAAAAATAATCAAAGGATAAAATTCAAATTTAAAATCGTTGCATTTCTCGAAATAGTTTCCAGAATATCGAGAAAAAACTGAAGAAAAAAAAGAGATTAGAATATTCGGTATTCGGTATTATGTTTGTTATTCCTGATCAAGTTATCCTAATCATAAATCGTTTTCTCGTTTTTGATGTCGAAGACATTGGAAATATTATACATGTCTAAATTTTCAAAAAACTAATCACAGGGTGTTCCATATGTTGGGTCGAAAATTAGGATCAAGATTGTTTCATAACTTTCGTTTTTTGAATGAGAACACTATTTTTTTATGATTGCGTTGGATTCTTCGAAAAAAAAATGATGATCATGTTCTAACATGTTGATACTCGTAGAATTAATTATTCTTGAATTATTCAGGATTTTCTGATTTTATGTCGTACTTGGCGTCAAATTCATAAAATCTGTTTCATATCAACAATGACCTTGGTCATGGAAGAAAAATTATTCACTAGTGGCATACCTTTTTCTGAATTACTTCGTCATTTGTTTATTTGAAAAAGATATAAGGAATTGCACTCTCTATACGTACGACATAAAATCAAAAAATTCTAAATAACTCAAGAATGATAAATTATAGGAGCATTAACATATTTGAAAACTATCATCATTTTTCTTCGAAGAATCCAACGCAAACATAAAAAAGAGGATTCTTATTCAAAAAACAAATGTTATGAGCCAATCTTGATCCCAATTTTCAACCCAACATTTGGAACACCCTGTGACGAGTTTTAGAAATGTACAATATTTCCACAATCATCGACTTCAAAAATGTGAAAACGGTTCGTGCTTAAGATATTTAAATAGGAATAACAAACTTAATACCGAATACTCTTATCTCCCTTTTTTCTTCAGTCTTTTTTTCGATATTCTGAAAAGTATGTCGAAAAATGCAACGATTTGAAAACGAATATATTCAGAATTGAAAACTATATCGAAATTAGAAAAAATACGTGTGGCACTCGATTACTGCCGCGGTGAAGCTATTGCATAGCATCTATTCAAAAATAAAAATATAATATTGTTGATTTAAAATATTTATTTATCTTACGATACATGTAGGTTATTCAGGAATGTTTATCATTGAAACTATAGGTTCATGGTAACTGAAATAAGAATCATAAGTTTGAGACTTAATGTCTTCTGAATATCTGGAAAATACCGCGTCAATAGTGGTCCCATATTTTGTTGTGGATTCTTGTGGATCATTATTCATTTTTAAATTCAATTTTTACGAAAGAAAAGTTGACAACCACTCTGATTTTTTTGTCAGCGAAGTTTATAACCGATTTCAAGCGAATAACCTGGTCCTCATTGGTAATTACCAACTAGGACCAACTGCATTCAAGCGACTTCGGTCATTGTAGGTTATAATCATTTTACAAGGGATATCCCTGAAGACTATAACCGTAGATAACCGCAGGCAGGATCGTAGATAACCGCGGTCATTACTGGTTATTCGCTTGAAATCGGTTAATGTTGAAATTGTCAACCAAGATGAGTGGAAATTTATTACCCTTTTTACTAAGTATTTTCGACCCTTCTTCAGTGTACTCCAGTAAAGTGCGATGAATAAAATGCTCTACTTCTTCCAATTTTGGATTCGGAGAAATGTAAATTGCTATCATGACTAGGCCATTTCTAAGTTTGCATAAGCATGCACAAATATCTCCAACAAATGAGGGTCCAACATTAACATCGCTAACGTCTTCAATATTTATTTCAATATTCGGAGTCATAATATTAGTAACATTATTACTATTTAGGTAAATAGCTACCCAACCTTTTGGAACAGTATCTCGTTTGAATTGAACAATCAAATTGAAATTAGGTATTTCAATCAGATTATCACGCGTCATGCATGTTTTGATAAGAAGTAACATATTGGTTTCTCTTGTAACTGAATCTTGTAAATCGTATTTGTGACTAAGTAGACTGTGGCAATTGAAAGTCATTTTTGAAATGCCATTTCTACACTGATGAAATCTAAGACGCTTTGAGCTATCATCTGAACACTATTTAAAGACATTTTTTTGAATTCTTGCAACAAAGAGGCAGTCGATGCAGCTTGTCTTCGATTATGATAAAACTTGAATGCAGAATTATCATTTTTTGTCGTAATATACAATATTTCAATATGAGTCACCCGAGAGAGTGCAACATAGACGAGTTCCTGAGAATGTGATTTACTATACTCATATACTATTTCGTCAAAAGTTCCACCTTGCAACTTATGTATTGTTAGCGCAAGAGCTGAAGTTAATGGAAAATGTTTGCGTTTGACTATACATTTTCTATTCGATGTTAATGAAATATTTGCAATTCGTAATTCAATGGGAAGAGCGAGATTGCCGACTCCATTTTGCACTGCTAGAGTGGCTGCAGGCATCCGTCTAGTCGCAAGCACCCAAACACCGTGCCGAAGTCTGCCGAACTGAACCGACGATACACGGCTGTGTTAGGTTTTTTCGTAACGAAATTTCCACATTCGGTCGCCGCGCTCAAAGCCTGAGATAAAAGCTATGCAACAGCTTAAAAATTGATATATTTTTATTAACGTTTTAAATTTCTATCCAAATTCGTAGGTTCAAAAGCAGTTATTATGCGGGTTAATAAGCGAAGTCCTGTACATCCAGAAGGATTAATATCCTGGCCAGAGGCTCAGCTTCCTGAGAATCGCTCCACAAACATCGGTCAATTATCATAATCCGGAATAATCCCGGTTTAATAGCCGAGTTTAACGGAAGTTTAATGGACTACCCCGCGTTAATCCCAGGGGATTATGACGCCCCATATACGTCGGCAGCGGAAAATATGTTTGCCCTAGCCCTATAGAGTGTACGGGCGCGTTGTTTGGATAGCTTTTCCCCCGAGCGCTGTGATAATATTGATACAGCCAACGCTATTATTGGATGGAAATCATGATAAGATTCGGAAATATTTCCCGATGCGCCCAATAAAACATACAACTGATGCGCTGATGAAGTTGATGCAGATTGCATGGCGATTTTTCTCATTGATTATTAAGTGTGCAGGTCAGCTTTCGATGTTTTGATACTACATCTCCTAAACTAAACGCCAGTTTCATAATCAGTTTTAAAGTCCCTTTAATTTTAAAGCTCCTTTAAGTTCAATATTTCGGTTTCATAACACATTTAACTTTCTTAAAGCCACTTCATATTTAAAGGCCCAATTTCGGGACTTAAGCAGCTAAAGTATCCTTAAGCCCTGAATTTCTAACCTCTCGTGTTCAAACTGTCAACCCATTTGAGGTTAGTTATGTTGTGTTTTATTTTGAAATCAACTTTCACAAGTGGAATGAGAATACGAAAATGAGAGTATGGAAACGTAGATTTCCAATTTCGAAATGAGACTACCATACGGCTCATTGTGGTTGCAACTGCAGTGTTGCAATTGATATCAATGACATGTTTCCTATCAATAATTTTGAAAAGGAATTAGGTGATAATTAAAAAATGTTTGCTGATGCAGTCAATGGGAAACATGTTAAAAATTTAATCATAACAGGTCGTTTGCTATATTAAGCTGATGTAATTGGTGAAAATAAATGCGTATTCAAAGATTATGTTTATTCAATTTTTTTTCCCATTTTGATTTCCAGATCTGATGATGTTAATCTGAGGCAATACTCCCTTTTGTCAGCCGCAATAATCAATTCAATGTTTTTTTTTGTAATATTCAGTTTGGGAGTGGTATTTTCCCCCAAATTTCTAGGTATATATTTTAAATTTGAACCTGAACGTTATATCCACATGACATGAAAATAACATAACCTCCTTCAATTTCAAGATGGCTGTGGTTAAATACAACTGCAACTGTCTATTTTAGGTCAAATGAAACGATTTCAGTTATGCCAACATCCAACATACAATATTTCACCTAAAGTCTCCTTTACGTAAAGTCCCATTTAATTTCATTATGAAATCGGGTGGACTTTCAAAGTGGGCTTTAGCTGCAAGTGCACTTTAACTAAAGTGTACTTTAGGGGTTTATTATGAAACTGGCCCTAAGCAAGATAATTGCTGAAAACCGCAAGTTTCAGAAAATGACAAATGATATTCAGATTTGACAATTGAATTTCAGAAAATATCAAATGAAAGTCCATTGACTTATCCGAATTACATTTGATGTTTTCTGAAATTCAATTGACTAATCTGAAATACAAGTGATGATTTCTGAATTACAATTTGAAAAAGCTCATGAATATTTTGACAATTCAATTTCTGAAATTATTCATGAGCAAGAATTGAGTTCAAATCAATGAACTACTTCGAATACCTGTCATAGTTTATCATATTTGCATTTTTCATATAAATAGTGTTCATAAATGTCCAAAGAAAATGAACAAATAAAAACCAGATTGTTGAAAAAAATATTCTGTCATTAAGAAAGTAAAATAAATCTCTGTTAGGATATCACGAGAAAAAAGTTTCCACAAAAATACACGTTTTGATTGGTTAAAAATTCGGAAATTTCGAAAATTATTTGTTGTGCTGAACTGTGCTCAGATAATTTTTTTAAATTATGGTGCGATATTTCAAGAATCACTTTTCGAGAATCTGGATTCCTAAAGAAAAAATGTGCTACAGTTGTAATGAGTTGTGCCGTTCGAATGTTTCCGAAAGTCTGCTTAGTTTCCTGAAAAATCGAAAAAGAAATCGAAAAAAAAAATTAGCTCGTCACTTTCGTTATTTCTTCTCACAAATGAATAAGAAAACTTGTGCTACTTTGGTGTTGACTCATGCCGTGAATATTTTCACGAAAATCCTTCAGAATTTCCGGCGAATTACGAAAATGAAAAAAAATCAACCCAGCACTTTTCTTTTTTTCAATGAAAATTGTTTTGTATGATTCTGATGAAATTGTGCCGGTCAGATTTCCAGAAAAAATCAAAGATCTCTTCCTCATATGGAGAAACTTTGAAAAATTAGTAGATTGTAGGAAAATCAGCATACCTGGCAACAGGTCAAGTTGTACGAACACTTTTGAGTTTTCGAGAAAATTTTTTTGGCTGAATTTCACTAGGTTTGTGCTGATGATTTGTGACCTTGAAATTTTGTTTTTATTATATAATATTGTTCTCAAGATGTTTTATAAAATACACGTTAAACGAGCACATGTTTCGTACACATTTTGTGAAATATCTTTAGAACCGAATGTAATGAAAAAAAAATTCCAACGGCATAAAATTGCACAAACCTAACACGATTCAACACAACAAAAATTTTCTCGGAAATCCACTGCTGGGGCTGGGCCAACTTCACATACACTGTTGACAGGTATGCTGATTCTCCTAAAATCTACTGACTTTTTTTATTTTCTCAATAAGAGGGAAAATCTATTGATTTTTTTTTTTGTAAATCTGACCAGCACGGTTTGGCACATTTGCGGCATAATCATATCAAATAATTTTCGTCGGAAAAGAGAAAACTGCTGGGCTGAATTTTTTTTCATCTTCTTGATTTATCTGAAAACTTTCCGTGAAAATATTTACGATACAAGACATTACACATGTAAAGCATAAAGGTTTCGCTTCATATGTGAAAAGAAAAAACGAAAGTGCTGGGCTATTTTTTTTAATTTCGATTTTTCGTGAAACTAGACAAATATTCGAAAATATTCGGACGGCACAACTCAGTACATGTGAAGCACATTTTTTTTCAGACTGTAAAAACCATTTTTTCGAAAAGTGCCTGGGCTGGCCCATTTTTTCGGTCTTTGAAATATCTCTAAAACCACATAGATATAAGAACAACACATTTTCTTTCTGAAAATCCTACATGAAATTGTAAGCTGATGACAATATATTTTAATTCTCTCCTCCATCAGTTTTTGAAGTTTTTAATTTTTTCCTAGTAAATTGTGTGATTTGATGGAATCTTTCACCTATAGAAATTGTAGACTACGTTGATTGGTTTTTAGATACAACTTTTTCAAAGCTAGTTAGACGTAAACAACGCAATGCTCCGTAAAGTTCACTTCATTTTTTTATGCCCTGCGTTCGAGTTGTTCACACAATGCTCGAGTGGTCTGTTCCATGGGGTTCATCATGGGACAATTTGACTGCATCAAGAGAGAGTTCTTCCATTTTCGCGAGCGAACAGATTCTCGAGTACCTTCCATCCATTGTGGGCGCCAGCTGTTATATACCAGCTTTAAAAATGGAAGACCAACTCATGTGGGGGCAACCGGAGGGTAAATATATACAGGGTGTACCAAGTTCGACGACCTATTAGGCGTTTCTGGAGAACTGGACCTATTTGAAATCTGAAAATTCGGATTATGTTATTGTTCGACAATATCTACCGATCTGAAATATTCTTGGAGCTTGACTATTTTCAGTTATACAGGGAGTGGAAAACAAAAAATTCAAATTTTTTTTTTGTTTTCGAATTTGATAGAGTATGTAATTCTGAATACGTTCGTACTCAAATTGTTGCATTCGTTAAAATACTTTCCAAAATATCGAGAAAAAACTGAAGAAAAAGGGAGATGAGTGTATTCGGTATTATGTTTGTTATTCCTAACCTAGATATCGTAAGCACAAACCGTTTTTACGTTTCTGAAGGCGAAGAATGTGGAAATATTGCACATTTTCAGAATTTTGAAAACCCGTCACAGGGTGTTCCAAAGGTTGGTTCAAAAATTGGGAACAAGATTGACCCATAACTTTCGTTTTTCAAATTAGAACCCTATTTTTTTATGATTGCGTTGGATTGTGCGAAGAAAAATGATGATAATGTTTCAACATGTTAATGCTCCTAAAATTAATAATTCTTGAGATATACAGGATTTTCTGATTTCATGTCGTACGTACCGTCAAATTCATAGAATCTGTTTCATACCAACAATGACCTTGGTCATAGAAGATAAATTACTCAAATAACTCACTAGGACTTCCTCTTTTTTGAATTCACTTATCATTGTTGATGTAAAACAGATTTCATGAATAGAAACAGTAAATCCTAAATAACTCAAGAATTAGTAAGTTTAGGAGATTCAACATGTTGGAACATTATCATTATTTTTCTCCGCAGAATCCAACGCAATCATAAAAAAATAGGGTTCTCATTCGAAAAACGAAAGTTATGAGCCAATTTTGATCCCAATTTTTGAACCAACATTTGGAACACCCTGTGTCGGGTTATTCAAAAATTTGAAATTATACAATTTTTCCACAGTCTTCGCCTTCAAAAATGTGAACAGTTTGTGCTTACGATATCTAGGTTAGGAATAACAAACATAATACCGAATACACTTATCTCCCTTTTTTCCTCAGTTTTTTCTCGATACTTCGAAAAGTATTTTGACGAATACAACGATTTGAGTACGAATGTATTCGGAATTGCATACTTTATCAAATTCGAAAACAAAAAACAGAAAAAAAAAATTTTGAAATTTTTTTTTCACTCCCTGAATATTTTAGATCGGTAGATAATGTCAAACAATAATATAATCCCAATTTTCAGATTTCAAATAGGTCCAGTTCTCCAGAAACGCCTTATAGGACGTCGAACTTGGTACATGTACAGGGTGTTTCATTCTCGCGTAGGTTCAGCAGTGTTGGAATATAGTGATTTAACATAAGATTCATTCATTTATATCGATTTTCACGTTCAAAAACGATTATTGGAATCACCAATAGCAACAAGGATGAATTAAAGTTTCATCCACTCAATAATTTAAACGAATTTTAAGTCACGATGAATTTTGAAAAATGTATGAAAAAATATATATATTTTGGTATAAAAAGAATGGAAATCACTTTACAGGGTAAGTGTTTGTCTTTTACCTATATTTTCACGAACATTCCATAGGTCGAAAGAAACATACAGGCTGTTGAAAATCCAATTTTCAAATATATCTCGCAAATGATTGAATTTTTCAAGAATTGACAGACGTGACACATGTCAAATGGATGACAAATGACATTAGTGGCAGGTAATCATGGATGCCAACACAAAATAGCTATAAAGACCTAGGAGATTTCGTTTTTTTCGATCGATAAAACTAAGAGCGTCAACGACATCAGCTAGAAATAAGGGAGAAACATCCACCACTCAGACGTTCTCCGTCCTTTTTAAGTGGAACAATAGTTGCCCCCTAACCAGAATCCGCTTTGTTGTCATTGCCAATCTAAATTCGATACAATTGGAGAGCTGGGCCAGTTGTCTATCGTTGGAATTAAATTGGCCGTGAACAAAATGGTGGCACAGACTATCGCGCCTAATAACGACGTGTTTCGAATAAAGGGATGATTCTGAATAGGGGATGCGCTCAGGGTAGGTACATACGGCACGGTTTGAATTCACTGGATGCGTCCCAAATTGGGCAGGAATTTTTTATTCTTTCGAAGGTAGGTTTTAGGTTCTAGGGTATGCGATTAAAATAATGTGGGATTAAATGAGAAAACAACACTTTTCTAATTTTGAGCTTTGAATTGACACTTTTCAAAACTCATCGACGTAAAATATGTCGCAACGGTCGATGGAAAGTAAATTCATGTCATTTCTAGAGGAATTTCGAGGCGTTCTGAAATTTATTGTAGTTTCACTCAATTATTTTTTCAATGATGGCAAAATGACAATTAAGCGTTTCTTCAATTCAAGGGAAAATCTGAAAACCTCGCTGAAAAAATAACTATTTAGTGAATTTTAGACATTCATCAAATGAAATACGCTTCTGGATTGTTATATATTTTTATTTGAAATGATTGTGTAAAATCAACTACAATACAATAATTATGAAATTGAGAACATTTCAAAAATTTGTTCACATATTAGAGAATTGTCATAACAATTTCAAGAACTTATTCATACAGTGAACTCTCGATAAATCGAACATCGATAAGTCAAACAGTTGTTCTGGACCCGATTCATATATATCTTACGCAGTGTATTTTCACTGCAATGAGTCTAGAGGGTCTAGTAGATGAGTCGAACTGCTGGAAGGGTCGTCAAGAGAACCACCACCTCTATAAGTCGTTCTTCTGACCACCATTGCCTCTATGAGTGGAACTTCTTGATCTAATGAATGAGACCGAAGAATATTCGGTTCGCAAACAAATCACCACAAGTGATGAATATCATACGATTTTTCGACATGTTTCCAGTGCTCAGACGCTCGTTTCTCATTGATGATGATTTCGTGTTTACCTGAGTTTTTCACTCAATGACGTAAAGTCTCACTCGAATAAGCCGAACAATAGATAAGTTGAACAGTTCTTTTGGTCCCTAGGAGTTCGACTTAACGAGAGTCCACTGTATATTAGGTAATTACAGAATGTTTGAACAACAATAGGGTAAAACCCGGATAGATGCCCCACTTTTCGAAATTGCCTCATATTTTCGAAAATATCGATTTTATCTGAATAATTTTTATGAAAGTAGCTAAACTTGTTATTTGAGTTAAAATACTGTGGGTTTTTTCTGACCTAGCATTATCAGATTTCACAGAATTTCGATTTTTGTGGAACATTATTTTTGGGGATAGATGCCTACAGGTATGGATAGTTGCCCCACTATAAAAATACTGAGAGGGATAGATGCCTTCAGTCCGGGATAGATGCCTTTCATATTGTGTGATCCAATTACAAAGCCAAATTCAATGAAATCTCTTATCCTTATGTCTGTTATAATCGTAATATAACTTAAATCAGCCTACTTAATGAAATTTCGAAAGCATTTATTAAACGAAAATATAAATTCTTTATATCATAAAATATCAGGTAGGTATCAACAACTAGGTATACGAATTTTTCATTGTTGTTATAAAATATTAAATACCTAATAGGTTTCGACAGAAATAGAAATATGTACTCTTTTTAAAACAAAACAAAACAACGAAGAGGGGATCAGTCAGATAGTGTTTTAAGTTTTCCACATCTTGAGCAGTAGTTCCGAAAAAGTGTACAGGTTTCATGAAGCCAGTTGAGTGATACCTTATACACTGAATCCCGTCGGATTGAGACTTTGTATTTTCATTCATAATTTCATATTTCAGGGGCATAACGCCTTCGTAATGTTCTGTCTCATCGGAAGCTGCTGCGAGTTATTCTGTGATCCAAGAGCAAATTTGACCTTGTACTCCTTCTTTTCTCTCATACTTCCGCGACATAGTTTTGCTACAATCAGAAAAGAGTTCAGATCGGTACACATACACTAAAAATATTTAAAAGAATTAATACTCAGACTATACAGGTATATGGGTTGTATAGAGATATATATGTCCCCTAAGGGCATCTATAACTCGAAAAATCAGGGCGACTATCCTTTTCGGTACGGATAGATGTCCATGCACTTTTTTCGCAAATTAAAAACAAAAAAGCAACTGGTCATACTTAGATGCACATTTAAAGAACCAGTTTATTGATATAATAAAAAATTTGATCGAATTTATAACTACTTCAAAAGTTCTACAACGACAAATACTAGCCTTTGAAACTTTTACATGTTTCCGAAGTTCGTTGCCATCGTTACCAACTGAAGTTAAGGGTGACAGTGGATCATATTAATTATTAGTGGAGAGTTTGGGAAGTAAGGTATTTTGAAAATGGGGCATCTATCCAACTGGGGCATCTATCCGGGTTTTACCCTAAAAGAAAAATATCAGAGGTGTACAACAAGACCTGTAGATCAGTCAGCTAGAGTTCCTTATGCGTTATCCAGAACAATATATTTTTGCCCTGAAACCTCTATCCATTCGACAACACTGAAAATAAAAAGCAATGAACAAGACAGTTACATGATACGAGTTTCAAAACTTACATTTCCATTCTCTTTGGTAATGAAAAGAATGCATATTCAAGATTATTCTTTTCATTACCAAAGAGAATGGAAATGTAAGTTTTGAAACTCGTATCATGTAACTGTCTTGTTCATTGCTTTTTATTTTCAGTGTTGTTAAATGGATAGAAGTTTCGGGGCAAAAATATATTGTTCTATATAACGCATAAAGAACTCTTGCTGGGCTGACATACAGGTCTTGTTGTACACCTCTGATTTTTTTCTTTTATTGTTGTTCAAACATTCTGTAATTAATACACAGTGGACTCGCGTCAAGTCGAACTCCTAGGGACTAAAAGAACTGTTCGACTTATCTATTGTTCGGCTTACCAAACATTCGAGTTATTGAAGTGAGCCTTTACGTCATTGAGGGAAAAACTCAGGTGAACACGAAATCATTATCAATGAGAAATTAGCGTCTGAGCACTGGAAACGTGTCCTTAGAATTCGAAAAATCGTATGATATTCATCACTTGTGGTGATTTGTTTGCGAACCGAATCTTCTTCGGTCTCATTCATTAGACCAAAAAGTTCCACTCATAGAGGCAATGGTGGTCAGAAGAACGACTTATAGAGGTGGTGGTTCTCTTGACGACCTTTCCAGCAGTTCGACTCATCTACTAGACCCTCTAGACTCATTGAGGTGAAAATGCACTGGGTATGAATCGGGTCCAGAACAACTGTTTGACTTATGGAAGTTCGATTTATCGAGAGTTCACTATATGAATAAGTTCTTGAAATTGCTATAATAATTCTCTAACATTTGAACTAATTTTTGAAATGTTCTCAATTTCATAATTGTATTGTAGTTGATTTTACACAATCATTTCAAATAAAAATATAAAGAATCCAGAAGCGTATTCCATTTGATTCAAAACAATGTGTAGATGGAAAATATCATCCTGATGATCAAAAAACGGAGCACTGCTTTTGTTTTGTCGATCAGGATGTTTCTTTAAAATCTCGACAAAGAATACTCAATTTAATGGAAATTTATGAAGAGTATAATTCGAATTTCTCGCCGATTAAAATAGTTTTCTGTACTGAATGATGTTTTCAGCGCCATCTAGGTGTCAAAAGTAAGAAACTAGAAACTAGTCAAAAATCGTAGTCGGATTTTGGTACCTCAGATATAAGGGCGTATCCTATCTTTCTAACTCCATAATATTTGTCCGGATGGAGAAAAAACCTCCTAAAAATCCACCGGCAAGCCAGCCTCTCGTTCCTATGCAACCAAATACCATTCGCGACCGGCTCATTTAATTTAATTCGATGCGTTTCGAGTGGTTCCCGCTCTCCCGGCAGGGGGCGCTGCACAGCGATGCTTTGACAATTAATTGCGATTTAATTACTTCGGGAACAGCGACGTCGCTCGAACATCCAGGGCGGAATTAATTCCGCCTGTATGGGGGGCCCTCCAAGTTACCTCGACGCCTGGAGTGGCGTCTGGGAGAGTGGTGCTCCAACCGCGGATACAAGCGGGAGGAGGGGGTCTTTTGTTCACGGTTTTACCTGCTGTAGACTGCATAGAGCATGAACATGTAAGAATATTATCATAATTTTTCTTCGCAGAATCCAAAGCATTCATAAAAAATAGGGTTCTAATTCGAAAAACGAAAGTTATAAGCCAATCTTAATCTCAATTTTTGGCCCAACATTTGGAACACCCTGTGACGAATTCTTCAAAATTCTAGAAAAGTACAATATTTCCACAGTCTTCGACTTCAAAAATGTAAAAACGGATTGTGCTTACGATATTTAGGTTAGGAATAACAAACAAAATACCGAATACTCTTATCTCCATTTTTTCTTCAGTTTTTTCTGGGTATTTTGGAAAGTATAATGACAAATGCAACGATTTGAATACTAATATATTCACAATTGAATACTCTATCAAATTCGAAAACGAAAAAATAAATTTATAAAGTATACTTTTAATTGAAACTTGTTAAGCTTTCGCATTTTTTCACCTGCTCTTTCACAAAATCTACAAAGAATATATATCCTTGAGAATCTAATACTAATAATCTAACTTTTAATACTTGTAAATAATTAAACTAGTTTATTAGAATTGATAGGACTGTTGATGATTGAAACACTTTTCTATAACTTTGCCGACGTTTCGTGGATATATTTCCACTTCCTCAGGGCTGAAAGTTACATTAAATAAATTTACAAATTCGGTCAAAATCATTAAGAATAACAAATAACAGGGCAATTCTCCAAAAGTATTCAACATGAAACTGAAACATTTTTATATATTCGAAATCTCGAGCAATCGCACAACAGAAAACTTCCTCATTTTTTTATACCTCTGTTAAAATTTAGTATGCTGTTTACTTTAAAAGAATTGCCCTGTTATTTTGACCGAATTTGTGAATTTATCAAATGTAATTTTTAGCTCTGAGGAAGTGGAAATATATCCACGAAACGTCGGCAAAGTTATAAGAAGTGTTTCAATCATCAGATGTCCTACCAACCCTGTTTAACTAGAATTGACTTTAAAAAAATATAGATTCCAAAACAAAGATGCACTAAAAAGTAACAAAAATTATTACTTCATCACACAAAAAGCTAAGTAGGTACCTAAACCACACGTCAAATCTGAATCAACACATACCTATGAATAACAAACAACGAGCAAAAAATGTTCTCCTGAGTAAAATGAAATGAAAAATATCAGACCACTGAAAAGTCAATCGAATTATGACGATGCTATAGAGCAAAACACAACTCTATGCGACACCGCCGGCGTTAGCTAGAACTAAGCCCGAAACGAGTATCGTTTTGACAGTTAGTACGTGAAAGCTGGGTTTATTTGTTTATTTTTACGTTTTTATTGCGATAAAAAGATATGCCTAAGGAAAAAACCGTGAAAAACACTAATTTATCTGTTAATGGATGTAATTCTAAAAAACCTAGGAATTCTGGAGCCCATTTTCGTGGTAAAAATCAAAATGTTTACTTTGCCAATAAACTAGAAATCGTAGAGGAAATTAATAGACGTAAATCCTGGGAGCATGTTCTGATAATGGAAAAACCTGTATCTAAACATATTAGAGTATGCTCACACGAATTCCGACCAGAAGATTGTAGAATGAAAACAGGCAAGAGTGGAAACTGATGTCAATTGAAAACAATGCTTCATATGTTTTGAATTATTTCAGAAACTCTCACTATGAAAACATTTCTGTTACAGGAGAAGAAAGCTGTACCTTCACTAAACCTACCAAAAAAAGCAGTTCAAGTCAAGACATTTCAACTTTTTGTTCAGATCGTTCTTGTACAATTATTTTCATTCTTATCGAATTAAATTACTCTGAGTCTACTTGATATTTTTTAATATATGGGAGTTTCAACAACTCAAGGAGCCTAGTTGAAAGTGCTGAATGCAATCCATATGATAATGTGCAATAAAACTAGGGACTTTGTGAGATTAAGTGATTCTCTTGATGGTTGCAAAATTGAACTTATGTTCAGCAGTGAACAAATCTACATGTGGAATTTTAAATAAATTCCGAGAATTGGCAATTTTAAACAATATATTATAAATATATGTATCAATTTAATATTAATATTAAAAATAGCTTGATTGTATTGTCGTTCATTAAGCAACGGAAAAGGTGCAATCAATCGATAGATGAGATGAATTATTTTATTTTCTTATAACTGCAGCCTGTGACACAAGTGAGATGCAATAAATGAATAATACATTAAAATCTAGCGTAATGAATTCTTCAATATGATTAATCGAGGATCACGTCATGTTCTGCATACATACGGTTCTCTGAAGAATGTCCGTTTTTATTCAAAATTTATCACCCATTTTTTATTCATAGATTTTTTCCCTTCCTAAAAAGAAAAAAAATTAGTAGCTTCTATTAAATGAATATATTGTTAATGCTGATGTTCATTTACATTACAATTTTACCTTCACAATCAGTAGAATTGTCGAAATATTTTGTAGTACGTACAACCTTGTAGAGTAGCAGGGCTAAAATATGGATGCAAATTCCAGACAATCTTGCTTACTATCTGTATATAATCTTGTCAACCTTCACACCATCATTTTTATAAGACATCATTTCCTCAATATGATGGGATTGTCTTTGTAGAATTCTAATGTTTTGAAATAATTTTTTTCCACATAGAATCAAATGATTGCATTGTGACACTTGCTCACCCTCTACCCAGCATCTGTGAGCATGGAAATATTGGAAAATTTCCTATAATTAGAGGAATCTTTGGTAAACATCTTGCCAGATGAACTGAAAAGCATTCAAAATTGAATAGTGCTTACCTCAATATTTTACATAAAATATTATAAAAAGCACAATATTACCTACCTTTACTTGCACTTACAATATAATCCACAGGATCCACAATCAAGGAAACAACGTTTAAACTAAAAAATCCCATAAATACAAATAGAAATCTAATGTAAACACGAAACAATACTCGTTTCGGTAAACAGCTGTTTGGAAAATGCAGCGACACCATCGCCAAAACAAATGTAAAGAAAAATAAACAGACATGTTCATGGCAACGCTTCCATAGCTTACGACATTTGCGTGAGATTTTTTTGGAATTTATCTAACCTTTTTACCAAGGGCGGATTTACGGGGGGGGGGGGGTAGAGGGGGTAATTACCCTCCCCCATGAGTATCGAAAATCTGAAAAAAGGGTACGTACGCAACGTGATGCACAAAAAATTTCATACAATAATTTCAAATTCGTAATTTTTCAAATTTTGTTAATATATTAAACTTCGAGCAACAATAATTAAAGGAACAGGAAAATATTCAAAATTTTTTGGTGATTTTTAACAGGCTGTATCTCAGTGAATAATGGTCTTATAGGAAATAAAAGAACTTAGTTTTGAAGCTTGAAAACTTAGGTTTCTGAATTTATTGGTTCACAATTTCTCGGAGTACCGGTAGTCATACAATCATCGGATAAAGCAAGAAAAAAAATTGTGGAATAATTTTTTCGAGCTTGACCTATGCAAATGTCACATAACCTATTTATTCAGTTCTAATTTCATTTTAGAGACTTTCAGAAATAACCATTTGTCTTCGAGATATCCTAATTTGAATGAAAAATGATCCTCTTTCACTCAACTGCCAATATCTCCCAAACTTCTGATCGCCTAGTGAGTACAGAAATCTTTCTGCAAAAGTCTGTTTTGTTCAATTAGGAAGAAATATTTTTTTCACCTATCACATAAACGTGGAAAAGGAGCAAAAAAATGCCATTTTACCATTTTTTGTTTAATGTTTCATCATCAATATTGGCGGAAAAGCTTAGGTTATGAAAAAATTTTACAGCCTGATGTTTCCCGAAGTTCTCCTCAAATCGGTAGATCGATCTGTTCAACAGTTCTCTTAAACCGATTGATTGAAATTTAAAAAAAATTAAGGTAACAAGGTTTTTGTTCCTTAAATTTGACCTTATTTTCTTAATCAATCAATAATTACATTATTTCTTCATTTTTCACTCAAATTTTGTTTAAATGAAAAAATTCATTTCTAAAAAATTTTCGTAATTTGAAAAAAAAATTAACATTCGAGAATTTCGTTAAATTTTGTTCTTAAAGTTAAATTAGAATAAAAACATGTTTTAATTTGAAAAAAAAAATACAAGAAACCATTTCTGACTCACCTCCACTGGAGCTATGGACCTTGGATACATCAAAACCTTAATTTTTCTCAGAAAAAAATAATGGAATTTTAAATTGAAACCCTTAACTTTTTCCGTTTTCCGACACCTAACACCACTTTCAAAAAACAGTTTTCTTGAAAACCTCTCGACTCATTAGGTAAAAAAAACCGATTTGAAAAAATTAGGTCAAGTTTAAGGAAAAAAACCTTGTTCTCCCAATTTTTTCAAATGTCCAATCAATCGGATCAAGAAAACCGATCGATCTACCGATTTGAGGGGGGACCTTGGGGAACATCAGGCGGCCAAATTTTTTTATATCCTAAGCGTTTATGTGATTGAACAAAACAGATTTTTGTGGAAAATTTTCTTTAGAAAAAGAAATCGCCTTTCGCCTCGCTAGGTGAGCAGTATTTCCGGAGATATCGGCTGTTGAGTGAATATCTCGAGAGTAGTAAAAAGCAAATTAGAGCTGAATGAACAGGTTATGCGACATTTGCATTGGTCTAGCTAGAAAAAATTCTCCGTGAGCGTAGACCAAAAAATTAAAATTCGAAAAATTTTCAAAAGTTTTTTCTTCGTGCTTTATCCGATGATTGCATGGCCACCGGTTCTCTGAAAAATGGTTGATCAATGATTTCAGATACTTCTTCAAGCTTCAGAAGTTGGTTTTTTATTCGACCACTCGTCACTGAGATACAAACTGTTTTAAAAAAAAACTTTGAAACTTTTTCTGTTCCTTCAATTGTTTCGCGAAGTGTATTAGCAATGAAAATTTCCTAAATATGTGGTAAGCAAATACCTTTCAAGTTCAAAAAACCGGAATTCTCTAGTTATTCGTTCTCAATGGTTATTACCCCTCCCAAGAAAAAAAGCTATATCCGCCTTTGAATATATTCATTTTATGCATTCTTGATTCGGTATAGATCATTAAATTTTGTCCTTTTCCTTTTCTCTTTTACAATTTTCTATTGATCCATGCTTCCCATTACGTCGAAATTAACTACTGATAGTGGTGCCGAGATCTTTCGAAATCTCGAACCAAAAACGAATTTTCGCGTGGAACTAGAAGCTCTCAACACGAGAGTAAGATCCGCGTATAACATAAACGGTAGTTAGTTAGCGTAGAGTGTGTCAACATCAGCCACATATGCAACATGGGTACCCTATTACCCGCTGGTGTTTGCACATTCTTGAGATCGGTGCAAGGCAGCAGTTTTAATTACCAGGTCTGCGGTGCTCAATGGCGAATGAAGACGCACTTCAGGAGATGATGTTCTTTCCTTCTATGATAAAATGGTGCTATATTTAAACCTACTTCTCGACGTGGAAAATTCCAAATTGAAAACGTCTGAGGTGCTCAGAAAGGTTGGGGAATTTAATCGATATTGCTCGCTGGTGTGAACAGGTTTTTACGGTGAAAACTTGCTGGTACCTGATTTTAAATTTGAGTTTTTAAGATTTTGAGCTCATATTTGAATCGTGAGGATGCGAAATATATTCGGCAATATTTGGAATCCTTTTCAAATCGCAACAAAATATTAAATGAAATACTGGGTAATCTGGACGATGTATTCTGGCTATAAAAGAAAGCACTAATTTTTCAGGGGCCAAAACTTTACAAGAAGAAATTGTTGCCTAACAAAGAACAAAAAGAAAACACTTTGAACTCTGAAGCGTAACGTTTCGGAGTCTAAATCAGACTCCTTCGACAGACAATAACTAATTTAATTTTCATCCAATTTCGTAGAATCGTGACAATTATTTGATTTTCTGATTAACATTCGCCATATATGATGAATAGGTTAATATTGATTACTAGATGTTGATATTTCAAAATTCCCTGAAACCAGATCTTTTTTCAATAAATCCATCCAAATTCGATCTATTAATACAATTGGCGATATTATTAGCCTCATCCAACAAAATACGAGCTGACTCCTTGATTTTTTTCTATAACCATCAGGTTCCGTCATTTGAATTTTTGTGCCATTCCAATCCTTCATGTGATTGCCGGTATTGGAACACACATGATCTGCTATCTGCGATCTACCAATATCTCCATTTTTTATGTTATTCCTATATTCACGTTTTCTGATTTCTAATGGTCTTGATGTTTTTCCTATATAAGATTTTCCACAAATACAGGGAATATTGTAAATACAATTTCTTGATTTTTGGTTCTCATTCAAAGGATCAGTTTTTTTCAATAAAGAACGTAAATCTTTTTTGTTTTGAAAACAGTTCTTATGTTGAATTCAGAACCAATTCTTTTAATTTTTTCTGAAAGTCCATGAACATATGGAATCGAATTTATTAAAATTCGTTGTTCTTGACGGTTTGTTGTTGGTTACTGATTGTTATTATCGTTTTGACGCAAAATTATTCTCTCTAAATTTGAAATAATTTATTCTATGAAATTAGTTGAATATTGATTGTCCTCAAGAATATCTTTAATGTTATTAATTTCGACATTTCGTATTTCAGTTGTCGATGAAATTAACTGCGCTCTATCATAATAGTTATTTATGATATGAGTGTTAAAAGTGACGTTTTATTTTGTGAGTGGAAAAGTTTGTGAAATGAGCGGAGCGAATTAAACAATTTCACGGACTAAATAAAATCACTTTTAACACAAATACCATACAATTGCTCTTTTTTGATTATGAAATGGGAAAATTTGCATTGACAATATTCAAATAATCGAAAGGTTGTTGTGAATGGCAACGTTATGATTACTAACAAATGAAAAAAGACGCTGCCATTTGAATTTCGTTCCTTACCAATTTTTGTCTTGGGTTTTTAACTGCTTAATATGTTTGTCGAGGGACCAATTATTAATAAAAGTGACGATTTGGTTGTTCCTATGGATATTGAAGAGTCTGCAAGAAGAGCAAATCTGTAATTCCTAGGTATCTGAAAAATCTGTTCAGCAGTACGATATTGCATATAACAATTTCCTGGCCTGGTGTAAATTGAAAAATGTAGAAGGAAACTTCAGTGAAACTGTTTTCCTGGCATACTTAGAAGAAAAATAAAAAATTGGAGTTTATCAACTTTGTGAAGCAAATTTTCAATGATTAAGTAAAGCGCCCTTGTTAAAAATGGTGTGGATGTTAGTAAATATTTTAAGATAATAGCATATTTGAAATGGAAAAGTGAAGGATATCGTCCCAAAAAATCGAAAACTCTCACTCGTGAACAAGTTGAAAAGTTTATTAAGGAGGCACCAGTTGAGAAATACTTGATGGTTAAGGTTGCAACTATTTTCGGATTTTTTGGAGTCTGTCGTCATGAAGAACTGTGTAATTTATCAGTGGAAGACATCGAAATAACAAATAAATCATTGGTTATACAACTTCCAAATACAAAAACGAAAGTCAGTCGTTCTTTCAGTATTATTGGGAGGTATGTTGACTATTTTCATAAGTACTTTGCACTGCGCCCTTCTGTCATCAAATATCGTCTTTTTTCCTGAAATACATGAATAATAAATGCACTGCCAATCCAGTTGGTATTAATACATTTGGGAAAATTCCATCTATTGTTGCCGAATTCCTCAAACAGAACCAAAACAATATACAGGACACTGTTTTCGAAGATTCTCCGCTTCATTGCTAGCAGAATCGGGAGCAAATATTACGTATATAAAAAAAACATGGAAGTCTACGACGGTAGCCGAGGGTTATGTTGATCATTCCATTGCATATAGAAATGTCATTTCTGAAAAAATTCTCCCAACCTCAACAGATTTTGGATCATCATCATCCAATTTTGTATTTCCGGTTTCTACAGGTACTAATGGTGCTGAGGATTCTAATAATGTGTTGCGAAGCTCCCTAACGTCACAGGGCATTAATATTAATAATTGTTCTAGTTTTACGATTAATATTAATGTTCATAAGAAAATGGAGTGCTAAAAATATTTTCAACACGCTTCCACGTAAACAATCAATTTTAACATTGTTTGCAGTCATTAAAAGTTAAAAGTGTCCCTTTTAATGACAGTTGTAGAAAAAGTGTTTTTATAATACCTCTCTCTTTTAACACTCATTCGATGATTATAATAAAAATTTAGATATCGATTTGTGTGTGTCTTTCCTCTGAACACACTTGTTTCAAAATGATTTGGAAATTTCCTTATCGAAACATCTAACAAGGAAAGTACATTATTTTTTCCCAACTCCATTGTGAATTTTATTGTACGTTCTCTAATATTGATATGATTGAATTGGATCGCGCCCAAAGCGATAATTCTCGATATCGTTCCAATCAGAAAAAATCCTCAAGCCGAGATATTATTATTTCCCCGTTCCCCGTCAAATTACTCTCTCTCTATGCCCTTCAGAATAATAACCGCAACCTACAGAAATACCCACGGTGAATTCAATGCTGGTAGTATGCGCGATGTGCTCTCGCCTCACCGATCCCATTCAGATTCTACTCTAAACCGCCATAACAAGTGTTCCCACTGAAAAAGGATGCTTCGTGGTGGTGGGTTCGTGCTACTTTACACTTTATCGGGCCATAATTGAGGAAGAATCCCAGAATACGGACCTCTTTATTGCGCCCTAATGGGGGTTGCTTACATTTGTACGCTACTAGGAATCATGCTAGTTGATCGCGCTGAATGGAATTGAGGTTTAATTCGAATTATGATTTATGGGTTTGCGGAAAATATGAATTTTGGGGCGGAAATGGGATTAAGATACCGATAAACATAGCATCCTTAACTGAGGGATCATTTCCTGAATTAAGAATTGATGGTACAAAGCTAAGCATAACAGTCGAGAATTGTTATATTCAGATATATTGAAATATTGTCCATGAGGTCTCTGCATTTTCCTGAAAACTTGATTTGGGTTTTCTCTCCCAGTCTCTGAAACAAGAAACGATTGGAAATTTTTTTTGAATAATATAAGAAAGACCCCTGCGTATGTGGATGATATTTTTTTAATTCGGCAACATGGGAGGGAAGAATTGATGAAATTTTTCAATCAACTCAATAATGAAGAACCTACAATAGAATTCACAATGGAGTTGGTAAAAAATAATGTACTTTCCTTCTTAGATGTTTCGATGAGAAATTTTCCAAATCATTTTGAAACGAGTGTGTTCAGAAAAAAAACACACACGAATCGATACCTATCTGAATTTTTATTCTAATCATCAAATGAGTATTAAAAGAGGTACTTTACTCTTTATCGGGCCATAATTGAGGAAGAATCCCAGAATCCGGACCTCTTTATTGCGCCCTAATGGGGGTTGCTTGCATTTGTACGCTACTAGGAATCATGCTAGTTGATCGCGCTGAATGGATTCGAGGTTTAATTCTAATTATGATTTATGGGTTTGCGGAAAATATGAATTTTGGGGCGGAAATGGGATTAAGATACCGATAAACATAGCAACCTTAACTGAGGGATCATTTCCTGAAATAAGAATTGATGGTGCAGAGCTAAAAATATCATCTACAAGTGTCTATAATTGTTATATTCAGATATATTGAAATATTGTCTGGGAGTTCTTTGCATTTTCCTGAAAACTTAATTTGGGTTTTCTCTCTCAGTCTTTGAAACAAGAAACAATTAGAAAATTTTTTTGAATAATATAAGAAAGGCCCCTGTGTATGTGGATGATATTTTTGTAATTCGGCAACATAGGAGGGAAGAATTGATGGAATTTTTCAATCATATCAATAATGAAGAACCTACAAAAAAATTCACAATGGAGTTGGAACAAAATAATGTACTTTCCTTCTTAGATGTTTCGATAAGAAAATTTCCAAATCATTTTGAAACGAGTGTGTTCAGAAAAAAAACACACACGAATCGATACCTATTTGAATTTTTATTCTAATCATCAAATGAGTATTAAAAGAGGTACCTTACACTTTATCGGGCCATAATTGAGGAAGAATCCCAGAATACAGACCTCTTTATTGCGCCCTAATGGGGGTTGCTTGCATTTGTACGATACTAGGAATCATGCTAGTTGATCGAGCTGAATGGAGCTGAGGTTTAATTCGAATTATGATTTATGGGTTTGCGGAAAATATGAATTTTGGGGCGGAAATAGGATTAAGATGCCGATAAACATAGCATCCTTAACTGAGGGATCATTTCCTGAATTAAGAATTGATGGTACAAAGCTAAGCATAACAGTCGAGAATTGTTATATTCAGATATATTGAAATATTGTCCATGAGGTCTCTGCATTTTCCTGAAAACTTGATTTGGGTTTTCTCTCCCAGTCTCTGAAACAAGAAACGATTGGAAATTTTTTTTGAATAATATAAGAAAGACCCCTGCGTATGTGGATGATATTTTTTTAATTCGGCAACATGGGAGGGAAGAATTGATGAAATTTTTCAATCAACTCAATAATGAAGAACCTACAATAAAATTCACAATGGAGTTGGGAAAAATAATGTACTTTAATTCTTAGATGTCGATGAGAAAATTTCCAAATCATTTTGAAACGAGTGTGTTCAGAAAAAAAACACACACGAATCGATACCTATCTGAATTTTTATTCTAATCATCAAATGAGTATTGAAAGAGGTACTTTACACTTTATCAGGCCATAATTGAGGAAGAATCCCAGAATTCAGACCTCTTTATTGCGCCCTAATGGGGGTTGCTTGCATTTGTACGCTACTAGGAATCATGCTAGTTGATCGCGCTGAATGGAATTGAGGTTTAATTCGAATTATGATTTATGGGTTTGCGGAAAATATGAATTTTGGGGCGGAAATGGGATTAAGATACCGATAAACATGGCATCCTTAACTGAGGGATCATTTCCTGAATTTAGAATTGATGGTGCAGAGCTAAACATAACACCTACAAGTGTCGAGAATAGTTATATTTGGATATATTGAAATATTGTCTGGGAGTTCTTTGCATTTTCCTGAAAACTTAATTTAGGTTTTCTCTCTCAGTCTTTGAAACAAGAAACAATTAGAGAGTTTTTTGAATAATATTAGAAAGACCCCTGCGTATGTGGATGATATCTTTGTAATTCGGCAACATGGGAGGGAAGAATTGATGAAATTTTTCAATCAACTCAATAATGAAGAACCTACAATAAAATTCACAATGGAGTTGGGAAAAATAATGTACTTTAATTCTTAGATGTCGATGAGAAAATTTCCAAATCATTTTGAAACGAGTGTGTTCAGAAAAAAAACACACACGAATCGATACCTATCTGAATTTTTATTCTAATCATCAAATGGATATTAAAAGAGGTACTTTACACTTTATCGGGCCATAATTGAGGAAGAATCCCAGAATCCAGACCTCTTTATTGCGCCCTAATGGGGGTTGCTTGCATTTGCTACTAGGAATCATGCTAGTTGATATCGCTGAATGGATTCGAGGTTTAATTCGAATTATGATTTATGGGTTTGCGGAAAATATGAATTTTGGGGCGGAAATGGGATTGAGATACCGATAAACATAGCATCCTTGACTGAGGGATCATTTCCTGAATTAAGAATTGATGGTACAAAGCTAAACATAACATCTACAAGTGTCGAGAATTGTTATATTCAGATATATTGAAATATTGTCTGGGAGGTCTTTGCATTTTCCTGAAAACTTAATTTGGGTTTTCTCTCTCAGTCTTTGAAACAAGAAACAATTAGAAAATTTTTTTGAATAATATAAGAAAGGCCCCTGCGTATGTCGATGAAATTTTTGTAATTCGGCAACATGGGAGGGAAGAATTGATGAAATTTTTCAATCAACTCAATAATGAAGAACCTACAATAGAATTCACAATGGGGTTGGGAAAAAATAATGTACTTTCCTTTTTAGATGTTTCGATGAGAAAATTTCCAAATCGTTTTGAAACAAGTGTGTTCAGAAAAAAAAACACACACGAATCGATACCTATCTGAATTTTTATTCTAATCATCAGATGAGTATTAAAAGAGGTACTTCACACTTTATCGGGCCATAATTGAGGAAGAATCCCTGAATCCGGACCTCTTTATTGCGCCCTAATGGGGGTTGCTTGCATTTGTACGCCACTAGGAATCATGCTAGTTGATCGCGCTGAATGGAGCTGAGGTTTAATTCGAATTATGATTTATGGGTTTGCGGAAAATATGAATTTTGGGGCGGAAATAGGATTAATGGGGATGGTAACAACGAGATACCGATAAACATCCCCAACTTAGGGATCATTTTCTGAATTGAGCTTTGACGGTACAGAGCTAATCATAATATCTGGGGCACGGTCGTCATATTTTGAGTTTCCCGATCCTAACAGTTGAAATTTGGTATGTGAGCTAGTTTTAGTACACAAACAACGAAAAAATTCTTAAACTTGAAACTTTTACCCCCCAACCCTTAGAACGGAGAACTCTGCTTGTTATAAGATTTAAGAAGAATTCTCAGGGAAAATTACCCCCACATTTTGAATAACTGGACAAAATAAATCGCTCGTAAAACGCCTCATGTATATTTACACCAAATACAATTTCCCTGTATTAACCTCAAGCACAGTTTCCATTGTGCAATTTCCCGTTGTGATCATTGTATAATGATAGGATTCTTCATACAATGGTTGTGATGGCAGCTCTCAATTACATCACCATCTCAGCTTGAACCTAAGTAGGTAAAGGTATATTTCTATACTTCGTACATTGTTGATTTTGAACATGAATTAGTTTGACTTGAAATAGATCTCGCAATAATTATAATTTATTCAATTATTGTTGGGGCAGAAATGAACAAAATGAAAGGATTTTATCATAAGCAACGTACAAAAAGAATTGAAATCCAACCAAAATCATTTTCATGTAAAATATTGCCAAGACGAGGCCAAGCTACTAACCTACACTCTTCATCTTCACAAGTCCTTATTTCACAAACTCTATGCCAACATTTCATTTAATTTCAGTTGGGTGGATCTAAATCTAGATGATATTTAAATTTGTTCTAATCGAACAAATGCCAGGATCTAACAGAAAAAAAAGTTAATTGAAAAGGAAATTATTTTCGTCCAGGATGAAAAATAAACAATGCGGAAGAAAATTAAATGAAACGAACAAAAAATTTAAAAAAAAACAAGTTTAGGGTTGCTCAAATTCAATTTCGTACAGTCAAAAACAACTTTTGTTTTACTTTGAGAACGATACAATAAATTTATCTCAATTGTGCCGATTTACAGCAGTTTTACTAAGGCAGAAATTACTTCTGATCCTATCTACTTACATAAGTAATCTGCAGAGAGGAACACGTAATATAATGACAAACATCTTATCTAATCATTTCCCAATTACATACTTAGATAGAGCCAACAGTTACCGGTAGAATACTGAATGAATTAGCTATCCGCGTATACTATTTTTACCGTGTAAATACACTTAAGAATTACCCAATATTAAAGTACTACTTTTCGTGTAGATATACCATTTCATGATGAAATATTCGTTGAAAGGTCATTGGGAAATCAATTTCACTATATCATTCAACAATTTTATAACCTAAGCGATCGACTTATTTCTCCATTTTCAATGTTGTTTTTGATCGAAATCCATTGCTCTGTATGTTATTTAATGTTTGTTTTTACCTGAGAACTTTCGACTTGGTGAACCGATTTGGATTATTGTTTTTTATTAGGAAACTGTTGCTTGCAGTATTTTCGAAAAACTTTTGTTGTGCTAGTATTATGCTGGTTTGTGTCGTTGAAATTTTGTTTTTATTCCAAGATATTCAACAAAGTTGTTAAATATCTCTAGAAACGTATGTAATAAAATGAAAATTCCAACAACACAAAGAAGCACAAACCAGGCACAATTCAAAACAACAAAAATTTTCTCAAAAATCCAAAAGTTCTGGGCCAATTTCACACAAACTGTTACCAGTTTTACTGATTTTCCTACAATTTACTAACTCTTCCTATTTTCTCTATATGAGAAAAAACCTGTTGATTTTTCATGGAAATCTGACCGACACAAGTTGTTACAATTGAGGAATGATCATATGAAACAATTTGTGCCGAAAATGAAGAAAAGTGCTCTACTGATTTTTCGTAATTTAAAGGAAAATCTGAAAGATTTTATTCATGAAAATCTTCAGAATCGTGAAAATTCTCTGATAAATAAAGAAAGACATGTCACTTCCCAATATGAGATTGTTTAGTCCCATTTTGAATGTTTTTATTCCCAATTCGATTGTGTTTTCCGATTTGAAGTTGCTTATTCTTATTTTGAAATTGTTTAATCCCAATTTGAATGTGATTAGTCTCAATTTGAAGTTGAAAAGGTATAGAGCGACTTTCGGAAAAATTCTCAGTACATGTGTAGCACAATTTTTTCAGTCGTTGGGATCCAATTCTTCGAAAAGTGACAATCATTTTCTTCGATCTCTCACAGTTGAAAAGTTATACCCAAATTTTGCTCTGCTGTTTTCGCAGTTTTTGCAGCATAATAGGTAAATCTGATCACATACTTGAACTGCTTCGACTAATAACCTTCCAAATGGCATGCAGCATTATCACAGACAATCAGTCAATCTGATATCTAGTTCCTCATATCTTGTCACTTTTGCAACAATCCCTCAACCCATTCATTTGCTGAAAGCGCTGTGAATGAACATCGTAGTCTCTCCATGGCTAATACACCAGCTGCAGACACTGTTATCAATTGCATCTCCAATTAAATAATAATATGTACTCAATTTGACCAATTTTCATTAGGTGTTATGTGCTTCCTGAAGCTACGGTGTTATGTGAGAAATCTATTGAGAAGGTTTAGCATATTTTTACAAAAATCCAGTGTTGAAGAAAAGAAAGAGCCAGCACCAAGAGATTTCACCAGATTATATTTGTTTTATTCATACATGGAAACATACCAGTTGAATATGATATATGATTAACGATATGATAACCACTATGAAAATGAGTAATATATTACTCAAAATCCGACTTAAATTCAAATAATATTCAAACTTTCTGAATTACAAATTAAGATTTCTTAAATACGATTGACTGAACTGAATTTCATATGACATATTCTGAAATTCAATTTACCAATCTGAATTAAATTTGATGTTTCCTGATATTCAATCGACTAATCTGAAATACAATTGACGGTTTCTGAATTATATAAGGCAATGGTGTAGTCTAGAAGTACCAAAAACAGCCAAAATTAAGCAATTTGGGATGCCCTGTATTCATACATACAGGGTTGGGATAAAGTATGGAACCAAGTAAATATCTTTTAAATGAAAAGAACGATATTTATGAAAATTTGCAGGTAAGTGCAATGGAACAAGACGCATCTGATGTACATTTTTTGATAATAATATACTTCCGGTTTAACCGGAAATTCCATCAACTCCTTTAATTTAAATGGACACCCTATATATTTTTACAGATTTTGAAAGAGCTTGTTATTTTGAATTCATACATACTGAGTTTAGTGTAAAAAAATTTGTAAAAAACGATGAATAACTCACTGTTAGTAGTTCAATAGATGTACATTTCATTATTTTAGAATAATGAGAAACAAAATTACTTCAAATGTTCAAAATGCTCGCCGTTTACTTGCTGACAATATGCCATCCTATTAACAAATTCTTGAGTCACTCTTTCCAAGACTTCTCCACGTATTAGTTCACATTCATCAATAATTCTTTGTCTCAATTCCTGTAAGTTTGTTGGTCGTCTAACGTAAACACGTGATTTTAGATAACCCCAAAGAAAAAATCTAACGGGCTAAGATCCGGAGAACGAGCAGACCACTCTATGAATGGAAAATGAATTGGAAAATTCGCATCCAGAAAATCCCTAACCCGTCTATCATAGTGGGGAGGTGCTCCATCTCGTTGAAACCAAATATTTTGTGGTAATTGCCCATTCTGTTGAAGTGCAGGAATAATTTCGTTATTTAGTAGATCCAAATACTTGTCACCATTCAAGTTTCCGTCGATAAAAAATGGGCCTATAAGCTTATTTTCGACAATTCCTATCCAAACATTTAACTTCTGCGGATGCAAAAAACTCAAAGGAGGTTGATAAACGTGCTATATTCCTCGTTTTTACGAATTTTTTACACTAAACTCAGTATGTATGAATTCAAAATAACAAGCTCTTTCAAAATCTGTAAAAATATATAGGGTGTCCCATTTAAATTAAAGAAGTTGATGACATTTCCGGTTAAACCGGAAGTATATTATCATCAAAAAAATGTACATCAGATGCGTTTTGTTCCATTGCACTTACCTGCAAATTTTCATAAATATCGTTCTTTTCGTTTAAAAGATATTTACTTGGTTCCATACTTTATCCCAACCCTGTATAGCAATTTTCGCAGCATAATACGTAAATCTGATCACATACTCGAACTGCTTCGTCTAATAACCTTCCAAATGGTCAATTCCCGTTACATTCAACCTCATTCTCCTCATGGTGCCAATCCAAAGAAACCACCCCATCAAATTCCGATTCATTTTATCGTGCGATCTGTTTTGTCAGGCGTTCAATAACCTCTTTTTTGTTGTTACAGGTGAAAATATGGTTCCAGAATCACAGGTACAAGTGCAAACGGCAGGCCAAGGAAAAAGCCATGGCCGAGCAAAACCAACACAACCAGGTAAGAATAAGCTTCGCTTCATCTCGAGTCCTTATTTTTTCCTGTCGATCCTATCATAACAATGGAGTCATTCATTAAACGGATGGAATTCGTGGGCCACGTTACTCTCACTCGAGATAATCCCTTAATCGCATTTCGGACATTGTGAAGGTTTCACTATTTTTTTTTTCGTGAATGACCTGACGCGGGTTTGGAGTGAAAGACTGGGGTATTGTTGTGGTAAACGGTTCATTGTCTTGTGGAATAGGGCCAGAGATGATGGACGGTGACACCTCGAGCTGAACAAAGAAAAAAAAATCAAATATATTACAGTACAAAACTTTAATTGTACCGTTAAATTAATTGGAGCCACTGCGATTCGTTGAAATTTCAAAACGAGTGTTTCGATTGATATCGAGCTAAAATATTGTTGAAACCTGACCACTTCCAGTTATACAGAGAATTCTGTTTTTTGTTTCGAGTTTCGATAGGATATTCAATTATGATTACACTCGTTTTCAAATCGTTGCATTCGACGGAATACTTTTCAAAATATTGAGGACAAACTGAAGATAAAATTTTGATAATGAAATGGGCGAATTTGAAATGACAATAAACTTCAAAATGCATTTTAATATTCAAATAATCAGAAGGTTGATGTGAATGGCAAACGTTGCCAACGTTATGATTATTAACAAATGAGAAAAAAGCTGTCATTTGAATTTCGTTCCTGTCCAATTTTCTTCTTGGGTTTTCAACTGCTCAATATATTTGTCTAGAGTCCAATTATAAATAAAAGTGACGATTTGGTTGTTCCTCTGGATATTGAAGAGTCTGCAGGAAGAGCAAATCTGGAACTCCTACCTAAAAAATCTGTTCAATAGTACGATAGTGCATATAACAATTACATGGCTTGGTGTTAATTGAAAAATGTAGGAGGGAACTTCATTGAAACTGTTTCCTGGCATACTTAGAAAAAAATCAAATATATGGAGTTCATCAACTTTGTGGAGCAAATTTTCAATCATAAAGTCAAGCGCCCTTGTTAAAAATGGTGGGATGTTGGTAAATATTTTAAGATAATAGCATTTAAAACGGAAAAGTGAAGGATATCGTCCCAAAAAATTGAAAATTCTCACTCGTGAACAAGTTGAAAAGTTCATAAAGGATGCACAGGATGAGAAATACTTGATGGTTAAGGTTGCAACTATTTTCGGATTATTTGGAGCTTGTCGGCGTGAAGAATTGTGTAATTTATCAGTGGAAGACATCGAAATAACAAATTTATACAACTTCCAAATACAAAAATGAAAATCAGACGTTCTTTCAGTATTATTGAGAAGTATGCAGACTATTTTCATAAGTACTTTGCACTGCGCCCTTCTGTCATCCAACATCTTCGTTTTTTCCTGAAATACATGAATAATAAATGCTCTGCCAATCCAGTTGGTATTAATATATTTGGGAAAATTCCATCTATTTTTGCCGAATTCCTCAAACTGCCAGAACCAAAGCAATATACAGGACACTGTTTTCGAAGATCCTCCGCTTCATTGCTAGCAGAATCAGGAGCAAATATTACGGATATAAAAAAACATATTTTAAACACGCTTCCACGTAAACAATGAATTTCAATATTGTTTGCTGATATTAAAAGTGTCACTTTTAATGGCAGTTGTATCTGTTGTAATATGTGATATTGAATGAAAACATCGGATTTTCGATTGTGAAAAAACATTATTATATTATTTTGTCATTTAACATCGTCGTTTTTTCCTGAAATACATGAATAATAAATGCACTGCCAATCCAGTTGGTATCGATAAATTTAGGAAATTTGTTGCCGAATTCCTCAATTTGCCAGAACCAAAGCAATATACAGGACACTGTTTTCGAAGATCCTCCGATTCATTGCTAGCAGAATCAGAAGCAAATATTACGGATATAAAAAACATGGGGAATGGAAGTCTACGACGGTAGCCGAGGGCTATGTTGATCATTCCATTGCATATAGAAATGTCATTGCTGAAAAAATTCTCCCAACCTCAGCAGATTTTGGATCATCAACATCCAATATTGTACTTCCGGTTTCTACAAGTACTGATGGTGCTGAAGATTCTAATAATGTGTTGCGAAGCTCCCTAACGTCACAGGGCATTCATGTTAGTAATTGTTCTAGTTTTACGATTAATATTAATGCGCATAAGTAATGATTGTTATAAATATTTAACACTAATGTTAAAAATATTTTAAACACGCTTCCACGTTAACAATTTTAACAATGTTTGCTGTCATTAAAAGTGTCACTTTTGATGGCAGTTGTACAAGAACGCAATTAGGTTTTTTTCTTTTTGCCGCATCTCGGTTAGTTCTAGAATTTTTTTTATAAAATTCGCTCCCGATAAACGCTCCATACCCATTAAATCCATTCGACATCCAAACTTTCTTCCGAAACAACTCGTACAAATCCAAAATAAACGACTTACCACTCTCTAAAAAAGTTTCGAATGAGAATAAAGTCGTTAACGAAGAATCTCGTTCAATTGACGAACGCAAATCGCATTTCCTCTCGGCTAGAAAAGAAAGATGGAAGTCCGTCGGAGCCAATAAACGGCTTATGCGAGACATCAAGACGTTCGTATCCGTCGGAAACGTATCATTTGATGTCATCACGAAGACGTGATCTGGTCAGCTTTAATTTAATAAGATCCGATCGTTTATCGAGTTATTCCACTCGTAAATTAAGGGACGTCGTTGTCACGAGCTTTGAGCATAAGCACGTCTGGCTGTTTTTAGAAGGATTAGGAATAGAAGTCGATGGCAGGAAGGAGGGAGATTGGCAAAATTGCGACCTTGGTAGAGTTTGAGGAAATTTCGAAGAAGTGCTTGAAGAATTTGCGGTTTTCTCCACCTTTATGGCCGAGAAAAAAATCAGAATGAGAAGAATGAAATAGAGGTAATATAGGACGAGATACAATTTTTTGTACTACTGCCATTAAAAGAGATACTTTTAACGACATCAAACAATGTTTAAATTGATTGTTCACGTGGAAGCATGTTACAAATATTTTTAACAAATAATATTTAACAATCTTTACTTATGAACATAAATAATAATCGTGAAACTAGAACAATTACTAACATTAATGCCCTGTGACGTAAGGGAGCTTCGCAAGACATTATTAGAATCCTGAGCACCATCAGTACTTGTAGAAACCGGAAGTACAATATTGGATGATGATGATCCAAAATCTGTTGAGGTTGGGAGAATTTTTTCAGCAATGACATTTCTATATGCAATGGAATTATCAACATAGTCCTCGGCTACCGTCGTAGACTTCCATCCACCATGTTTTTTTATATCCGTAATATTTGCCCTTGATTCTGCTAGTAATGAAGCGGAGGATCTTCGAAAACAGTGTCCTGTATATTGCTTTTTTTCTGGCAGTTTGAGGAATTCGGCAACAATAGATGGAATTTTTCCAAATGTATCCATACCAACTGGATTGGCAATGCAATTATTATTCATGTATTTCAGGAAAAAACGACGATGTTTGATGACAGAAGGGCGTAGTGCAAAGTACTTATGAAAATAGTCTACATACTTCCCAATAATACTGAAAGAACTGACTTGCGTTTTTGTATTTGGAAGTTGTATAACCAATGATTTATTTGTTATTTCGATGTCTTTCACTGATAAATTACACAATTCTTCAAGCCGACAGGCTCCAAATAATCCGAAAATAGTTACAACCTCAACCATAAAGTATTTCTCATTTGATGCCTCCTTTATAAACTTTTCAACTTGTTCACTAGTGAGAATTTTCGATTTTTTGGGACGTTTCAATAATTTCAACAAAATCTTGTTGTGAGAAAACAAATTTATCTTATACATTTGCACTCTGTATTAAAATAAACTGCTCCACATGAGTTAGGGATATTGACTTAAATTGTAAAAAAATATAGTTTAAATGAGATTTTATCATGAAAATTCATATTTATATGATTCCAAGTTGCAGGAAATTAAATTAATTTTAGCCTATAGGTCTGCACCATATACAGGCTGGTTAAGAAAAATCGAGTAAATTAACGAAATTTTATTGTCAGAGAATTCAAGCATTTTAAGACTATCAATATAATGTATGACTTCCACAGGCATCAATAACAGCTTGACATCTTCTTTGCATACTACACACGAAGTTTCTGAACATTTCTGGAGGAATTTGTTTCCATAAACGGGGCAAAAGCTCTCTCAGATCATTAAAGAATTCTGGGGTAGGTTGATGATTGGAGCATATCCCATGCATGTTCTTTGCAATTCAAATCTGGTGAGTGCGGAGGTATTGGTAAATGTGGAATACGAAGCTCCTCGCGTGCATTCTCAACTTTGGCTGCACGGAGCGGTCTAGCGTTATCGTCTAGAAACTTAAAAGTTTCACCAATAGCAACGTGAAAATTTGGCAAAACATTGTCAAAGACATGCTCCCAATAGTGTAAGGCGGTCATATTCCCAGGAAAAATGTGTAGATCTGTGCGCCCGTTGAAACATATCCCGGCCCATACCATAACACTACCCCCTCGGAATGGATGGACTTCTTGGACATAGCGACGATTACGGGGTATGCGTGGGATTGTCAATACCCTTATTCTTCGGGAGTCTGAAAATCGTCCATATCTGGACTCATCAGTGAAAAGGACATTATGCGATTGATCGTTCCAATTGATATGTTGCCTTGCCTATTCCAGTGACGCTTATGGTCACGTGTTATTGGAACTCCTCTTGATGGACGTCTAGAACCTAGATTCACCTCTCTCAAATGTCGTCTGATGGTTTCGATGGGAACTTGAACCCCATCTGCATTTAGAAGAGAATTCCGTAGCATTCTACACGTAGACGTAGGCTTTTTTCTCGCCGAAACGGTGATGAAACGATCCTGAGCAGGTGTTGCTTTTCGTCGCCCACCAAGCCTTGGTCTTTCCAAAACGGAACCTGTCTCCCTGATTCTATTCCAAAGTCGAGATATCACACTTTGGCTGACTTGGAGCCTTTCTGCTACAACAACCTGAGTTAGGCCACCCTGTAGCATTCCGATAGCCCTATTAGCCTCAGCGTTTGTTAATTTACGTCTTGGCATTTCCAGAAAAGTCGTTTCAAATCGAAGCCGTTGATAAACTGACTCCATTTCAAAATAAGAACATTCATGAAGCGTATGCAAAGAACCAAACTCCAGAAAAAAGGCGACCAGATTGACGAAATGTCTCATACTGATTTTTATTGGATCGATTCAAGTTGTTATTGAGTTTCAAAGGATTTCACAGCGATTTTCTCGAAGATTTCATACTTTTCGAAACGATTGAATACGATATCTCTAACTCTTGTGAAGCAGTGTACATAATATATTATTGGAATATAGGAGAGTATGAGAAATTAATTTGGAAAGGAACCAACTTAACAAAAGTCCGACATCACTTCTGAAATACTCCATAAAGTACAGATTTCTGGATCGCCCTCGAATTGCAGTTACCTGTGTGTACTTCATTAACACGATCAATCGCCTGTAGCCACCCATCGAAATTACCCAAGCCAAGACGGTTTTATCGATCAATCATCTCGATGTCGCCCCAGCCCAATTCAGCGATTCACGTCCAATCAAGGGCCCGTTAGAAAAACATCGGCTGGT
Organism: Hippodamia convergens; assembly: GCA_038502775.1. Classification (NCBI taxonomy): domain Eukaryota; kingdom Metazoa; phylum Arthropoda; class Insecta; order Coleoptera; family Coccinellidae; genus Hippodamia; species Hippodamia convergens. Next base: position 95,326,934 of record CM076607.1, read on the forward strand.
TACGCGCCCGGTTGAATGGGGCCAAATTGAATAAAGAAGAATCGGAAAACGAGATCGCAATCAGGCATCGCGTCGTCTGTTTTCGAATTCCCCTGAAGAAACTGGCCGTCAAGACGGTAGACGAGCAGAAGAAAGGAAGGAGCTTTTGAAACGGCTCTGTTTGCTCGAGGACGGTATTTACCGAAGGCACGGTCAAAGCACACAGGAGCTGTACGTGTAGGTGACGTGGCCATTCTGTTTGTCCAACATCGGCTGGACAGGACAGGGCATCTCGATGGCTAGAGGCCGAATTTCACTCGATTTCTTTTGATTGTGACGTGACGAGAACGAAAAGAATGTTGAAACCGAAGGCAGAACATAAAAATATATAAGAAACTAGCTGAAAAACGCAACTTCGGCTGCCCAAATCGGCTATGTAAATTATTGTTATTAGTATTAGACCCGTTTGCACCAACATTCTTCAAAGTTAAGGATCCCTTAAATTGATTGACAGTTGCACGAATGTCACTCAAACAGAATTCTTACGTAAGGGACCCTTAGTGATATTTCAGTTTTTAATGTTGTTAAACTTATGGCGGTATTCTGCTTTTTCTCTGTAAGCTACGAATCTGCAGCGTACGATTGATCTGTAATTTATTTATGGATCTGTATGTGGCTGACTTACAGATTCGTAAATTATGACATTCTGGAAGTTTTTCTGTAACTCTCGTATTAGAAGTGTCAATTTTGAACTACTTCGTAATGAGATCGTAACTACTTGGTAATAAAATCATAGAATAGAATTTATTTTCCAATAATTTTGGCTCGTAAGTATTGATTATTGGATATATTTATGTTCAATTCGTGTTCGTTACAACGAGAAAGAGAAATTAACCACCGAAGTACGAAGATGAATTACAAAAGTAGTTGAGTTTAGTGAAGTATTTTATATTCTGTGACTAAAACAAATCATTCAACATAACCTCACAATATACCTTTCGATATATTTCCGATCACCTGTAAGCTACAGATTTATAGAAAGCGTTGAGAATCGTAATTGTCCTGTACACTTATGAAAAGTTACAGATTCGCTTACAGATGAAAGCAGAATACCGCCATTAGATCCGTTTGTACCATCGTTCCTTAAAGTTAAGGATCCCTTAAATATTGACAGTTGCACGACTGTCACTCAAATGTAATTCTTCTGTAAGGGACCTTAGAATATAGAACAATATTTTATTATCTATGTAGGGACCCTTAAATAGTTCTATCTAGTGATATTTCAGTTTTTCATGTTGTTTAACTTCACCCTAGTTCAATAAAGCCTTTTCATTGGCTGGCCGGATACAGATGATAGTTGTCATTTCCTTAACCTAGCTTTACTGTCATTTCGAAGATTTCATGCTAGTTGAAATTTCAAATTTTTTGCTATAATTTCATAGAAAACAGCAAATGTTCAATCAGTTTGACAAATTATTTTAGGTTATAATAATAATAATAATATAAGCGGGGGTCCTACAGCCTATGCCGCATCCCGCATTTCGTTCGCCATCTCTCTCTATCATTCCATTCATCTTCATCAATCGCTCTATCTCTCATACTCTTTCTAATTCCCTCTCTCCATTGGGTTGTTGGTCTTCCTCTCCTTCTTCTGCTTTGTGGTATGTACTCCAAAACCCTCCTCGGCCATCGTGTATCATCCATCCTCATAACGTGCCCATACCATATTAATTGTCTCGTTTCCACTCGTTCTGCTGTTGTAATAACTCGCCCAGTTTTCCTTCTTATCTCTTCGTTTCTAATATGTAACATTCTGGAAATTCTACAAGATCTTCTCAAGAAGTCCATCTCCACTGTCTCTATGATCTTTTTCTCTTTTTCTGGAAGTTGCCAGCATTCACATCCGTAAGTTAAAATAGGTTCTACAACTGTCGTGAAGATTGTCATTTTTGTCTTGAGTTTCATGCTGCTTGACCACAGTAACGAGTTCAACAAGCGAATAGCCCTCCTACCTTGCTGTGTTCTATTTCTAATATCCTTCTTTGTTGTTCCATCCTGCGAAATGATACTTCCCAAATATTTAAATTCTCTGCATCTTTTGAGTTTATGAATTTGTAAGTCAGGGTCTTCCTCATTTGTGTCTCCTATCCTCAAATATTCCGTTTTACTCTCATTAACACTTAACCCCCATCTTTCGTACTCCTCTTTCAGTTTTCTGAACATATAATCGACATCGCTCTCGTCACCTGCTACAATTGCCTGGTCATCGGCAAAGAGAAGAGTTGTTAGGATTTCATCTTGAACTTGTATCCCCATTCCGTATGTTTTCCTTTTCCAGTCTTTGATGGCTTCTTGCATATATACTTTAAATAAGGTAGGTGACAGGCTGCATCCTTGTCTAAGCCCCTTTGTGGCAGGAAACCATTCAGATAAAACATTTCCTATCTTCACCGCACTTTTTGCTTCTTTATATAAGTTCCATATAGCTTGAATATAGGTTTTACTGAGGCCCGACTTAGTCAACGTTTCGAAAAGTCTCTTTAAAGGCACCGTATCATAGGCTTTTTCCAGGTCGACAAACACTATGTGAGTAGACATATTATGGGATGTTCGTTTTTCTAATATTTGTTGAAGAACAAATGTGTTGTCAATACATGATCGTCCTGTACGGAATCCTGACTGCTCTTCCATATCTGTTATGTTCATTTCGATTCTAGTCTTCAATATTCTGCCGTACAACCTACCCATTGCACTAGTCACACTTATGCCCCTATAGTTTTTGCATTGTTTTTTATCGCCTTTTTTGAAAATGGAGCTTATATAAGCTATATTCCAGTCTTCCGGGATACTGTCACCGTCTAATAAGCATAAATTAAATAGTTGAGCCATCATTTCTAGTAGTATATCTGGCCCGTACTTGACTAACTCAATGGAGATGTTTCCAGGCCCTGCAGCCTTTCAGTTCTTCGATTTCCTCAGAGCTCTCTTTATTTCTTCTACTGTTATTTCTTCCACTTCCTGATCTTCAGTTGTCCTAATTTTTATGTTCTCAATTTTGTACTCTTCTCTATTTTCAGTAAGTAACTCTTTATAATAATCTACCCATTCTTTTTCACTTATCAGGTTCATCTTGCTGACCTGTTTTCCCTCTTTTCTTAAATTTCTTATAGTCTTCCATGCTTCAGCCACTTTTGTCCCCCCAATACATCTGTCCACCTCAGCACATTTCCTCTCCCACATTTCATTTTTACTTTTTGCTACTTCCCTTTTAACTTCTCTATTCCATCTAGCGTATATCCTTCTATCTTCACCCGTATTTGTATTTAGCCAGGTATTATAAGCTTTCTTCTTATTTTCAACAAGTCTTTTGATATTTTCTGTATACCACTCTAGATTTCCTTTATTATATTTTTCTCTACAACCCAACGGTTATAATCCCATCCTTAAATTTGAGGTTAGGTTTAAGGATCGAAACGTCACTTAAATATTTAAGGAACGATGGTGCAAACGGATCTTAATCCTAGTTCAATAAAGGCATTTCATTGGCTGGTAGGCTACAGATTATGGAGGGTAGGTCATTTTCATTTCATACCTTTTCGTTTACTAGCGCCACTGTGGAGAATTTAGGAACCTTTATTTATCCAGTTCCTCCGGACATGTTTTTAACAGTTCTTGCATAAGAGATTATTCTCCTTATCTCTACCCTCCATAATACAGATGTTAGTTGTCATTTCCTTAAGCTAGCTTTACTGTCATTTTGACGATTTCATGCTAGTTGAAATTTCAAATTTTTTGCTATGATTTCATAGAAAACAACAAGATACGTTCGCTTCAATGCGCACTCTCTCGCTCAAACAGAGAAGGTCTCGAGTCGCCAATATATATATATATATATTCTTATGAAAAAGAGAGCTAAAATAATACAATAAATGTTGAAACAAAAAGTACCTAAGCTGAGGTAAAAAAAAGAACGGGGTATCATAACATTCTTTGTATGATACTATAGAATCATACGATACTATCAACACTTGTATCATAGGATACTATACAGCCAGGGGAAAAAACCTCAGCCGAAAAAACCTGCCTCCCCATAAACAAAATAACATAAAATATCAGGAAAATCTTGACATCAGTGTGATCATCTTCATGATATCCGTCGATGGTCTTAATCTGAAATGAAAAAAGACAAAAGCAGAAAAGAAACCGATTATTCAGAATAAATCGAAGGCATTTTGGAAATGCATTTGCTACTTTAAAAAACATCAACATTCAGATTTCTTTGCCAAATAATGTTCGGAGATTTATAAATATTTATGACAGAAATGTCACAAAATTTGAAAGAAATGAAAAAAAGAACTCCATCAATTTCCCCTTTCCGAATCTGTTGAAAGTTACGTAACTGATAATTTTTCAACATAACAAGCTAAACTTGTAAAAAATCAATTAATACATAACCTTTCAACTGTCCTCTTTCACGAAGATTTTTTCCTGTTGCCGTGTGGGTTTCTTGCAGAAGAATCACTTCGATACCATGTTCATCAGCTAATTTGGAGATGTAATCACACTTGTCTTTCGAAATTCCTTCGATATTCAAATTCAAAATCCACAAATTGTTGCTCAATGGAATAGCGCTATTCACACAAGGTGCCAAATCGGGGTATGGAATGTTTAGATGCCAACCGTAGTCAGTGTAACCAGAAAATATGAACGATATCCAACGTAACCGGATATGAAACAATAGTTGTCTCAATTATCGACAATATACGAAGATATTCGAATTCGGTTTGAGAATTCATTCAATTACATAAAATATCTCGGTTGACCGTTGGAATTTGACACATTCCACACTTTATCCAACGAAAATAGGAGGTTATGAAGCTTGTCAAAACATGCTTGTGTTTCAAATCAACGATACGTTGTCCGTTCTACATAAAGTTCTCGTCAATTATGTATTTCTCATACTGAAAAGTACAAGAGATCAGTGTGAATTGCACCCAAGCAAAGATTATAGAGTTAGAAAGATAGGAAACACCCTTGTATCTGTGGTACTAAAATCCGACTACGATTTTTCGCTAGTTTCTTACTTGTGACACATAGATGACGCTGAAACCAGTATTCAGTACAGAAAACTATTTTAATAGGCGCGAAATTCGAAACATATTTCTCATAAATTTTCATTTAATTAAATACTTTGTCGAGCCTTTAAAAAAATATCCTGATCGACAAAAAAAAAGCAGGGCTCCGCTTTTTGATCAGGATGATCTTTTCTTCTGCATATTGCTCTGAATCAAATGAAATACGCTTCTGGATTCTTTATATTTTCATTTGAAATGATTGTGTAAAATCAACTACAATACAATAATTATGAAATTGAGTACATTTCAAAAATTTGTTCACATATTAGAGAATTATCATAACAATTTCAAGAACTTATTGTGAGTGAACTCTCGATAAATCGAACATCGATAAGTCAAACAGTTGTTCTGGACCCGATTCATACAATTCTTACCCAATGTATTTTAACCTCAATGAGTCTAGAGGGTCTAGTAGATGAGTCGAACTGCTGGAAGGGTCGTCAAGAGAACCACCACCTCTATAAGTCGTTCTTTTGACCACCATTGCCTCTATGAGTGGAACTTCGTGATATAATGAATGAGACCGAAGAAAATTCGGTTCGCAAACAAATTATCCAGAACAATATATTTTTACCCCGAAACCTATCCATTTGACAACACTGAAAATAAAAAGCAATGAACAAGACAATTACATGATACGAGTTTCAAAACTTACATTTCTATTCTCTTTGGTAATGAAAAGAATGCACATTCAAGATTATTATTTCTGCAATTAATCACCATGCATTCCGAATGTCGGCAAGTTTTTAACACAAAATTTATAACAGAAAAACACACGAACCAAGATTATGGAGTGAGCTAGGTGGTACTCTTGTAGATTTCGAGTTATTTCAGTGGAAAATACGCGAGAAAATACAATCATCATTCAGCAAAAATATTTATTCAAGTATTTCTTTCAAAATTGACAACAGCCTACTAATAATCTCTATATAATCTGTGCCAAATGGACCCTAATTAAATATTTTAACCATAACCCGATTACTTTTGAAAAACAGATGTCGCTGACATCACTGTAGTCGCTTCGTTTCCCATCTTTATACTCTATAATCTTTGCACCCAAGATTCCAAGATTGTTGATAATACAGGAAATGACCCAGTTGATTGTCATTCAGAATTGACGGATCGCTTACCTGTCACAGAGTTTACATTAATAACCAATCTACGCTAGCTGTCAAACAAACATATCTATGACTTCATGCAAATTATCATAGGGTCAGAAACGAAATTCGAATAATTTCAAGCTTCAACGTCCTCTCGCTTGTCCAGGCCAGTTGGTTCATATAAACGGGGCTTCACAATTGACCCAAACCAGCGCGGGTGAAATTCACAGGGCTGCCAACTTATGTGTACTTGGGGGGTTGCTCGGAGCTGGGGTCGTGACGTGGCCACTTGAAACTGCGTGTGTTTTCAAGAGGTTCGCCGGTCTCCCCTATTCCTGCTCCCCACGCTCGATGCAGTCCTTCAACCAGCGCCCGAAAATGTGAATTTTCTATGCCCGACGTCTGGTTCCCGATCGATGAACGAGGCCGAGAAACGTTTGACCTAATCGGCAAGGGCGGATTTACGGGGGGGGGTAGAGGGGGTAATTACCCCCCCCATGAGTATCGAAAATCTGAAAAAAGGGTACCTACGCAACGTGATGCACAAAAAATTTCTTACAATAATTTCAAATTCGTAATTTTTCAAATTTTGTTAATATATTATACTTCGAGCAACAATAATTAAAGGAACAGGAAAATATTCAAAATTTTTTGGTGATTTTTAACAGGCTGTATCTCAGTGAATAATGGTCTTATAGGAAATAAAAGAACTTAGTTTTGAAGCTTGAAAACTTAGGTTTCTGAATTTATTGGTTCACAATTTCTCGGAGTACCGGTAGTCATACAATCATCGGATAAAGCAAGAAAAAAAATTGTCAAAATTTTTCGAATATTTTTTATTACGCGCATGGAATAATTTTCTCGAGCTTGGCCTATGCAAATGTCACATAACCTATTTATTCAGTTCTAATTTCATATTAGAGACTTTCAGAAATAACCATTTGTCTTCGAGATATCCTAATTTGAATGAAAAATGATCCTCTTTCACTCAACTGCCAATATCTCCCAAACTTCTGCTCGCCTAGTGAGTACAGAAATCTTTCTGCAAAAGCCTGTTTTGTTCAATTAAGAAGAAATATTTTTTTCACCTATCACATAAACGTGGAAAAGGAGCAAAAAAATGCCATTTTACCATTTTTTGTTTAATGGACTGTTTCATCATCAATATTGGCGGAAAAGCTTAGGTTATGAAAAAATTTCACAGCCTGATGTTCCCCGAAGTCCTCCTCAAATCGGTAGATCGATCTGTTCAGCAGTTCTCTTAAACCGATTGATTGAAATTTTGAAAAAATTAAGGTAACAAGGTTTTTGTTCCTTAAATTTGACCTTATTTTCTTAATCAATCAATAATTACATCATTTCTTCATTTTTCACTCAAATTTTGTTTAAATGAAAAAATTCATTTCTAAAAAAATTTTGTAATTTGGAAAAAAAATTAACATTCGAGAATTTCGTTAAATTTTGTTCTTAAAGTAAAATTAGAATAAAAACATGTTTTAATTTGAAAAAAAATACAAGAAACCATTTCTGACTCACCTCCATTGGAGCTATGGACCTTGGATACATTGAAACCTTAACTTTTCTCAGAAAAAAATAATGGAATTTTAAATTGAAACCCTTAACTTTTTCCGTTTTCCGACACCTGACACCACTTTCAAAAAACAGTTTTCTTGAAAACCTCTCGACTCATTAGGTAAAAAAACCGATTTGAAATAATTAGGTCAAGTTTAAGGAAAAAAACCTTGTTCTCCCAATTTTTTCAAATGTTCAATCAATCGGATCAAGAAAACCGATCGATCTACCGATTTGAGGGGGGACTTTGGGGAACATCAGGCGGCCAAATTTTTTTATATCCTAAGCGTGGCAAAATGACACGTTTATGTGATTGAACAAAACAGATTTTTGTGGAAAATTTTCTTTAGAAAAAGAAATCGCCTTTCGCCTCGCTAGGTGAGCAGTATTTCCGGAGATATCGGCTGTTGAGTGAATATGTCGAGAGTAGTAAAAAGCAAATTAGAGCTGAATGAACAGGTTATGCGACATTTGCATTGGTCTAGCTAGAAAAAATTCTCCGTGAGCGTAGACCAAAAAATTAAAATTCGAAAAATTTTCAAAAGTTTTTTCTTCGTGCTTTATCCGATGATTGCATGGCCACCGGTACTCTGAAAAATGGTTGATCAATGATTTCAGAAACTTCTTCAAGCTTCAGAAGTTGGTTTTTTATTCGACCACTCGTCACTGAAATACAAACTGTTTTAAAAAAAACTTTGAAACTTTTTCTGTTCCTTCAATTGTTTCGCGAAGTGTATTAGCAATGAAAATTTCCTAAATATGTGGTAAGCAAATACCTTTCAAGTTCAAAAAACCGGAATTCTCTAGTTATTCGTTCTCAATGGTTATTACCCCTCCCAAGAAAAAAAGCTATATCCGCCCTTGCTAATCGGTGATCGAGAAATTGCGAGTCATAGACGATGATTTATGTCATCATCCATAGATTGTTATTATGTCATTATGTCAAAGTATGAATCAAAGATTATATAGTTAGAAAGATAGGAAACGCCCTTATATCTGTGGTACTAAAATCCGACTACGATTTTTGGCTAGTTTCTTACTTTTGACACCTGGATGGCGCTGAAAACATAATTCAGTACAGAAAACTATTTTAACAGGGGCGAAATTCGAATTATACTTTTATCATAAATTTTCTTTAAATTGAGTATTCTTTGTCGAGCTTTTAGAGAAACATCCTGATCGACAAAACAAAAACAGAGCTCCGTTTTTTGATCCGGATGATATTTTCCATCTACACATTGTTTTGAATCAAATGAAATACGCTTCTGGATTCTTTATATTTTTATTTGAAATGATTGTGTAAAATCAACTACAATACAATAATTATGAAATTGAGAACATTTCAAAAATTTATTCACATATTAGAGAATTATTATAACAATTTCAAGAACTTATTCATAGAGTGAACTCTCGATAAATCGAACATCGATAAGTCAAACAGTTGTTCGATTCCGTCAGATTATTAAGCTGAATTGGTGCAAAGATTATAGAGTTAGAAAGATAGGAAACGCCCTTACATCTGTGGTACTAAAATCCGACTACGATTTTTGGCTAGTTTCTTACTTTCGACACCTAGATGGCGCTGAAATCATAATCCAGTACAGAAAACTATTTTAATAGGCGCGAAATTCGAATTATACTTTTCATAAATTTCTATTAAATTGAGTATTCTTTGTCGAGCTTTTAGAGAAACATCCTGATCGACAAAACAAAAGTGGGACTCCGTTTTTTGATCAGGATTATATTTTCCATCTATACATTTTTTAGAATCAAATGAAATACGTTTTGGATTCTTTATATTTTATTTGAAATGATTGTGTTTAATCAACTACAATACAATAATTATGAAATTGAGAACATTTTAAAAATTTATTCACATATTAGAGATTTATTATAACAATTTCAAGAACTTATTCATACAGTGAACTCTCGATAAATCGAACATCGATGAGTCAAACAGTTGTTCTGGACCCGATTCATACATATCTTACCCAGTGTATTTTAACCTCAATGAGTTTAGAGGGTCTAGTAGATGAGTCGAACTGCTGGAAGGGTCGCCAAGAGAACCACCACCTCTATAAGTCGTTCTACTGACTATGAGTGGAACTTTTTGATCCAATGAATGAGACCGAAGAAAATTCTGTTCGCAAACAAATTATCCAGAACAATATATTTTTGCCCCGAAACCTCTATCCATTTGACAACACTGGAAATAAAAAACAATGAACAAGACAGTTACATGATACGAGTTTCAAAACTTACATTTCCATTCCCTTTGGTAATGAAAAGAATGCACATTCAAGATTATTCTTTCTATTATTTCTGCAATTAATCACCATGCATTTCGAATGTCGGTCAGTTTCTAACACAAAATTTATAACAGAAAAACACACAAATCAAAATTATGGAGTGAGATAGGTGCTACTCTTGTAGATTTCGAGTTATTTCAGTGGAAAATACGCGAGAAAATACAATCATCATTCAGCAAAAATATTTATTCAAGTATTTCTTTCAAAATTGACAACAGCCTACTAATAATCTCTATATAATCTATGCCAAATGGACCTTAATTAAATATTTTAACCATAACCCGATTACTTTTGAAAAACAGATGTCGCTGACATCACTGTAGTCGCTTCGTTTCCCATCTTTATACTCTAATCTTTGATTATTCATATATATATTCTTATGAAAAAGAGAGCTAAAGTAATACAATAAATGTTGAAACAAAAAGTACCTAAGCTGAGGTAAAAAAAGAACGGGGTATCATAACATTCTTTGTATGATGCTATAGAATCATACGATACTATCAACACTAGTATCATACGATACTATACAGCCAGGGAAAAAACCACAGCCGAAAAAACCTGCCTCCCCGTAAACAAAATAACATAAAATATCAAATATCAGGAAAATCTTGAAAGACATCAGTGCGATCATCTTCATGTTATCCGTCGATGAGCTCGGATACACAGATTCTTCCCAAAACGACTCGTAATTCTTAATATGAAATGAAAAAAGACAAAAGCAGACAAGAAACCGATTATTCAGAATAAATCGAATGCATTTTGGAAATGCATTTGATACTTTAAAAAACATCAACATTAAGATTTCTTGGCCAAATAATGTTTGGAGGTTTATAAATATTTATGACAGAAATGTCACAAAATTTGAAAGAAATGAAAAAAAAACTGCATCAATTTTCCCTTTCCGAATCTGTTGAAAGTTACGAAACTGATAATTTTTCAACATAACAAGCTAAACTCGTAAAAAATCAATTAATACATAACCTTTCAACTGTCCTCTTTGATACCATGTTCATCAGCTAATTTAGAGACGTAATCACACTTGTCTTTCGAAATTTCTTCGATATTCAAATTCAAAATCCACAAATTGTTGCTCTCTGGTCGTGAGGGTTTCAAACCGGATACGACCTTCCAGGTGATGATTTTTCGGCACTTCAGATGTTTGAAGACCGCTACGGGACCCCAATGAAAGGCAATGATCTCCCATAGATAAACCAAACATCTTATAACACAAGAAAACAGAATATTTTTCAGGACCGAAAACTAAGACATATTACGAGAATTGTCATTCTGACAATATACCTGATTATTCATAGATTGTTATTATGTCATTATGTCAAAGTATGAATGAAACTAATAAGTTCCTTTTTCCATTGCAGTCATCGAGTTCACCGAGAAGAGTAGCTGTCCCTGTGTTGGTAAAAGACGGCAAACCGTGTTCAGGAGGCTCTGGGAGCAACCAAACCTCCTCGTCTTCAGTGGTGGACACTAGCAGAACGCAGCAATCGCCAGCGTGTCAAGGCCAACAGCAGGCTCAGTGTATGGCGAATAGCAGCCTTTCTATGGCTTACAGACAGCAGGGTAACTACCAACAGCAGTGCGGTGGTGCATATTTGCCCTTACAGACTAGAGCTTGGTAGTGACACGAGCAATTTGGAATAGTTTACAGTAGTGAAGATGTGTGATTGTTAGTGATTTAGACTGACGTTAGTCATGTGACGTTGAGGGCAAAGATTGTTGACAACAATATGACGAGAACTATCTCGAGTAATTAAAGAAATCATAGAGCAAAAGTGCAATGATTAGAACACAAAGATTCTCCTTCGTATCAACTTTCTTTAAAATGTAGCGAAAGAACGATGTAACCTGTAATATAATTTTTACTGAATGTAGATTCTCATGATTTTGTACAAATTTATTGAGTGTATATATTATGATAGTTAGTGTCTTAGATATTTCGAGAACGTATTTGAGTAAAATCTTTCACAATGTAAATAATGCTAGTAAATCATGTTGCACAATATTATAAAGTGTGTGTTTATAAATACCACCCAATAAAAATTCTGTTTCGATTTCATTCGTAACCTGTTGAACACCTGTACTGTAAATCTGTCGACGAATCTGTGACGAAAAATTACCTCCAAGCATCGCTAAAAAAGCATTCAGAACGCTTTACTCGAAAAATGTGAGATTAAATTTATCTTGGAAATGGTAGATTTCTATAAAAAAATTTGAGAACAAAAAATGTTATGGACAACAGAAAGAACCTTGCATTCCCGTGTTTGAAAAAAATTGACTGAAAATATTTTAAAACGAAGGATGTTGAAGGGCATCTCAGTGATCTTGAAAAGGATATGTTCATGTAATTCTTCTAATTTTCAAACAATAGAAGGTACCCTTTCCGCTGATTTTGATATCATATGTTTTCATTTGAATCATCATCAGAAATATAGAAAATTGAGTGTAACTTTCGGTTCTTCTCCCTCAAAACATAATTTCAATCCTGGGAATGAAACTTGATTCCTCTCTAAATTTCAACGCCCATTCAGATGATCTGCGTTTGAATCTTAAAACTCGAAACAATATTCTTCAGAAACTAGCTGGTTCCTCATGGGGCGCTGATGCAACAATACTTCGTACGGCAGCGCTTGCTTTGGTTTTTTCTGCTGCTGAATGTTGTTGCCCTGTTTGGTTGAACAGTGTTCATGTAAAAAAAAATTGATGACCAACAAAATTTTTCTATGAGAATTATAACTGGTACTATCAAATCTATACCTATACTCCTTGGTTCCAATTCCTCTCAAATATTGTCCCTCCCCATATTCGCAGAGAGATAACAGCTTTGAATTTTTGGAACAAATTCAATTGCTTCCCAAATTCATTTCCAATACTCACCTATATTCCAGATAATAGGGTCCCCAGATTGAAGTCGCGTAAACCTTTTTGGTCAACTTTTCTGACTAATATTAATAGAAGCGACAAAGAAATGTGGCAATCTGAATGGAATGTATCCAATTTTTTCAATAAAGATCTTATTTCTGATCCTTCCATCAGAATTCCCAGGAAAATATGGTCTGTTCTAAATCGCATTAGAACAGGCCATGGACCGTTGCAATAGCATGCTCTTCCGATGGAATTCGGTTGAGAGTCCTAGTTGTGAGTGTGGGGAAAATGAGGAGACTATAGAACATCTTATAAATAGTTGTCCTATTCATAAATTTCAAGATGGTTTCGAGGCTATCCAAAGTAACAAATGCATTTCTGAAATGGGTGTTTCTGGTACTTCTGGCTTCTGGACTAGATAGCTGAAAATGTTGAAAGGAGTCCTGGGCTCGATTTTCGTGAGAACACCATTAGTGGATATCTTGATTTCTTTTATATTAGTAAATTTCGATATTTTATCGATTTCGAAAATGGTGCAATAACTTTCTAGTTACCTATCTAGTCTAGAAGTACCAGAAACAGCCAAAATCAAGCAATTTGGTATACCCTGTGATATTTTCTACCATTTCTTCCCTTCTCCAAATACTTGTGCATGACAATTTCGTTGACGACAGCTGAAGTAGAAAGAAGTTTTCCGAGAATCAAAACCCTTTTGAAATTCGATGAATGAAAATGACTTACGATGTTATCTATGGAAAAAAAATTTAATGAAAATTCACCAAATTTTAACGATGAGGTTATCGATCAGTTTGTAGAGTTTGCTGCAAAGAAAGAAAGAAGAACGGATTCCAAAAGAAGCGAGTTTTCGAAAGCATGAGTGTTTGAATTGTCTTTTGTCACGAGCATTAGACAATATTTTCTCTATTTCAGTCAAGTTTTGTGAAATACTATCGATTTTCAAATAAAAAATTCAGATTAGTGACTTTTGTATTGTATCTTGGCTGTTGGTATGAGTTACGAAAATTGACAGATAAAGGAATTTGAATTGATTTGATTCAAAAATTGAGATCATCTGATGTCAGTATTGGCAACCACGAAACGAATAATATCACTGAAAACTGTTTTTTCAAGTGGGAAACTCTATACCTATATACACTGCGCAAAAAAATGAACGCACATTCTGAAAATCTCAATTTTAATGAAAGTTAACTCTACATTGACTTTATAACTTATTTTTCATGTTCTCTCGGGAAGGTCTTGAACGAAACAAGACACATTAAATGGAAGAAAAAGAATTTTCAAAATACTGAAATGCTGATAAGTGATTTAATACTTGGTATTTCCACCCCTTGCGTTGATTACAGCTCGGCAACAACGGTTCATACTCAAAATGAGTGATCTTGAAATATTCTGATCTAATCCTTCCCAGATTTCACCGAGTTGGATTCCTAAGTCATTAAGAGGAGCTGGATGATTTTCTGAACTTCTCAGCCTTCTATTGAGGTTGTCCCAAACCTGCTCAAGCGGATTGAGATCTGGACTTCTTGCTGGCCATTCCATCCGAGAGACTCCAACCTCTTCAAGGTACTCCAGTACGATGCGTGCACGATGGGGTCTGGCATTATCGTCCAAAAAAATGAAATTTTCACCAATGTATGGGGCAAATGGCATTACATGCTCTTCAAGAATGTTCCTCATATACTCATCAGCATTCATAGCTCCATTATCAACGACCACTAGGTCTGGGAAGCAGTCAAAGATATTCCAGCCCATACCATAATCGATCCTCCCCCGAAACCAGTAGTATTCAGGAAATTGCACTGAGGTTATCTTTCATGTGGACGTCTGTATACAAGGGAACGTCGATCACAATGGTAGAGGCAGAATCTAGACTCATCTGTGAAGAGAACTCTTTCCCAATCGGCCTCTTCCCAATAGATATGCTCTCTCGCAAAATCCAAACGCGCCCTTCGATGGGCTGGGGTAAGAGCTGGGTCTCTTGCCGCGACACGAGACCTCAAATCATATTCTCTGAGGCGATTTCTTATTGTCTGAGTGCTAATTTGCACCCCATGAGTTTGCTCAAGCTGATTTTGAAGGAGGCGAGTGGTTGCAAAACGTTGTCTCAACGAAGAAACTCTCAAGTAACGTTCTTGAATGGCAGTTGTTATCCGTGGTCTACCCTGTCCTGGTCTACGGACATTCATACCTGTCTCCCTGAATCGCTGAAACATTCTGGACACACTTGTGTTGTGGGAAACTCCAAACCTTTCTGCAATTCTTGTGTATGTCCACTCTTCTTCTCGCAAAATTACCGCTTGGGCACATTCCTCTTGGGTCAAATTGCGTGTTTCGCATTGCATAGCGATCGAGTGTAGAAAATCAAACGAAAGAAAAACTATTGATCACTAGAATTGATCGAGAACAACTGATTTTAGAATGGAGCCAATACATTCAAAATCTTATAATATCATCTTTTTTTATTCCTGCTCTGGAAAAACATCTGTATTGAACAAAAACGTTGAAAGTGAATCGCATTTCTGTGAACCTCTGCTTCTAAGTCAGACGAGCCGCCACTGAGTACTACAGTGTTCCTCATAGAAAAATTTAGTTGGACATCATTTTTTTTAAATTAACACTGTTCAACCAAACAGGCCAACAATCAACAATGGCAACAATATTCAGCTGCAAAAAAAAGCAAGCCTAGCTTTGACTTACGAAGGGAAGTACCAGATATTTTCTGAAGAATGTTATTCCGAGTTTAAGTTTTTGATTTAGGGAGGAATCATGTTTGACTCCTAGATATCTTGGATTATTATATAATAAGTTTTGCGGATGATATGTTAATCATTTACGAGGATGAAACTTGGAGGAATCTGAAACAAAAAACACTAACGGATCTAACAATTCTGAAGAAGTGGTTCCAAAAAAAATAAACTTACCTTGAATCAACAGAAGACAAAGTATATGACTTTTTCTTCCAATAAAATGGGACGTCCTGATCTAGGAATTCTCCAAGTGGACAATCAGTTCGAAATTTCAAATACGAGCGCCACAAAATATCTAGGTATTTACATAGACGAGCATTTGAGGTGGGACCACCAAATGATTTACTTGGTCAAGAAGTTGAGAGGGATTGCGTTCAAATTCAGAATTATGCGAAAAAGTATCCAATCTATAAAACATCTACAAATACTTTATGAGGCATTGGTACATTCACAACTAGCATATGGGATCATCGGTTGGGGAGGAGTTTATGATAGGCATAAACAGGGCGTGGATGTTATGCAAAAGTATATTTTAAAAATCATGTATGGAAAAGACTATACATTTCCAAGTCGCGAGATATATCAGATATCAAGGGCATTAGATATAAGACAAACTTATGCGAGTAAGATTATAACACACGTCCAACAGAAAAAGATACCTGTAGTCTTGAAAGAACACAAATACTCGATAGGAACTAAAAGGGACAACTATGAAAGACCGAAAGCGGAAAAAAGATTAGGACAGAGAAGCTGCACCTATATAGCTTCAAGACTCTACCCAAGAATACCAAGGCATATAAAAGAACTGAGGAGTTTCAAAAAATTCAAGAGGGAGTTAAAAAACTGGATGGTGGTAGAAGTTCGCTCGTTAATTCATAAAATTATAAACTCTTCATAAAAAATAAAAAAAAAATTAATTAAAGTTTATATGAACGTCTATGAGTGATCATAAATAAATATACAAGAGACAAAATACCGAAAGTGACAAAAATAACCGAAAGTGACAAAAATAACCGAAGTTGACGACACAATAGACCAAATATTGATGAAAATTGCCGACAGAGACTGGAAGAAGATTAGGAGGATATCCATTACAAAGGGTGAAATATGGACAAAATGTGTGTTGAGTTTTCAAGTTAAGTTGTTAGAGGGAGCTGTCGTTAGAATTAAATTTATTTTCAACTGTAAACGGTTATTGTAATAACTCACAGTTTTTTCTCAGAGTTTACCACAAATTGTATTTGTTGAATAAACTCATATCTATCTATCTATTATTTGAATGAAAACACGAAACTTAGGTTTTATTATCTACACAAACGTAAAATATACTTTTTGTTCCATTAATTCTGAAAATATTTTATGAATTCTTCATAAGACAAAAAACATAAGTCAATTGAAATTATTATTTTTATTTTTGCTTGGTAAAGATTCTTAGATTCTTTAGACATATCTCCAGTAACTCAAAGGCTGTATGCGCAGTTGGATCAATCATCCTGTACATTGAATATTAAGCCCATGTCTAGCTATAAACACAGATCCTTGAGTCTGTAGATTTCATGAATTCGAACAAGCTCAAAAACCACCTGACCTCTATCCCTTTCCTCGAATAATTCCCAGTTAAATTTCTCAAATTTTCCTCCACAGTGTGAAGCAGCTCTCGCATTGTCCATCGAGGGATGCTTCTAATCGCCCATCAATGGGAAACTTGATACGCAATAAAACCGGGGTATCCACGCGTCCGCAGGGGCGTTTCCTCGTCATTGTACAATAAAAGTATCGCGCTGGAAGCGACACTGTGTCGGATGTGTATTGATAGCACCATAAAATGCTGTCCGGCAGCGCTGCTTTTGACGCTGCAGATTTACAGCTTTTCCCCTCGCATTCACGTTGATCGGCCGCAAAAAGCCCGGGTCCGATTGGAACGGACCTAAATCGGAGGAAATGGATAGCCAGTTTGTTTCAGTTCGTCATTATGTTTCCAGTGCTATCAAATATAGTTCCTACCCATATTCGAAGACAGTCTGCAACTTGGAATCCTTGGAATAGATTCAATTCATTTCCGGATTCTTTTCCGATACTTCTTGTACTTCATCTGAAAAATTCATTTACGCCGACGGTATTGCACTCGCTTTCCGACATTCCGATTTTCAAAGTATTGAGGAAAATTTAACTGCTGATCTGAAAATTTTGAAAAATTATCTTTTCGAATGGCGTTTGTGTCCAAATCCGAATAAAACCGAGGTTTCGTTATTTCATTTGAATAACCATCAAAAATTTAGAAAATTAAATATCCTTTTCGGGAACTTTCCTTTGAAACATAATTTTACTCCCAAATACTTAGGTGTTAAATTAGATTCCTCTCTGAATTACAAAGCACATTTGGTTGACTTACGAATGAAGCTGAAAACGAGAAATGACATTCTACAGAAACTTGCTGGAACGTCATGGGGTGCTGACCCGACTACTCTTCGCACAGCAGCCCTTGCCCTGGTTTTTTTCCACCGCTGAATATTGTTGCCCTGTTTGGCTCAATTTATCAATGAGAATAATTACTGGAACCATCCGATCTACACCCATCCAATGGCTACCAGTGCTATCAAATATAGTTCCTCCCCATATTCGAAGACAGTCTGCAACTTGGAATTCTTGGAATAAGTTCAATTCATTTCCGGATTCTTTTCCGATACTCCTTGTACTTCATCTGAAAAATTCATTTACGCCGACGATATTGCACTCGCTTTCCGTCATTCTGATTTTAGAAGTATTGAGGAAAATTTCACTTCTGATCTGAAAATTTTGAAAAATTATCTCTTCGAATGGCGTTTGTGTCCAAATCCGAATAAAACCGAGGTTTCGTTACTTCATTTGAATAACCATAAAAAATTTAGAAAATTAAATGTCCTTTCCTTTGAAACATAATTTTACTCCCAAATACTTAGGTGTTAAATTAGATTCCTCTCTGAATTACAAAGCACATTTGGATGACTTACGAATGAAGCTGAAAACGAGAAATAACATTCTACAGAAACTTGCTGGTACGTCATGGGGTGCTGACCCGACTACTCTTCGCACAGCAGCCCTTGCCCTGGTTTTTTCCACCGCTGAATATTGTTGCCCTGTTTGGCTCAATAGTGTTCATGTTCAGAAAATCGACGCACAGCTCAATTTATCACTGAGAATAATTACTGGAACCATCCGATCTACACCTATCCAATGGCTACCAGTGCTATCAAATATAGTTCCTCCCCATATTCGAAGACAGTCTGCAACTTGGAATTCTTGTAATAAGTTCAATTCATTTCCGGATTCTTTTCCGATACTTCTTGTACTTCATCTGAAAAATTCATTTACGCCGACGATATTGCACTCGCTTTCCGTCATTCTGATTTTAGAAGTATTGAGGAGAATTTAACTTCTGATCTGAAAATTTTGAAAAATTATCTTTTCGAATGGCGTTCGTGTCCAAATCCGAATAAAACCGAGGTTTCGTTATTTCATTTGAATAACCATCAAAAATTCAGAAAATTAAATGTCCTTTTCGGGAACTTTCCTTTGAAACATAATTTTACCCCCAAATACTTGGGTGTTAAATTAGATTCCTCTCTGAATTACAAAGCACATTTGGATGACTTACGAATGAAGCTGAAAACGAGAAATAACATTCTATAGAAATTTGCTGATACGTCATGGGGTGCTGACCCGACTACTCTTCGCACAGCAGCCCTTGCCCTGGTTTTTTCCACTGCTGACTATTGTTGCCCTGTTTGGCTCAATAGTGTTCATGTTCAGAAAATCGACGCACAGCTCAATTTATCAATGACAATAATTACTGGAACCATCCGATCTACACCTATCCAATGGCTACCAGTGCTATCAAATATAGTTCCTCCCCATATTCGAAGACAGTCTGCAACTTGGAATTCTTGGAATAGATTCAATTCATTTCCGGATTCTTTTCCGATACTCCTTGTACTTCATCTGAAAAATTCATTTACGCCGACGATATTGCACTCGCTTTCCGTCATTCTGATTTTAGAAGTATTGAGAAAATTTAACTTCTGATCTGAAAATTTTAAAAAATTATCTTTTCGAATGGCGTTTGTGCCCAAATCCGAATAAAACCGAGGTTTCGTTATTTCATTTGAATAACCATCAAATATTTAGAAAATTAAATGTCCTTTTCGGGAACTTTCCTTTGAAACATAATTTTACTCCCAAATACTTAGGTGTTAAATTAGATTCCTCTCTGAATTACAAAGCACATTTGGATGACTTACGAATGAAGCTGAAAACGAGAAATAACATTCTACAGAAACTTGCTGGGTGCTGACCCGACTACTCTTCGCACAGCAGCCCTTGCCCTGGTTTTTTCCACCGCTGAATATTGTTGCCCTGTTTGGCTCAATACTGTTCATGTTCAGAAAATCGACGCACAGCTCAATTTATCAATGACAATAATTACTGGAACCATCCGATCTACACCTATCCAATGGCTACCAGTGCTATCAAATATAGTTCCTCCCCATATTCGAAGACAGTCTGCAACTTGGAATTCTTGGAATAAATTCAATTCATTTCCGGATTCTTTTCCGATACTCCTTGTACTTCATCTGAAAAATTCATTTACGCCGACGATATTGCACTCGCTTTCCGTCATTCTGATTTTAGAAGTATTGAGGAAAATTTAACTTCTGATCTGAAAATTTTGAAAAATTATCTTTTCGAATGGCGTTTGTGTCCAAATCCGAATAAAACCGAGTTTTCGTTATTTCATTTGAATAACCATCAAAAATTTAGAAAATTAAATGTCCTTTTCGGGAACTTTCCTTTGAAACATAATTTTACTCCCAAATACTTAGGTGTTAAATTAGATTCCTCTCCGAATAACAAAGCATATTTGGATGACTTACGGATGAAGCTGAAAACGAGAAATAACATTCTACAGAAACTTGCTGGTACGTCATGGGGTGCTGACCCGACTACACTTCGCACAGCAGCCCTTGCCCTGGTTTTTTCCACCGCTGAATATTGTTGCCCTGTTTGGCTCAATAGTGTTCATGATCAGAAAATCGATCCACAGCTCAATTTTTCAATGAGAATAATTACTGGAACCATCCGATCTACACCTATCCAATGGCTACCAGTGCTATCAAATATAGTTCCTCCCCATATTCGAAGACAGTCTGCAACTTGGAAATCTTGGAATAAATTCAATTCATTTCCGGATTCTTTTCCGATACTCCTTGTACTCCATCTGAAAAATTCATTTACGCCGACGATATTGCACTCGCTTTCCGTCATTCTGATTTTAGAAGTATTGAGGAAAATTTAACTTCTGATCTGAAAATTTTGAAAAATTATCTTTTCGAATGGCGTTTGTGTCCAAATCCGAATAAAACCGAGGTTTCGTTATTTCATTTGAATAACCATCAAATATTTAGAAAATTAAATGTCCTTTTCGGGAACTTTCCTTTGAAACATAATTTTACTCCCAAATACTTAGGTGTTAAATAAGATACCTCTCTGAACTACAAAGCACATTTGGATGACTTAGGAATGAAGCTGAAAACGAGAAATGACATTCTACAGAAATTAGCTGGTACGTCATGGGGTGCTGACCCGACTACTCTTCGCACAGCAGCCCTTGCCCTGGTTTTTTCCACCGCTGAATATTGTTGCCCTGTTTGGCTCAATAGTGTCCATGTTCAGAAAATCGATGCACACCTCAATTCATCAATGAGAATAGTTACTGGAACCATCCGATCTACACCCATCCAATGGCTGCCAGTGCTATCAAATATAGTTCCTCCCCATATTCGAAGACAATTTGCAACTTGGAATTCTTGGAATATATTTAATTCATTTCCGGATTCTTTTCCGATACTTTCCTACGTTCCAGAAAATAGAATTCCAAGACTGAAATCTCGTAAGCCTATTTGGTCGAATAACTTTCTGAATTCGAACTTCAGCTACAACGAAATCTGGAAATCCGAATGGGATATATGTTCTTTATCTAATAAAGATCTAATATCTGATCCATCGAATAAAGTTCCTGGTTTCAACCTTCCCAGGAGAATATGGTCCTTTCTTAATCGAATAAGAACAAGTCATGGTCGTACCAATATCATGCTTTTTAAGTGAAATTCAGTTGACAGTCCTAATTGTGAATGTAGTAAATCAGAGGAAACAGTTGAATACCTAATTAATAATTGTTCGATTTATAAATTTCAAGATGGCATTAGAGCCATACACAATGTATCAAATTCATTTTTGCAAAGGGTAGAAAATTTTAGATCAATTTGATGAAGTATAAATTGAATTCTCTTGCTCTTCTGTTTTTTTTATTTTCAGGTTTGAGTTTGTGTTTGGAAATCCTTCCTCCGAAGAGCCGTCCCGCTGATCGTGATGTCCTTCTATATAGAATATTCAGATAAAACAATTTTATTTTATTTTTTTAACGGGGAGACAGGTTTTTTCGGCTGAGGTTTTTTCCCCTGGCAGTATAGTATCGTATGATACTGGTCATGATAGTATCGTATGATACTATATCGTATGATACTATAGTATCATACGAAGAATGTTATGGTATCCCGTTCCTTTTTTTATCTCAGCTTAGGTTCTTTTTGTTTCAACATTTATTGTATTATTTTAGCTCTCTAATTCAAAAGAATATATATATATATATATATATATATATATATATATATATATATATATATATATAATATTATGTTTCCGCTTTCAGATGAGGTGAAATTAAGAAAAAAAAACAAATTTCACTGATATATCGATTAAAACTTGCGTTGAAAGAAGAGGATTACATTACTACAGATCTAGCCTTGTATTTGGCCTATATACATCGTGCCAAAAAAGTAACGTAAATCGTCAATAATTCTTGTACGATTGGAACAGACCTAAATCGGAGGAAATGGACAGCCCGTTAACCCGTTTGTTTCAGTTCGTCAGGATTCAGGATGTTTCCACTTTCATTCAGATTTTCTTCAGATAAAGTGAAATTGAGAAAAAATACGTGTGGCACTCGAGGACTGCCGCAGTAAAGTTATTGCATAGCATCTATTCAAAAATAAGAAGATAATATCGTTGATTTGAAATATTTTTCTTTATTTATCTTACAAGATAAGTGGAAATTTATTACCATTTGTACCAAGTATTTTCGACCCTTCTTCAGTGTACTTCAGTAAAGTGCGACGAATAAAATGCTCTACCTCGTCCAATTTTGGATTCGGAGAAATGTAAATTGCTACCATGACTATGTGTAGGCCATTTCTAAGTTTGCATAAGCATGCACAAATATTTCCAACAAATGAGCGTCTAACATTAACATCGCTAACGTCTTCAATATTTATTTCAATATTCGGAGTCATGATATTAGTAACATTATTACTATTTTGGTAAATAGCTACCCGACCTTTTGGAACAGTATCTCGTTTGAAGTGAACAATACAATTGAAATTAGGTATTTCAATCGGATTATCACGCGTCATGCATGTTTCGGTAAGAAGTAACACATTGGTTTGTCTCGTAACTGAATCTTGTAAATTGTATTTGTGACTATGTAGACTTTGGCAATTGAAAGTAATTATTGAAATGTAATTTCTATTACTTATGAAATCTAAGTCACTTCGAGCTATGGTCTGAACACTATTCAAAGACAGTCTTTTGAATTCTTGCAACAAAAATGCAGTCGATGCAGCTTGCCTTCGATTATGATAAAAGTCAAATAAAGAATTATCATTTTTTGTCGTAATATACAATGTTTATATTAGTCACCCGAGAGAGTGCAACATAGACGAGTTCCTGAGAATGTGATTTACTATACTCAAATACTATTTTGTCAAAAGTTCCACTTTGCGACTTATGTAAAGTTAGAGTAAAAGCTGAAGTTAAGGGAAAATGTTTGCGTTTGGCTATACATTTTCTATCCGATGTTAATGAAATATTTGCCGTTCGTAATTCAATGGGAACAGCGAGATTGCCGACTCCATTTTGCACTGCTAGAGTGGCTGCACGCATCCGTCTAGTCGCAAGCACCCAAACACCGTGCCGAAGTCTGCCGAACTGAACCGACGATACACGGCTGTGTTAGGTTTTTTCGTTACGGAATTTCTACATTCGGTCACCGCGCTCGAAGCCTGAGATAGAAGCTATGAAATAGCTTAAAAAACAAATTTCAGTGATATCGATGTATATTCTTTTAATTGAGAGAGCTAAAATAATAGAATACATATTGAAACAAAAAAGTACCTAGCTGGGGTTAGTGCAACACAGGAAAACCATACAGGTCTGAAGTATGATGAAATGAGGAAAGGGAAAAAACCCCAGAGGAAAAAAACCCTGACCCCACCCGTGTTAGAAAAAAATTTACTGAAAATATCATATCAGAGGATCTTGGGGGATATCTACATGATCAGGAGAACATCTTCATGTAGTTCTTCTATGGGCAGCAGAGCAAAACAGAGTCTTCACCAATCTACCGAAATTCTAGATCTGAAATAAAAGAAGACAAAAGCAGATAAAACTAGTTATTTTCAATCTATTAAATGGTTTTTGAATTAACCACCCATTGTAGAAAGTCTTTCTCAATAAATTAGTTATGACAGAATTGTCACAATGTTTGAAAGAAATGAATAAACCCAATCAATTTCCCCTTTTTGAATTGCTAAACATAAAAAAAATTATATCACAAGATGAACCGTAATTAGGACTAAGTGAAAAATCAATGAGTACATAACTTTCAATTGTCTTCCTTCACGAAGAAATTCCTCAGTTGCCATGTGAGTTTCTCAAAAGATCTCAACACCATGTTCAGTGGTTAATTTCGAAACATAATCACTCTTCTCCTTCGAATTCCTCCAATATTCAAATTTGAATTCTCAGCCTTGCTCTCTGATCGTGAGGGTTCTTTCGAACCAGGTACGACCATCCTAGTGATGATTTTTCGGAACTTCAGAAAATGAAATTAATTTCAACCTGAAGGTCTGCAGTATGAATAAAAAAAAATCGAGTAAAATAACGAAATTTTATTATCAGAGAATTCAAGCATTTAAAGACTATCAATACAATGTATGGCCTTCACGAGCATCAATCACAGCTTGACATATTCTTTGCATACTACACACGAGGTTGTTGAACATTTCTTGAGGAATTTGGTTCTATAAACGGGGCAGAAGCTCTCTCAGATCATTTAAGGATTCTGGGGTAAGTTGATGATTATCTAATCTTCTTTGGAGCATATCCCATGCATGTTCTATGCAATTCAAATCTGGTGAGTGCGGAGGTATTGGTAAATGTGGAATACCAAGCTCCTCGAGCTCATTCTCAACTAAGGCTGCACGGTACGGTCTAGAAATTGAAAAGTTTCACCAATAGCAGCGTGAAAATTTGGCCAAACATTGTCAATAACATGCTCCCTATAGTGTAAGGCGGTCATATTCCCAGGACAAATGTGTAGATCTGTGCGCCCGTTGAAACATATCCCGACCCATACCATAACACTATCCCCTCGGAATGGATGGACTTCTTGGACAAAGCGACGATTACGGGGTATGCGTGAGATTGTCCATACCCTTATTCTTCGAGAATCTGAAAATCGTCCATATCTGGATTCATCAGTGAAAAGGACACTACGCCATTGATCGTTCCAATTGATATGTTGCCTTGACCATTCCAGTCTTTGACACTTATGGTCAAGTGTTAATGGAACTCCTCTTAATGGACGTCTAGAACCTAGATCCTCATCTCTCAAACGTCGTCTGATGATTTCGATGGAAACCCATCTGCATTTTGAAGAGAATTTCCGTACCATTCTACACGTAGATGTGGGCTTTCTTCTCGCCGAAACGGTGATGAAACGATCCTGAGCAGGTGTTGTTTTTCGTCGCTCACCAACCCTTGGTCTTTCCAACACGGCACCTGTCTCCCTGAACCTATTCCAAAGTCGAGATATCACACTTTGGCTACAATAATCTGAGTTGAGTCACCCTGTAGCATTCCTATAGTCCTATTAGCCTCAGCGTTTGTTAATTTACGTGTTGGCATTTTCAGAAAACTCGTTTCGAATCGAAGCCGTTGATAAACTGACTCCATTTCAAAATAAAAACATTCATGAAGCATATGCAAAGAAGCAAACTTCAGAAAAAAAGGCGACCAGATTGACGAAAAGTCTCATACTGATTATTATTGGATCGATTTAAGTTTTTATTGAGTTTTGAATGATTTTGCAGCGATTTTCTAGGAGATTACATACTTTTTCAAACGAATGAATACGATATCCCTAACTCTTGTGTAGCAGTTTATTCTCTTATCGGCAACATTGGTCGATTTCTTTGCAATTTGCCATCACAAGGGGTAATTATAACAACAATTGAAAGGGCACCAAATTGTATGAAATACACATGGGACACTTTTGGAGCTTTTAACTTTATCCCTTCATTAAAATGTATTCTATCTCTCTCTTTCTCTACCTCGGTCTTTATCCGATATTGCGATAATATAGCTTCCTCACATGCTTGAATTTGCATTTCTACACGAAACAGCAACGTCAGTAGAGATATATATATAAGTAGGTAGTGCAGAACTTCCGCCCCAACGAGCCGGCACTGGCTCCGATCATAATATCCGAAAAATTGTTGGAGAAATTATCACGTCAATCACGAAGACAGCCGAACAAAGAACTGCAGTAACAAGAATGAATGGGAATTTTCGGCACGGACATTCCACCTAAACGACACCTTATTTAGAACAGCGCCACCTATACGAACAAAAAGACGTTTCAATAGGTAACATTAATGATACCACCCAGTAATTCATCGTAACCACCCACAGAGCCCGAATGACTTAACACTTTAAGGTCGATGTTATCTGTGTTAGCTGTTGACGTGACATTTGATGCCTTGTTAGTTTTGAAGACAGTTGTTCAGTACCATTCCGGGCGTTATACCTGGTATTATTTTGTCGTGCGTTTTGTGGGAATGGGATAATGAACAATTAAACGACTAATAAGTCGTTTCATACTGTCATAATTGAGTGAATGACGAGAAAAAAAACAAAGGGAGGAATTTGTGAATACCCTCATACCAAACTTTGATTTACAAACATATATGTTGTATTCATTTCATGAGTTTTTTGCTTTGTAATTCTCTTTTGTTTTGACTTTTTCTGTGTTACTGTTCTTGTAACTTTTCAACTTCAGAAATAAATTTATTATTATATCGATATATCGTCGGCCTAATTCGTATAAACCTGCTAAGTCCATTGACTCAGAATGGATGTGGCATGTTTACGAATTATAAGATCACAAAATTTTTTATGAAAATTCATCTCATTCTGCGACCTCTATCTAGCCTCCAAACCATTTCCAAATGTAATTCAGAAACCGTCAATTGTATTTCAGATTAGTCACTTCAATTTCAGAAAGCGTCAATTGAATTTGAGATTAGTCAATTGAATATCAGAAAACATCAAATGTTATTCAGATCAATCAATTGAATTTCAGAATATGTCATATGAAATTCATATTAGTCCATTGGTTTTCAGAAATCTTAATTTGTAATTCAGAAAGTTTGAATATTATTTGAATTTGAGTCAGATTTTGAGTAATATTTTACCCATTTTCATAATGATTATCATATCGTCAATCATATATCACCATAATTAATCAGGTATGTTTCCATGTATGAATATATATATATATATATATATATATATATATGGGGTTTCTTATGAAAAAGAGAGCTAAAATAATACATTAAATGTTGAAACAAAAAGTACCTAAGCTGAGGTAAAAAAAGAACGGGGTGTCATAACATTCTTTGTATGATAATATAGAATCATACGATACTATCAACACTAGTATCATACGATACTATATAGCCAGGGGAAAAAACCTCAGCCGAAAAAACCTGCCTCCCCGTAAACAAAATAACATAAAATATCAAATATCAGGAAAATCTTGAAAGACATCAGTGTGATCATCTTCATGTTATCCGTCGATGGGCTCGGATAAACAAAACGACTCGCAATTCTTAATCTGAAATGAAAAAAGACAAAAGCAGAAAAGAAACCGATTATTCAGAATAAATCGAATGCATTTTGGAAATGCATTTGCTACTTTAAAAAACATCAACATTCAGATTTCCTGGTCAAATAATGTTCCTAGGTTTATAAATATTTATGACAGAAATGTCACAAAATTTGGAAGAAATGAAAAAAAAACTCCATCAATTTCCCCTTTCCGGATCTGTTGAAAGTTACGAAACTGATAATTTTTCAACATAACAAGCTAAACTTGTAAAAAATCAATTAATACATAACCTTTCAACTGTCCTCTTTCACGGGGATTTTTTTCTGTTTCCGTGTGGGTTTCTTGCAGAAGAATCTCTTTGATACCATGTTCATCAGCTAATTTGGAGACGTAATCACACTTTCCTTTCGTATGAATAAAACCAATATATAATCTGGTGAAATCTCGTGGTGCTGACTCTTTCTTTTCTTCAACACTGGATTTTAGTAAAAATAAGCTAAACCTCACCTAACACCGTAGATTCAGGAAGCACATAGCACCTAATGAAAATTAGTCAAATTGAGTACATATTTAATTGGAGATGCAATTGACAACAGTGTCTGCAGCTGGTGTTTTAGCCATGGAGAGACTACGAGGTTCATTCACAGCGCTTTCAGCAAATGAATGGGTTGAGGGTTTGTTGCAACAGTGGCAAGATATGAGGAACCAGTTATCAGATTGAGTGATCGTCTGTGATAATTGTGCATGCCATTCGAGATTGGAGACTGTAAACACCCAAACAGTAGCAGTAATGCTGCGGATGAGTCCTTATTCTCCCATGCTCAATCCAATTGAAATTTTATGGACGAAAATAAGAACTTACGTAAAAACAAACCTCAGAATTCCAAACAGTGTGCCACCCAGGGTTATTGAAGAAAGACTAACATACCTGGAAGATATTATCAAACGATCTAAGATGCAATTGAGATGACAGACATGCCTGTATGGCTTCAAATTCTTCCAGTTTTGTGTTAAAGATTAAATGTTCCACGTGAAAATCAAAGTTCATTTATTATCATTGTTTTATTCCTGAATCACCTACAATTGATATTTTCTTAAATGCAATCTGGTATCACTTGCCAGGGACGGGCCCAAGGGGGGGGATGGGGGGGATGTTTCCCCCCAATGTTGAATGAAGTTGGCAAATTTTCAAAGCAGTCGGAAGATTTTCAAAGGAGTTGGAAAAATTTCAAAGCAGTTAGGAAATTTTCAAAGCGGTTGGAAAAATTTCGAAGCAGTTGGAAAACATTTCAACGCAGTTGGCAAAATTTCAAACCAGTGGGAAAAAAGTCTAAAGCAGTTGGAAAATGTTCAAAGCAGTTGCGGTAAAATTTCAAAGCAGTTGAAATACATAATTCCGAGAGAGATATGAAATACAAAGGAATCTGAATTAGAAAAAACAAGTTTGCAATCAGTACTTGACAATATATTTATAGGCGGCAATAAATGGTATTCAACCCAATATTTTTACTATCAAGTATTGGGAAAGATGCGGCCCCAAGAAGTAGGTACCTAGTTGTAAATTTTTCAGTTACGTCGCATGGACTGTGTTATGTGGTGCCTTATAAAAATTCAAAAAAAAAAAAAATTATGAACAGAAAATGCCTGAAGGACAACAAGTGTGAGAGAAAATTATGGGTAGTGACCACAGAATACCCTAAGTCACAACAAAAATCCTTCGAAACACTAAATACATCCTCAATTCCAAACACTAATTGAAATAAACGCTGCAAAGAGATCGAAATCGCCAACTCAAATTAGCAAATTTTGTTCAAAATTATTTCTTCAATATAACTGATTTAGGTCAAAATCGTTCCCCTGCTAAATTGGGAATCTGTTTTTTTTAAGGAATTTTCTTTTCATTCATTCATTCATTTTCTCATTCCCAATCTGTATGACAGAAGCCCCTTGTCAAGATGCAGAAAGGGACTTAGGCTCAGCAATTATGCTATGTGCCCAATATCGAGTGATTTGTAAAAACTATGCTCTTCTTTATAATGTTCTTGTCGTGCCCTGTATCCTGGGGCCAACAGGAGTCTTGGATATAACCAATCACAGGATCACGTGTTCAACACATAAACTACAATTAATCCAGACGATCACTATAACTTTTACAATTTTTACGAAAAGAATGCACTTTTTAAACGAATATTTACTAATATTTAAGAGAAGTTGCGGTGTAGAAGTAATTTTTTGAGTTCCAAACCAGGACGTGGGGAAATGTAGTCATCCCACCGTGACAACCATTTTGGAACTGAGGAATTTTCTTGATTCATGAGACACACTTTGACATACATTTTTTGCTTTATTCCCTAGTTATGTTGCTTTTCTTCATTTCATGGAATGTGTAAGCAGAAGTAAGGCTCATTTTTTATCAAACGAAATATATTTTCTGAAAATTTTGTTCCTTTTATTCTGTAAAATGGACCCATGTTACGTATGAGCAGTTTCAATATTATGAATCTCATCAAAGTATTCAGTAACTATCATTGATTTTTCATATACCCATATACATGTATATTTCTTTATTTTATGGAATCTGCTTTTTTCGTGAAAAATCTCTTGTTTTATTATGATGCTTGAAATTTTGAGATACACCAAAGAATGAAACTGAACTAAATTAAAGAGTGAAACAAAAAGTGTGTCTCATAAATTCGAACATACTTCAAGGTATTCCTCATAAAAAAAAAGATTCCATGAAATAAAGAAACTCACATTATTGAATATTGGGTAATTGGAAAATTAACGTTAATTTCTCATAACTTTGATTCCCAATATTTACTCCTTTCTCGTAATAAAAATAGATTTAAAAAAAAAAAATTTCTCTGATGAAAATGAGCCTAGCCCTCGCTTTTAGACTTCATTAAGATTAAGGAAGGGCTACAAAACTGAAGAAACAAACAAGTAGTGTTTCTCAAAGTTTCAAGCAACATCAAGATACTCTTCATGAAAAAACAAACTCCATAAAATCTACTTAATTGAATGTTCGGTAGATGGAAAAAAGTTAATTACTCCCCACTCTGTTGAAATTCATCATTTTGAATTTTTTTTACCGAAACAAATATTATACCATAATATGTATAACGGTGTCCTGTTAATTCAATGTCCAGTTGGAAAATTTTCGATGGATTTCCCCCCCCAAAAATTTGGCTTCGGCCCGTCCCTGTCACTTGCATATGAAATGAATTTCAAATTGCCATTTCTGAAATAAAATTGATCATACCTCAAATTCAATTGAGTGTGTTATCTGAATTACATTTGATGTTTTTTGAAATACAATTGATTATTTCGGAAATTCAAATGACTAATATGAAATACTTCTGATCTTTTCTGAAATTCAATTGACTAATCTGAATTTCATTTGACATATTCTGAAATACAGTTGACTAATCTGAAATACAAGTGATATTTTCTGAATGTCAATTGACAATTTCTGGATTACAATTGGAAATGATTTAGTATTTTAGTGTTTTGAAGTATTCTATGTCTGATTCATTCATAGAGTAATGTGTGAGATCATGATAGACTCGATAGTCAGTGATTATTTAACTTTTAAGCTAAGTTTATGCTCTATTCTTATTTGAGAAAGGGGTGTGGACCATAAAGAGTAAGAGATTTCAAATTCGAAAAAGCATAGGGGGATCTGCTTTCGAAATAACAAATCCATGGAATCGTCGATTTCCCTCAATATCAGGTGTACAACTTTGCTGAAATAAATAGATATAACGCCACTTACCCCTTGTAAACTCAGTGTCAGCATGATTCATTATTAAACTCGATTCAGAGACGACAACACAACAAAAATAAAACCGTAACATTATCCCGAAGGTTTGCAACCTTGCAAATGGGGTTACAATTTGACAGTAATGCCATTATTCCGGTAAATATCGGGGATGAGATGCCTAACGGGGCTCAGGAAGTCTTATACCCTAATATTAAAACAATCTCCCCCACGTGAACGTACCGGTGAGGGCTGCCAACGTAATCCTCCCCCAATAATCTCCAGTTATTTATATTTACCTGCCATATTACGATTCTACCTGACGCCACTGTAGGGGAGTTCTTTGATTACAAATCTCTTTTTATTGTTTTTCGAACTGGGATAAATGTAATTGGAGCTCGATGCTGAGTTGATATCGGAGGGGATCATTTTTTTCATGGATTCTCCAAAACAGGGTGTCTCGAAATTCAATATAAATATACTCCTCTACAAAAGTTGTAGGGGGTTCAGAAAGTTGAGAATGTTTCGAAAGTTCCCAATTTTTCATCAAGACATATTATTCCTCTTGAATATACATTTGACATCTTTTGATTTCACCAAAAAAAATCACAGGGTTTGGCCATGTTTTCATTCAAGCACATCATTCATGAAATTCTGCAGGTAAGTGCAACCTCTTATTTTTGTTCGATGGTGAGTGGAATGTGTCAAAATTCCAAGATGAAAAACTTTTTATTGACATGACATACTTTACTATTATAAAAAACTAGCTGGCCCAGCGAACTTTGTTTCGCTTCATAAAGTTGTATCAACAAAACTGGTACTTTCCCAAGTAGGAGGTAAATAAGACAAGATTGAAGTACAAAATATACAAAAAATTTTATTACATTGAAATAGGTAAGTAGGGACATTGTTATTTACATGAATAGACTTCACTTTATTTAAGCGGTACCTTATTATTATTTAAAAATTGTCTCATTGTTGTACCTTATGATGAACCACATTTTTACTTTTATCGTCATAAAATTTTCCGTAGTGTTCGGAAGAAAGAAAGGTGTGATAACACATGGACTCAGATGCCTTAATTAATATTGTTATTAAATGTAGTTCACCGAATTTATATCAAATATACTACTTACATGAAAACGCTATCAACCTCAGCGACATCTACTGGCGTTATTTGCAAGAAGGAAAATTATTTCCTACTTTTTTGTCCATTTCTTCAGATTTTTCATTGTTCCAATGTATTTTAATTCAACCCCACCGTAGAAGAATCCAACAAAAAAACTTTCATAACAAACAGTTCATCCAATATTGAGTTATAAATGGTGTAACCAACAATATGGCCGACTGAGTTTTATATATTAAGATATAAGAGGTCAGTCATGGTATCGTTTTCAGGAGCTGGTGCACCTGATAAAAAGTCAATGCGCACACAGAAAATATCTTTAATGACAAAATGACGTTGCCAGTTTTTTTCTTTGTTTACATATTCGAAATTTTTCTCGTTTCTCCCGTGAAATTTCCTCATTCATTTTTGTGAGTTTTTCGATAGTTAAAGGTAAACAATCCTGTGACCTTGCCCGCCTTGCGGAGACCGGTTCACACCACTAAAACCAGCGTCAGCTCTGCTTCGCGCACTGTCCCCCCCAGGTCATCGGTCACCAGTGTCCGCTCGACGGCTGTCGGGCTCACATCGCTGTACAACGAGGTACTGCTTTACTTTCACGCAGTGGGTTTTCATTTGCGTACTCGCATAGGAAACTCGTTGTATTCATATATCGTTACCCGCTTTCCTAGAACTTCAACTCGTTTCCTCATCCGTGGCCTTCCCTATCTGTCTAAGTCTTTCCTACGGGCCCAGGGAAGTGAAGAGTTGTATTTGTTTTCCCATCCTCTACCTGTTCGATCCTGCTTCACGATGCCTCGCAATTGTATGATTTGTAGCAAACTCACTTCAGATTCTTCTTCAAACGTTTCTTGCGCAGGATGCAAAAGGTATTTCCATCCCGTATGTGTCAACCTCACAAATAAGGAATTAGAATTCCTCAAGGAATCTAAAGGAAAGTGGTGCTGCCCAGCATGCACTTCGGGCGAACGCCTCCTACGCAGCAACTCGAGCGGTTCCCGCGCCGTGTCTCCATCTTCTGTTACTACTTCACTTTCTGTGTCAGATCCTTCTGACACAGCTCTAACCGTGAAGCACTTCAATCTAATGATGGAACAAGTTCGAAACATAACATCAACTCTTGAACGTGTTGAAAGAAGGCAGGACGATATTCTAACTCGACTCGACAACTGCACTGCAACCATTAAAATTCACTCTGAAACTCTAGAACAGCACCAATCTCAAATTGATTCTTGCGAATCTGAATTGGTAACATTGAAGGAAACTCAGAACGAACTATCGCAGAATATTTCTACTATCACCGAACAGATCTTGAATCTCAGACCTCATCAATCACCACCCACTACTTCATCTGAAATGATCGTTCCTGAAGTTCTAGATCGGATGAAGCGTTCTTATAACCTGGTCATATCCAACGTTCCTGTGTCCGATGAGCCTTCAGACTTAGCTTCTATTTCTGCTATTGTCGATCACATCAAACCTTCCTCCAGTCAACATATTTCCAACGTTACTAGATTACCGGCCAAGGACTCCACTCGCCCACCTTGGGTAAGAGTTACATTTTCCAATCCTGAAATAGTGCAGACCATTCTGCGCAATAAAGTTTCATTAGTCGGCAACCCCCGTTTCCGAACGATAAAGATCCAGGATGATAAAACTAAAGGCCAGATATCACATCTGAACAAACTGAGGGAGGAACTTAAGAGACGGCAGGACGCTGGTGAAAAGAATCTAACCATTAAATACATCAAGCAAGTCCCTACTATAGTCACCACTTCTCCGGTGTCAACTAAACGATCTTCAAAAAACTGAGCGAACTACATTCCTGGCATGTCATCTACACGAATATTCAATCTTTACCGTCCAAGTTAACCGAGCTCACATCTTTCGTACAGCTGCATAAACCCTCTATAATCTTCATCTGCGAATCTTGGCTCTCTCCTCGAGTCACGAATTCGGTAATCCATATTCCTAATTACACAATTTTCAGAGAGGACAGCCGAGAAACACCTGGATATCGAGGTGTATGCATTTACTTACACAAACATATAACTGATTCATACAAAATCGAATCCTCGCATCACGACTGGGCCGATATCGATAACATCTTTCTTAAAATTTCCAACCCCCATTTTTCGCTTCTCACCGGTTGTATATACAGACCTCGTCCTTGTGATGCTGACCTATGCTGCGCTAACCATCTGGCCTCACTAGCCTCTAATCACGCAAATACATTGATTGTAGGGGACTTCAATTGTGCAGACCTAAAATGGCCACTTTTACAACTACCTTCTCCGTCGTCCCCATCCTACCCATATGCTGAGCTGGCAATTGGTTCCGGCATGCAACAAATCGTTGAGAGTCCCACCAGGTACAGAAATGGCCAAACTCCGTCGTTACTGGATTTGATATTCGTTTCCGATCGTCAACTCACTTCAGATCTTAAACATCTTCCCCCATTTGGCAAATCCGATCACGTCACCATATCTACCGAAATACAGTTCCGCTCTTCCATAACCACAAGTCATCAGTACAGGACTTTTCGCAAGCTGAATTTTGAAGGTATTTCCAATGAGCTGGAGATGCTTGACTGGAAATCATTCCTTAAACCTCTGGATGACATCGAGTTGGTGTGGGGTAGGTTTGTCGATACCGTCAACGAGATTGTTGCTCACAATACCCGAGTGGAGAATGCAAGGCACAACCCTATTAAGCCGTGGATCAACGATAGATGTCTTCATTTAATAAGAAGAAAAAAAGCTCTCTGGCAAAGGTATCTTAGATCAAGATCGATGGATGATTACCAAGCTCACCGTAATTTCTCTAATCACGTTTCCCTGTCGCTGCATCAATCTAAAACCAACTTCGAAAACACTTTGGCATCATCCAAGAACAAGAAGAAACTCTTTAAGTATATCAGGTCCTCCTCCAACTCCAATGTGAGTATTCCACTAGTCAGGAACCTTTCTGGTGACATCTGTGGCAGCCCCGGAGAGTCAGCTGATGTCTTGGCTGAGGTTTTCTCTCACGCTTTCTCGCCCGAATTGCCCGGCCCAATGCCTTTACCTAAGTCACCTCGTTCTCATTTCGATATTTCCAATATCGAAATAACCGAAGACATTGTTAGCATGCATCTTTCCGGATTGAACTCTTCCTCGGCACCCGGTGGTGATGGAATATCAACACTTCTCTTAAAACGCTGTGCCAGTGCATTTGCAGC
This sequence comes from Hippodamia convergens, assembly GCA_038502775.1. Lineage (NCBI taxonomy): Eukaryota > Metazoa > Arthropoda > Insecta > Coleoptera > Coccinellidae > Hippodamia > Hippodamia convergens. The sequence continues at coordinate 95,362,826 of CM076607.1, forward strand.
ACCTCTCAGTATCATATTTCGAGGCTCACTATCTTCCTCTTCTCTTCCTTCTGACTGGCTATTCGCCTGTGTAACCCCTATCTTTAAAAAAGGAGACAAGTATTCACCTCATAATTACCGCCCCATTAGCCTCCTATCAGTCGTTTCCAAAGTATTGGAGAGAATAATTTGTGACCAGATTCTGAGGTTTTCCCTCGAACATAAGATAATACCGGACCAACAACATGGATTTGTTCCGGGGCGTTCAACTATCACAAACCTTCTCTCCTGTTTGTCTGACTGGACCAAGTCGTTGGACGCCGGTCAACCTGTAGACGTGATTTACCTCGACTTTTCGAAGGCGTTCGACAGGGTTCCACACGGTCGACTCCTAACTAAACTCGATCACCTGGGGATCAGGGGGGGACTGCTGAATTGGATAAAGGCTTTTCTATCGAACCGCTCGTATCGCGTTCGTATCGGAAGCGAGCTTTCTACAGGGCCTTGGCGGGTACTCTCTGGTGTACCCCAGGGTTCTGTCTTGGGTCCTCTCTTATTTGTTTTGTATGTTTCTGACTTGCCATTTCACCTGAGATCTGCTTCATCCTTTTTCGCCGATGACCTCAAATTGTACAATTCACCAACTTCCAACCATTCAACACTTCAAGATGACCTGGACAGCCTTAACTGCTGGTGTGACACTTGGATGCTCCCTCTCAACACAAGTAAGTGCTCCATCTTGCACATCGGAAAAAATAACCCTCGTCGTTCATACAACATAGGCGGTCATGTTCTGTTACCCGTTTCCCAAATTTCTGATCTTGGTATCATAGTCTCGGACGACCTCAGCTGGCGTAGCCACATCGAGAACATCTCGTCCAAGGCCAAACAACTAACCTACATGTTCTACAGATCTTTTAAGGGTTGCAACGTAAGAACTTTTGGTATTATTTTGAAGACCTACATCCGCCCCACCCTCGAATATGGAGGTCCGGTTTGGTGGTGTACAACGAGAGGCGAGGTAGACCTACTCGAGACCACGCAGAGATGGGCCACTCGTATTGGCTATGGACCTATTCGACCGACTTATCAGCAGCGACTGAGATCCATGGGGTTGACATCCTTTGAGGAAAGGAGAGCTCGCGGGGACCTGATTTACTCATTCCGTGCTATTCGCGGATTGTTGGGTGACAGAGTAGGTAACATGTTCACTCTGAATAACAACCATCTCAGAGGTCACGACTACAAACTGAAACGTGAAAACTTCAGAACCACTCAGCGTCAGAACTTTCTACCCAATAGAGTTTTCGGTGCCTGGAACAGTCTTCCAAACTCCGTTGTGCAGGCCCCATCAGTTAACGCTTTCAAGAACCGATATGACGCATGGAAATCAGCTCATCGAGGGCACTAATCTGCAGTCTGGATATATTTACATATTTTTTATTTTTGTTGAATAATTAACTTTTTTGTTTTCATTCTCAATATCCCACTTTTATTGTGTATGCGTACCAAACTCTGTATATTCTTTTTGAGTTTATAGGTTTCTTAACCTCAACTCTTGTAATATTGTATAATAATAATAATAATAATAATAAATATTGCAAATAACTAGAAAAGGAATCCTTTCTATCAATTCATATGAAATTAAATTATTTTCGTCCATCACTTCTTTTCCAATTCATTCATTTACCGAATAAATTCACATTCTAAGAAATACGTAATTGCTAAGAATGTAGAAAGGGCAACATAGTGTCGACTTGGAACATAAAAATATTTTGACAGGCGTCATAACCTCCATTTTCGTTCGATACAGAGTGCAATGTGTCAAATTTCCAAGGCCCGAGGTGTCATTTTATATTTGTGAATGGAGTATAGGTACTTTTTCTTTTTAGGATTTTTCTTTTCCCAGGCTCTGAAACAAAAACTAATTAGGATTTTTTTAATAATAAAAGAAAGGTCCCGATTACTACAATCTAAAATATGCGATATTCATAAGGATCATGTCTAACACTTGAAAAAATCAATTTATTTGCGTATAATATGCTAATTTCAACGGTAAATTTCATAAACGGAACCCTTAATCGTGCGTTGTGCGACAGGCACTCGACCGTTCACTTTTATTAGATGTGTCACCGACTCATTTTCGATTGAATTCATCAAAGCAGTCTGTACTTAAGGCTTATTCAATTGTTTACTAATCCCACACGTGCTTGACGCGTTCATTCTATTCAAGCAAGCAAATTTTTCCTTTAATATGGACCTGCATATTATATTCTGTCAATCTCAGATGACGAAATTATGCTGGGTAAATAGAGGGTTGATATCTAGAATCAAATCATGTGTCGTATTATATGAAACCATGTTTTCACAACATTCAAAAGACGAATGAATTAGGTTTTATACTGCCCCACAAGAGTTAGGGCTAACGTATTCAATCGTTTTGAAAAAGTATGTGATCTTCGAGTAAATTGCTGTAAAATTATCTAAAACTCAATAACAACTTGAATCGATCCAATAGAAATCAGTATGAGACATTTCGTCAATCTGGTCGCCTTTTTTCTGAAGTTTGGTTCTTTGCATATGCTTCATGAATGTTTTTATTTTGAAATGGAGTCAATTTATCGACGGCTTCGATTTAAAACGAGTTTTCTGAGAAAACCAGGACGTAAATTAACAAACGCTGAGGCTAATAGAGCTATCGGAATGCTACAGGTGGCCTAACTCAGGTTGTTGTAGCGGAAAAGGCTCCAAATCAGCCAAAGTGTGATATCTCGACTTTGGAATAGGTTCGGGGAGATCTAGGTTTTAGACGTCCGTTAAGAAAAGTTCCATTAACACGTGGCCATAAGCGTCAAAGACTGGAATAGGCAAGACAACATATCTATTGGAACGATCAATGGCGTAGTGTCCTTTTCACTGATGAATCCAGATATGGACGATTTTCAGATTCTCGAAGAATAAGGGTTTGGACAATCCCACGCATACACCGTAATCGTTGCTATGTCCAAGAAATCCATCCATTCCGAGGGGGTAGTGTTATGGTATGGGCCGGGATATGTTTCAACGGGCGCACAGATCTACGCATTTGTCCTGGGAATATGACCGCCTTACACTATAGGAAGCATGCCATTGACAATGTTGTGCCAAATTTTCACGCTGCTATTTTTGAAACTATTCAATTTCTAAACGATAACGCTAGACCGCACCGTGCAGCCAAAGTTGAGAATGCGCGCGAGGAGCTTGGTATTCCACATTTATCAATACCTCCGCACTCACCAGATTTGAATTGCATGGAACATGCATGGGATACGCTCCAAAGAAGATTAGATAATCATCAACCTACCCCAGAATCCTTGAATAATCTGAGAGAGCTTCTGCCCCGTTAATGGAACCAAATTCCTCAAGAAATGTTCAACAACCTCGTGTGTAGTATGCAAAGAAGGTATCAAGCTGTTATTGATGCCCGTGAAGGCCATACATCGTATTGATAGTGTTAAAATGCCTGAATTCTCTGGGAATAAAATTTCGTTATTTTACTCGATTTAGTCTAAAATTGATTTTATTTCCTGCAACTTGAAATCATGTTATTATGAATTTTCATCACAAAATCTCCTTTAAACTATATTTTTTTTGCTTTTTAAGTCAATATCCCTAACTCATGTGGAGCAGTTCATTTTAAAATAGTGTGCGAATGTAAAAGATGAAGTTGTTCGTTGGAACAAATTTTGTTGTTGAAATAACTGAAACAGGTCGATTTCAATTGTTGATAATTTTTTATAATAGGAAAGTATTTCATGTCAATAAAAGACTTTTCAACTTTACTCCATTCAATTATAGAAAATCTCTTGGTTGGCTCTGGAATTTTTATACATTCTACACTGCATCGACCGAAAATGGGATGTTGTATAAAAATACATAAATTTCCAAGAATCTCATCATCAATCTTCATTTTAGACCACTGGTGCAGGCACATAAATACACTCGTATTATTTTTGAATGTAGATTTCATAAATAAATGAGGTTGCCATTCGGAAAAAATCGACTCTTCATAATTTCGTCATGACTTAATAACAAAAAATCCATTCACAAAAATATAAAATCACACCCGTGGCCTTGGAAATTTGACACATTACACTCTGTATCGAACGAAAATGCTTGTCAAAATATTTCTATGTTCCAAGTCAACACTATGTTACTCTTTCTACATTCTTAGCAATTACGTATTTCTCAGAAAGTGAATTTATTCGGAAAATGAATGAATTGGAAAAGATGTGATGGACGAAAATAATAAACGTTTATATGAATTGATAGAAAGGATTTCTTTTCTAGTTACTTGCAATATTTCGATTTCGAACAATATGTAAACAAAGAAACAAACTGGCAACGTTGTTTTGTCATTAAGGATATTTTCTGGGTGCGCACTGACTTTTTATCAGGTGCACTATCTCCTGAAAACGATACCATCACCTCTTATGTGATTTTATAAATGTGAATGAAGTATACATCATAGTGACTTTTGTATGTATCTTGGCAGTTGGTGTACTGTTTCTAAAATTGACAGATTACGAAAATTTTTATTGGCAATTGTTAAAAGTTGATAGGATCGGAAGTCACAGTGTTGACAACCACAAAACGATAAATTTAACAATACTGAAATCTTAATATATAAAACTAAGTTGGTCATTTTGTTGGTTACACCATTTATAACTCAAGATTGGATGAAGTGTTTGTTATGAAAGATTTTTTTTATTCTTCTACGACGGGGTTGACATAAAATACATTAAAACTCTTAAAAATTTGATGAGATGACAAAAAAAATAGGAAATAATTTTTCTTTTCGTGAACAACGCCAGTAGGTGTCGCTACGGGTTGATAATGGTTTCGTGGAAGTATTATACAGATGACAATGAGATAAGATCAAGAGTAACAGAGACAAGAAAGATGATTGGCTGTTTGAATGGAATATTGGGGAGCAAAAACATAACCAGAACACGGAAATTCGGTATCTATAATACAATGATCAAGAGCATTTTAACATATGGATCTGAGACATGGAGACTTACAGAAAGAAATAAAAGAAGGATAGAGGCTGCGGAGATGGATGCGTTGAGGAGATCAGCCAGAATATCACGAATGCAAAGAGTAAGAAACCAGGAAGTACGTGATCAGATGAGAGTAGAAGGCACAATCATGAATGATATAGAAAGGAAGCAATTGATCTGGTATGGACATGTTCAACGGATGGGACAAACACGACTGCCAAAACAAACAATGGAGTGGATACCAAACATAAAAAGACGAAGAGGTAGACCAAGAAAGAACTGGATGGAGGGAATACGAAAAGCAATGAGGGATAGAAACCTACAAATAGGAGAATGGGAAGATCGCAAACGATGGAATCTAGGCATCGGACAACGTCATCGCATGTTTTAAACCGATATATATATATATATATATATATATATATATATATATATATATATATATATATATATATATATAAAATATATATATATATATATATATATTAGACTGATTCAAAAAAATCGACTTTTTTTGTTTTCACGAAACCCCCCCCTAATTATCTTCAGGGTATCGAAAAAAGACCTTTGCGAAAATATCAGATCCAAATAATAACATTTAGAGGTCGCTCATCAATTATTTCTATTTTGCCTACTAATAGCAGGGGAAAAATTTCTTTTTTCAATAAAAAATTCCTAGAGCACAAACCAATAGGCGGATTTCTTTGTGTGATACATTTTCGTGTAGGCAATCAGATACTCTACAAATATGTCCCTTATGATATTTCGATAAAACGGCCGCTTCAAAAGTTATTCGATTCGATGCTAATATTGAGGTATTTTTGAAGAAAAAAATTATTCAAAAAAATCGACTTTACTTGTTTTCACGCAACCCGCCTTCTAATCATCTTCAGGGCATAGACAAAAGCCGTCTGTGAAAATAATAGCTTTGAATATTAATATTTAGAGGTCGCTCATCGATAGTTTCTATTTTCGCTGCTGATGGCAGAAAAAAAATTCTTCTTTCAATAAAAAATTTTTTGTTCACGGACCAATAGACGGATTCCACTGTATGATACATTTTGGTGTAGGGAACTAGATACTCTACGAAAATGTTCAATACGATATCTCGATAAAACCACTTATTTGAATTCTTTTTCCAAAATACCTCAATATAAGGGTTTAATATAGAGGTATTTTTGAAGAAAAAGTTCGAATAACTTTTGAACGAGCGGTTTTATCGAAATATCGTGTGAGACATTTTCGTAGACCATCTAGTTCCCTACACTAAAATGTATCATACAATGGAATCCGACAATTGGTTCGTGAAGAAAAATTTTTTTATTGAAAAAAGAAAATTTTTTCCTGCTATCAACAGCGGAAATAGAAGTCATCGCTGAGCGACCTCTAAATATTAATATTCAAAGCTCATATCTTCACAGACCCTTTTTTTCGATACCCTGAAGATAATTAGAAAAAGAGTTTCGTGAAAACAAACAGAATCGATTTTTTTTAATAATTTTTTTCTTCAAAAATACCTCAATGTTAGCATCGAATCGAATAACTTTTGAAGGGGCAGTTTTACCGAAATATCGTAAGGGTCATTTTTGTAGAGTATCTGATTATCTACACGAAAATGTATTACACAATGAAATCCGTCTATTGGTTTCTGCTCTAGGAATTTTTTATTGAAAAAAGAAATTTTTTCCCTGCTATTAGTAGGGAAAATATAAATAATTGATGAGCGACCTCTAAACATTATTATTTGAAGCTGATATTTTCATAGAGGTCTCTTTTCGGTACCCTGAAGATAATTAGGGGGGAGTTTCGTGAAAACAAAAAATGTCAATTTTTTGAAACAGTCTAATATATATATATGAACTCATTACAATACTGAAACAGGGAAAATTTGAATGTTTGTTAGAAGTGTCAAGAACTTGTCATAGAAATTAATGAAAATCTCAGGGGTCTTTCCAACTGACATTCCGCTGTCAAACCCGCATCGAAAAAAAAACTCGAAATCTCGAATCCACGAAATGCTCGAAAATAATAACCAGGGGTGGAAAACGCACCTAACAAGGGTCGCAGAGGGAACGTGGCGGGAATTATTCTGGGGCGGCGAGGGCAATTGGCAATTTGTCAGCAATTAAAACAAGACATCATTAAATCAGCGGCGGTGGCGAGTCGGCCTTTGTTCGGTCACGTATGAGCCGGGGGCCGGTGTTCGACCCCTGCGGGAGGTTCGCCCCCGCGTCGCTCGCGTCGATACGACATGCACTGTTTTCCCTTCCAGGCCGCTATTGTTGTTTTCGGGGATTAGGGGCTATTATCTTCGAATCGTTTGGCTGAGCCGACGATTAGATAACTGCCGGTGGGAATCTGCTGCAGGGTTGTTTGGAAAAGGTCGTCAGGTGAGTCGGGGAAAAATTCAGAACTTCGGCAACAAAGCAAAAATAAAATAATTTATATTGCTTCACTTCAATATCTCACTCGATTGAACATGATTTCTTTTTCTCAAGTTTTCGTAATCAGAATGTCACTAAATGAATTTCGGTTGGCACACATGAAATATCGTTGATGTCAAAAAGACGTTGAAAGTTCATCTCAACGCCCACAACTCTTTTCAATGCCAAAAAGTTATTTCTCTATTTCAGTATTGTGATGATTTCATTACAGTACTGAAAACAGTGATGAAATGAATTCTTTACAGCATTGGTTTTCAGTTAAATTTATCGTTTTGTGGTAGTTAACACTGTGACTTCCGATTCTATCAACTTTCAACAATTCCGTGGTGTCGGGGAAAAAGGGGATAAGTCCATTATTGAGAATGTTCAGAAAATCATTTGGAGTTTGATTACAAATAACAAATCGTCCAGAATCAAGACAAATCTCGTTTTGCTCAAAGATGGACTCATCTACTTAGTCCCCGGCACCATGGAATTACTTGAAATTTGATTACAAATTACAAATCGTCCAGAATCACCACGACACCACGGAATTGTCAATTAAAATTTTCGTAATTTGTCAATTTTAGAAACAGTACACCAACTGCCAAAATAAATACAAAAGTCACATTTATAAAATGACATAAGATGTGATGGTTTCATTTTCAGAAGATGGTGCACCTGATGAAAAGTCAGTGCCAGGGGCGGCCTTACCCATTGCAAGGCTCTGGGCGGGAGGTTTTCGCGAGGCCCTTTTTCCTTCGTGAATCTAGTTTCACAAAGCGGTGTTAGTCATAAGGCTTTTACATGATCCTTTAAAATCGCCCACCTCTGAGTTGAGCCGGCAAACAGAGTATACAACCTTTGTAGCAAACCAAAAAAAGATGTTGCTTGGACACTAGACGGTGCTGCATCTCCTAGGATGAGATTCTAGCTATGACTCCCACAAGGTAATAAGTAAGCAAGTAGATTTATATCAAGAAAAACGGTTTTGGAAACCAATATTTTTCACCAAGCATATTGGCTCCGTTATCATATCCTTGACTCCTGCATTTTTGCAATGATATAACCAACTGCTCTAATCAGTTGAACTCTCAGCTGTGGTTTTTTTCGACGGCTAAAAAAAAATTAAATATTCTTCAATCTCAGCTGTATTTGTAATAAATTTTCCATTGCGAAGAGGAGATCATAAAAATTAAACTATTTATTTTTATGATCCCGATGAACCGAATAGAAAGTTCCATGGGAAATGTCACCATCTTGTATGCATATTTCTATTGAAAACAGTGGTTTCTTATAATATTTGTATCGAAAATTTCTCTGCAAAATCCACCATATATGACATTTTTTGAGATTGCCCTAGCGATAGAGGAGTCTCTAATGGTCAGTTTAATTGAGGGCGTCAAGTTCCAGTTGTATCAAGCCCTGAAGCTCGGAACAGTTCGGGGTAGTGTTGTGAAACTTGGATACTTTTGAGTATTGGATACTGAAGAATTATGTATTAGATAAATTCATTGGATAGTTGGTATCCAAATTTCAAACTTACAGAAGCCATACTGAAAAGATAGGTTTCAGAAACCAGTGAATTGAATAACAAGAAAAATTTTGAATTTATTCGAGAAATATGAATATAACCATTCTCTAAATGAGAATGAAGAACCAAAAACAATGGAAGTTTTTCATCAGAAAAAATAGAATATAACGAAACTGAACTCGGTCCAGTAAACGAAGGTCTGAAATCACTTTTTTTGCGGAAAGAGCTGCATTTTTTATACAATGATTGTCACTAGAGCAGGAACTCATGTTCAAAAATGCATGTTCCCAAATTTTCAGAAACCTTGGAAATTCGTGAAAATGTCGAAAAAGTTACGTTTTCTAGGAAACTAGAAGGTTTATCGAAAAAAGTTTCAAACAAAAGTTGTAGAGCGGAAAACTCTAATACTAATGATAGCTTTTCGCATTCTCGTGGTGTTCATATTGACTAATTAGAGGTGCACTTATGTAATGGCGTTCTCAGTTGCTAACTTTATTACGCTCAAAGAGAGCTTGTGGTTTTACCAAGGGTTTTATTATTCTCTTCCCTAATCACTAGATTCGAAAAAAAAACAGATTTTGCGCTCCTCCTTCCGTAATTCTCTACAATGGAATGAATTCGTGCATAAGACGATAATTGAACAAATATTTCAATGGGGCCGCCAAAGAACGGTCAACAGGGCTATAAATATTTTATGAGGTTCCAACATCTGGGATAAGTAAACATAGTACCTAAATACTTAGATAATTTTTACCCTAATTGTGTTATGTGATTCTACATTCTATTCTTCCTACTGCTTATGATCTGGTGGGTCAGACGTTTGGTGCCTCAATTACATATTTGGACATATTCCGACAAGGCTCAATATTCAAAAACTACATCATGTAATATGTGTGATAAATTACACAATTCTTCACGCCGACAAGCTCCAAATAATACGAAAATAGTTGCACCCTTAACCATCAAGTATTTCTCATCTGGTGCCTGCTTTATAAACTTTTCAACTTGTTCACGAGTGAGAATTTTCGGTTTTTTGGGACGATATCCTTCACTTTTCCGTTTTAAATATGGTTTTACCTTCAAATATTTACTGACATCCACACCATTTTTAACAAGGGCGCCCGACGTTATCATTGAAAATTCGCTCCATAAAGTTGATGAACTCCATATTTTCGTTCCAGGAAAACAGTTTCACTGAAGTCCCCTTCTACATTTTTCAATTTACACCAGGCCAGGAAATTGTTATATGTATGCAATATCGTACTGCTGAATAGATTTTTTAGGTAGGAGTTCCCGATTTGCTCTTCTTGCAGACTCTTCAATATCCAGAGGAACAACCAAATCGTCACTTTCATTAATAATTGGACTCTCGACAAACATATTAAGCAGTTAAAAACCCAAGACGAAAATTGGACAAGAACGAAATTCAAATGACAGCGTCTTTTCTCATTTGTTAGTAATCATAACGTTTGCCATTCACAACAACCTTCTGATTATTTGAATATTAAAATGCATTTCGAAGTTTATTGTCATTGCAAGTTCGCCCATTTCGATATCAAAATAAGGCAGTTGTACAAAAAACATTGTATGGTATTTGTGTTGAAAATGATTTTATTTTGTTCGTGCAATTGTTCAATTCGCTCCGCTCATTTCACAAACTTTTTCACTCACAAAATAAAACGTCACTTCTAACACTCAAATCATAAATAACTATTCCAGATCATTCAAACGAAAGTATTGTAGGATTACATAAAAAGATGGGTCAAATAATCTAAACTTTATTCTCTTCCACACTTTTACATGAGAACACAACCTTAAACCATAAGAGCTAAGACATAAGTGGTCATAACCCACCAACGACTCATCGACAACTGAACTATGAACTGAACTCTTGACATGAACTGGCGGCAAAGTTAATGACATGTGTGACCACAGAATCATACAAACACATATACATATATATCTGTGAACCAAAGAAGGTTGGCTGCCCCTTCTATGGCGGCAAATTCAAATTTTAAAACTATTCTACTACAGTATGAAATTTCCTTTTCGTCGTGACAGCGTGCTGAGAGCGAGAGAGGAGCCATTTTTGAGTTCCACCGTTGATTACCTGGCCGGTAATCTGTTGTGAACAAGGGTTGATTAATTGTTGCTTGGTAACCGCGTTCAGCTCGGGTCAAGTGGCTCGGAAAAGCCCTGGAAAGCTCCGGTTTCGAAACCCCTTCCCCTCGGGCTCCCTCATAGGATACATTGGCTATTATTAGTATTATTGCATTCCGGGAACGTTTTCGAAAACGCCGCTTTGGCTGATGATAATCCGCAGATGTGAGGGTTGAATGAAATTCTTCCAGCGATTACTTCGGTGAAGATTGTTCCTTGATTATATTTTTTGCGTTGGTAACACTGACTGTCACTAGACACTAGAGAAAATATGTATATTTTCTCTATGATTTGTTGTTCTCCGAAATTAAATAGAAACAAGTCATAGAGGAAATATACATATTTTGTCTATGCGACAAGTTTGTAGTGACAATCAGTGTTACAAACGCAAGAAATATCGTAAGGCTGCGTTCTGAAAGAAAACAATTTTATCATTCTACGCCGGATTTAAGTAGATACACAAAATGCAATATCATTGCGATCTATCTTTCAAAGTATTGATATTCCTCAACTTCTGATCTGAATATTTTGCAGAATTATCTTTTCGAATGGCGTTTGTGTAAAATCCGAATAAAACCGAGGTTTCGTTATTTCATTTGAATAATAATCAAAAATTTAGAAAATTTAATGTCCTTTCCTTTGAAACATAATTTTACTCCCAAATACTTAGGTGTTAAATTAGATTCCCCTCTGAATTACAAAGCACATTTGGATGACTTACGAATGAAGCTGAAAACGAGAAATAACATTCTACAGAAACTTGCTGGGGTGCTGACCCGACTACTCTTCGCACAGCAGCCCTTGCCTTGGTTTTTTCCACCGCTGAATATTGCTGCCCTGTTTGGCTCAATAGTGGTCATGTTCAGAAAATCGACGCACACCTCAATTTATCAATGAGAATAATTACTGGAACCATCCGATCTACACCTATCCAATGGCTACCAGTGCTATCAAATATAGTTCCTCCCCATATTGGAAGACAGTCTGCAACTTGGAATTCTTGGAATAAATTCAATTCATTTCCGGATTCTTTTCCGATACTTCCCTACGTTCCAGAAAATAGAATTCCAAGACTGAAATCCCGTAAACCTATTTGGTCGAATAACTTTCTGAATTCTAACTTCAGCTATAAGGAAACCTGGAAATCCGAATGGGATGCATGTTCTTCATATAATACAGATCTAATATCTGATCCATCGAATAAAGTTCCTGGTTTTAACCTTCCCAGGACAATATGGTCCCTTCTTAATCGAATAAGAACAGGTCATGTTCGTACCAATAGCATGCTTTTCAAATAGAATTTAGTTGATAGTCCTAATTGTGAATGTGGAGAATCAGAGGAAACAGTTGAACACCTAATTAATAATTGTTCGATTTATAAATTTCAAGATGGCATAAGAGCCATACACAATGTATCAAATTCATTTTTACAATGGGTTGAAAATTTTAGATCAATTTGATGAAGTAGAAATCGTATTCTCTTGCTGTTCTCTCTTTTTTAATTTTCATGTACGAGTTTGTGATTAGAGACCTTCCTCCGAAGAGTCGTTCCGATAATCGTGATGCCCTTCTATATAGAATATTCAGATACAACAATTTTATTTTATTTTTTTACGAGAGACAGGTTTTTTCGGCTGAGGTTTTTTCCCCTGGCTCTATAGTATCGTATGATACTAGTGATGATAGTATCGTATGATACTATAGTATCATACGAAGAATGTTATGGCACCCCGTGTCTTTTTTTACCTCAGCTTAGGTTTTTTTTGTTTCAACATTTATTGTATTATTTTAGCTCTATATATTCAAAAAAAGACAAGTGCATACACTATCTTTAATCACCTTAAATCGAGAATGACAAGACGAAAGTGACAAGACGATCAGTGAAGCCAACGAAATCGAAGGGCTGCTTTCGGAAATAATAGTATATTCTAAAACAAGTTGCAGAATGAGTTCCTATTCCAACACGAATGCGAAGTTCGAAAACGAGCGACGAAGGAGCGAGTTTTCGATAGCATGAGTGTTGGAATTGCCTTCTGCAACGAGTATTAGACGATATTTTCTCTATTTCAGTAAAGTTTTGTGGGAAACTTTCGAAATTCAAATAATAATTCAGACTAGTGACTTTTGTAATGCATCTTGGCAGTTGGTGTCACTAACGAAATTTGACAGATTGCGAAATTTGAATCGAAAATTGAGTGGATCGGAGGTCAGTACTGACAACCACAAAACGAAAAATATAACTGAAAACAATGCTGTAATGAGTTTCATTACAGCACTACTTTCAGTACTGTAATGAACTCATTACGATACTGAAATAGAGAAAACAATTTTAATCAATCATAAATAGATTATGTTTGATCATTTTGAAATAGTTATTTATAATACGAGTGCAGGAGAAATTGATATTTTTCCACGAGTCCAAAATCCAGCCACGAAACAGTATGAGTTTTTTCTCTATTTCAGTATCGTAATGAGTTCATTACAGTACAAAAAGTAGTGCTGTAATGAAACTCATTACAACATTGTTTTCAGTTATATTTTTCGTTTTATGGTTGTCAGTACTAACCTCCGATCGAATCAAGTTTCGAATCAAATCAATTCAAATTCCGCTATCTGTCAAATTTCGTTAGTGACACCAACTGCCAAGATACAATACAAAAGTCACTGATCTGAATTTTCATTTGAATTTCGAGAGGTTTTCACAAAAATTGACTGAAATAGAGAAAATACCGTCTAATACTGGTTGCAGAAGGCAATTCCAACACTCATGCTATCGAAAACTCGCTCCTTCGTCGCTCGTTTTCGAACTTCGCATTCGTGTTGGAATAGGAGCTCATTCTGCAACTTGTTTTAGAATATACTATTAATGTACGAGAATCAGAATAAGCCTTCTGTATACGAGTATTTATACGTTATTTCCTCTAATTCATTGAATTTTTATTGAAATTAATGGAATATTTCCATAAGAATCTTTTAGTGATTTTTTCATTGAAAAATATCGATTGGCAAAATTGTTTGTGCTGTCATAAATTTGACAGATAATGAATGAATCTCTAAGAGGACGCCAACGTCGCCAACATAAAATCAATAAAAATTACCATGAACACTGTGTAAAACAGAGATTTTTTCTAGAACATGCGGCAAAATGAGCGTATTTGACACAATATTAGAGAAAGAAAATTCCGACCTGCGAAACGTGGGATTAATGAGTGTATCGATTGTAACCGAATGAGAGACCGGAAATTTGTCAGCAATCGTCGAACAAAAAGAGAATGAAAGCGACCAAATAAGGGAACAATAGATCGTGATCTTCCGGTAATAACTGCCTAGGAAGCGTAATGGCACGTTCGCCAGGGGTCGCTATGCTGGGGGCGCATTCAAATGCACCCCTTTTTCCTGTTTCGACGTCGCTCTGATTATTATTGTCGCCGAACGTCTTGAGAAGATGCAGGGGAGGATCCGCATGAATATTACATTAACAAAACACTTTGTCGAATGCGTCTCGCTCGCTTTTAAATAAATTTGAATTGGCGTTTGTTGTTGTCTCTCGCGACTCCTTGATCTCAGATGGGGAGAGATTATCGCGAGAAACAGCGGATTTAATTCGATGAGACGGGAAGGATTAATTACGTCCTTCGTTTATAGTAGGCAATAATTGTCATTTTGACATTTTGACGGAATATGTCGTAATTTTTGGTCCTGAGAAGTATTCTGTTTTCTTTTGTTATGATATGTTTGGTTTTTCTATGGGAGATGATTTCCTTTAATTGGGGTCCTGTAGCGGTCTTCAAACATCTGAACTGCCGAAAAATCATCACTAAGATGGTCGTACCTGGTTCTTGAACATAGAATGTATGTTCACGAAATCAGCAATAATGGAGAACCTACCTTATTCATTGCCGCTTCTAAATTTAAGTGCTGCATTAATTAAAAACCTAGTAGAATTCGAAATGACAATAGCATTTCTTCGCATCACTGGTATCTATGACATTTTGTTTATGGATTTCTTGCCAGTTGTCAAAACCCAATGTCGTTTCAATAAATAAGTTAATGAGGACAAGGTACGAAAATTCTGATTGGAAACAAAATCATCTGCAAGAAACATTCATTACATTTGATATCGAAACTCATTCAAATGAAATATCTTTATAGTTTCAGTTTCAATATGTGTAGAATATTAAATCAATTCATTCCTCGGTCAAAAATACCAATAACTCACATTGAGTATTAGAAAAATAGGTACCTAGAGATATTTTCCTATTGTTTTTACACAAAATACGTGTGGCACTACTTATATAATTCAAGGCGGTAATTGCGTTTTTAAAAACTATATTTCGTACAAAGAATGATACAGAGGGAATCTATGTCAGAACTGATTAAAATGATAGAAAACATGATATTTATAATGTCGGTTTACAATTCAAATACACGGAAAGATGTTACTGCTGAGCTTGCGGTTCACACGGCCTTGCAGTGAGCTTCTTCGTATTCGGATATGTAACTCACTCGAGGACTGCCGCGATAAAGCTATTGCATAGAATCTATTCAAAAATAAGAATACAATATTGTTGATTTAAAATATTTTTTTTATTTATCTTACAATACATGTAGGTTATTCAAGAATGTTTATCAATGAAACTATAAGTTTATGGTAACTGAAATAAGAAACATAAGTTTGAGACTTAATGTCTTCTAAATATCTGGAAAATAAGGCGTCGATATATAGTGGTCCCATATTTTGTTGTGGATTCTAGTGGATCATTATTCATTTTTAAATCCAATTTTTCCAAAAGAAAAGTTGTCATTTTTTATCAGCGAAATTAATGTTGAAATCGCCAGCCAAGATAAGTGGAAATTTATTACCATTTGTACCAAGTATTTTCGACCCTTCTTCAGTGTACTCCAGTAAAGTGCTATGAATAAAATGCTCTACCTCTTCCAATTTTGGATTCGGAGAAATGTAAATTGCTACAATGACTATGTATAGGCCATTTCTAAGTTTGCATAAGCATGCACAAATATCTCCAACAAATGAACTTCTAACATTAACATCGCTAACGTCTTCAATATTTATTTCAATATTCGGAGTCATAATATTAGTATCATTATTACTATTTTGGTAAGTAGCTACCCCACCTTTTGGAACAGTATCTCGTTTGAATTGAACACTACAATTGAAATTAGGTATTTCAATCGGATTATCACGTGTCATGCATGTTTCGGTAAGAAGTAACACATTGGTTTGTCCCATAACTGAATCTGGTAAATCGTATTTGTGACCATGTGAACTTTGGCAATTGAAAGTCATTAGTGGAATGCCATGCCATTTCTATTACTAATGAAATCTAAGATACTTTGAGCTATCATCTGAACACCATTTAAAGACAGTCTTTTGAATTCTTGCAACAAAGATGCAGTCAATGCAGCTTGCCTTCGATTATGATAAAACTTGAATGCAGAATTATCATTTTTTGTCGTAATATACAATTTTCCAATTGTTCCTGAGAATGTGATTTACTATACTCATATAATATTTCGTCAAAAGTTCCACCTTGCGACTTATGTATAGTTAGAGCAAGAGCTGAAGTTAATGGAAAATGATTGCGTTTGGCTATACATTTTCTATCCGATGTTAATGAAATATTTGCCGTTCGTAATTCAATGGAACATCGAGATTGCCGACTCCATTTTGTACTGCACGCATCCGTCTAGTCGCAAGCACCCAAACACCGTGCCGAAGTCTGCCGAACTGAACCGACGAAACACGGCTGTGTTAGGTTTTTTCGTTACGGAATTTCTACATTCGGTCACCGCGCTCAAAGTCTGAAATAAAAGCTATGCAATAGCTTAAAAATGTACGATAATGTGTGATACCTTTCCAGCAGAGTCATGAGAATGAAAATGCCAAGAACACCTTTAATTTATGTTTGAAAAGAAGAGTATTTTCAAATATTTAAATAAATTACCAAGAATCTGTCATTATTTGTTGAAGGCGACCTGCAGTCGATTAATCGACACATTAATCATATTCTCAAATAGGCGAAACAAAATACATATAATCATGTATTTGGCCTTCTTAGATTTTCTACCCCGAATCGATCTAAATGGAACATAAATGACAACCGGAGTCCATTATCTATGTCTCCGCGTCATGCGTCACCATAAAATTTTGAATATTCGGCCCCCTCTATGCTCCCTCGCGTAGCAAGGACAAAAAACTGCCCGACAAACTGCATTTCCCGATGAATGGGTCCCTACATATCTGAAGTGGGTGCTCCCTCTTAGCTGCTACCTACCGCTACATTCAAACATCTGAGCTCAAGTGCCCATTGTGCCCGGTTTTCCATTCCAGAATCCCTTCGCGCACTCTTTGTCTGTGGTCTGTCCGTAACGAAAAAATGCGGTACTCGATCGAGATAAAGCCTCCAATACACTATTTAGGACTATGTTCTGCGTCAATAATTCCTCTCACCTGGCACTCGAACTACTCCAAACGCTCTAAAAACAGATTACTTTCGGCTTCTGTCACTTGAACCGTTAATGCAAACTTCGGGGCATGTAGTTGGCGTGGAACAATGATGATTTTCCGTGTGAATTCCGTTCGTTTTGATGCGGACTGCGACATTTTAACACGTCGTTGGCTCGCGGAATTCCACTTGGGATGAACTCTTTCTGGATAGGTGTGACAAAAGAGGGGGATTTCTAATGATCTCGGACGACTTGGATGAATTTTTCTGAAAGGTCGGCGACTGGAATCATTCAAACGGTTATAATTAATCTTTCATCAGTAGGTTTTCAAGTGAATCAAGTTTTTTCACGAAATATCTTAGGACAGATTTCTTTTTTAGAATTTGATTAGAGATGTGAAACTTCATTTTGACACAATTGGTTGTCACTGTTTTGTAGATTTTACTCATTACATCACACATATCTGCTATAAATATCGATGTTTTTTATCAGGATTTTGTCTCTGAGGTGTATAAGATGCTGATGATGCCAAACAAGGTTGAAACCGGTATATCTTTCATCTCAGTGACAAAATCTTATATCATTTCTCCAACATCTTGATTGTGAGCCTGGGAATTGAAATTGGCATTCATTTCGATGATGACCAATTTGAATTATTCTATGTTTCAAAAATAAAAATAAATACTGACTTTTTTTCTCGTTTTTTATACAGGGTGACTATTATATTTTAACAACAAATTCTTCAGCTCGAAATAAAAACTCTTTCCACTATTTGGACATGTAACATTTTTTTATGGATTCGTGGGATATAAGAAATGTCATGCAACAATGTTGTTTGCAAATCAAACGACAACAGAGATCTCATTTATTTATTTTATTTTTTTATAGGGTAACTTGGGACAGATTGAGAGAGCTAAAATAATATAATACATATTGAAACAAAAAAGTACCTAGCTGGGGTTAGTGCAACACAGGAAAACCATACAGGTCTGAAGTATAATAAAATGAGGAAAGGGTAAAAACCCCAGAGAAAAAAATCCTGACCTCACCTGTATTAGACAAAAATTTACTAAAAATATCATATCAGAGGATCTTGGAGGACATCTACGTGATTAGAAGAACATCTTCATGTAGTTCTTCTATGGGCAGCAGAGAAAAACAGACTCTTCACCAATCTACCCGAAATTCTAGATCTGAAATAAAAAACGACAAGAGCAGAAAAAACTAGTTATTTATAACCTATTAAATGGTTTTTGAATTAACCACCCATTGCAGAAATTCTTTCTTCATAAATTAGTTATGACAGAAATGTCACAAGGTTTGAGAGAAATGAAAAAACCCAATTTCCCCTTTTTGAATTGCTAAACATGAGAAAACTTATAACACAAGCTAAACCGTAATTTGGACTAAGTGAAAAATCAATGAGTACATAACTTTCAATTGTCCTCCTTCACGAAGAAGTTCCTCTGTTGCCATGTGGGTTTCTTAGAAGATCTCAACACCATGTTCAGTGGCTAATTTCGGAACGTAATCACTCTTGTCCTTCTAATTCCTTCAATATTCAAATTTCAATTCTCAGCCTTGCTTTCTGATCGTGAGGGTTCTTTCGAACCAGGTACGACCATCCTAATGATGATTTTTCGGAACTTCAGATGTTTGAAGACCGCTACGGGACCCTAATGAAAGGAAATCATCTCCCATAGATGAACCAAACATTATATGACACAAGAAAACAGAATGAATAGGTACAAGCGGCGCATTGGCATGAAGGAAATACAACGGTACGCTCAGCGAAGCAATTAAAGACAATCATTCAACATACAGAGAAACTTCCCGAAGATATAACATACTGAAACATACGTTCCAAAAAAAAAATAACAAAAAATATGAATTCATTCAGCAAGTGACTGGTGACTGGGATTTTCCGTAAGAAAAAGCAGATATTCAAAATCTTGAAAAAATAAAGACTTTTTCAGTTAGTATAGCGACGCACCCTCAATTTATCAACGAGAATAATTAGGGTAAAACCCGGATAGATGCCCCACTTTTCGAAATTGCCTCATATTTTCGAAAAAATCGATTTTATCTGAATAATTTTTATGAAAGTAGCTAAACTTGTTGTTTGAGTTAAAATACTGTGGGTTTTTTCTGACCTAGCATTAGCAGATTTAACAGAATTTTGATTTTTGTGGAACATTATGTCTGGGGATAGATGCCTACAGGTATGGATAGTTGCCCCACTATGAAAAAACTGAGGGGGATAGATGCCTTCAGTCCGGGATAGATGCCCTTTATATTGTATGATCCAATTACAAAGCCAAATTCAATGAAATCTCTTATCGTTATGTCTGTTATAATCGTAATATAAATTAAATCATCCTACTTAATGAAATTTCGAAAGCATTTATTAAACGAAAATATAAATTCTTTATATCATAATGGTAGGTATCAACAAATAGGTATACGAATTTTTCATTGTTGTTATAAAATATTAAATACCTAATAGGTTTCGACAGAAATAGAAATATGTACTCGTTTTAAAACAAAACAAAACAACGAAGAGGGATCAGTCAGATAGTGTTTTAAGTTTTCCACATCTTGAGCAGTAGTTCCGAAAAAGTGTACAGGTTTCATGAAGCCAGTTGAGTGATACCTCATACACTGAATCCAGTCGGATTGAGACTTTGTATTTTCATTCATAATTTCATATTTTAGGGTCATAACGACTTCGTAATGTCCTGTCTCATCGGAAGCTGCTTCGAGTTGTTCTGTGGTCCAAGAGCAAACTTGACCTTGTACTCCTTCTTTTCTCTCATACTTCCGCGATATGGTTTTGCTACAATCAGTAGAGAGTTCAGATCGGTACACATACTATAACAGAACACTAAAAATATTTAAAAGAATCAATACTCAGACTATACAAGTGTATGGGTTGTATAGAGATATATATGTCCCCTAAGGGCATCTATACCTCGAAAAATCAGGGCAACTATCCTTTTCGGTACGGATAGATGCCCATGCACTTTTTTCGCAAATTAAAAACAAAAAAGTAACTGGTCATACTTAGATGCACATTTGAAGAACCAGTTAACTGATATGATAAAAAATTTGATCGAATTTATAACTACTTCAAAAGTTCTACAACGGCAAACATTAGCCTTTGAAACTTTTACATGTTTCCGAAGTTCGTTGCGGAGATGATCACATACACTTGCAAAACGCGTCCTCACTGTACCATATTTCGTTACCAACTGAAGTAAAGGGTGACAGTGGATCATTCCTACACTATTAATTATTAGTGGAGAGTTTAGGAAGTTAGGTATTTTGAAAATGGGGCATCTATCCAACTGGGGCATCTATCCAGGTTTTACCCTACTGGAATCATCCTATCTACACGTATCCAATGACTACCAGTGCTATCAAATATAGTTCCTCCCCATATTCGAAGACAGTCCGCAACTTGGAATTCTTGGAATAAATTCAATTTATTTCAGGATTCTTTTCCGATACTTTCCTACGTTCCAGAAAATAGAATTCCAAGACTGAAATTCCGTAAACCTATTTGGTCGAATAACTTTCTGAATGCGAACTTCTGCTGCAAGGATATCTGGAAATCTGAATGGGATGCATGTTGTTCATCTAATAAAGATCTAATATCTGATCCATCCAATAAAATTCCTGGTTTTAACCTTCCAGGAGAATATGGTCCCTTCTTAATCGAATAAGAACAGGTCATGGTCGTACCAATAGCATGCTTTTCAAGTAGAATTCGGTTGATAGTCCTAATTGTGAATGTGGTGGATCAGATGAAATAGTTTCAAGATGGCATTAGAACCATACACAATATATCGAATTCATTTTTGCAATGGGTTGAAAATTTTAGATCAAATTGAAATTGAAGTATAAATTGCATATTCTTGCTGTTCTGTCTTTTTTATTTTCAGGTTGGAGTATGTGTTTGGAAATCCTTCCTCCGAAGAGCCGTTCCGATAATCGTGATGTCCTTCTTTATAAAATATTCAGATTCAACAATTTTATTTTATTTTTTTACGGGTTTTTTCCCCTGGCTGTATAGTATCGTATGATACTACCTATAGTATCATTTCGTCGATAAAGATTTTTTTAAATGGTTAATTACTCGAAAAATGAGTACCTATTTCACGAGATTTCAGAATATCTCATTCTCGCAAAGTTTTCATGGTAATATTTATTGATTTCATGTTGGCCTTCTGAACCGGATTCATTTATTATCTGTCAAAATTATGACAGAGAAAACAGTTCTTCCAATCGAAATTTTGCAATGTAAAAATCACTGAACGATTTTGTTCAGTTCTGTGCTGAACCGTCTTAAAAGATATCATAAAGCTCCAAAAATTTTTTTCTTTGTTATTTTCTGTCAACAGACATTAATTGACTACAACCTTGATATTTTCTGATTCTCACAACCAATAAAATTAAATAACATATTTGAAAGGAATTCTTGGAGGATCCCACAGATATTCATGGAAATATTTCGTTAATTTCGATAAAAATTTATTGAATTAGAGATAAAAACGTGTAATGATCTTACACAAAGATTATTCTAACACTCGTTCATTCAAAAACACGCCACTTCGTGGCTCGTTTTTCAATTTTGAACATGTAGAAGAATATCAGTGCCTTCTGCACTTGTATTATGGATAAATATTCTTCATTTGAGTTCGATCTGCTCTTGAAGCTTCTGTTTTCAAGCATTTTCAAGCATGAAATTGTTTTGATTCGAAGTCAGAAGGTTTTCATGGAGAAATATAATATAATATAATATAATATAATATAATATAATATAATATAATATAATATAATATAATATAATATAATATAATATATAATACAAATGACAGATGCGGAATATGAATTGACGTGTATTTAAAATTGATAAAATCTGAAGTCAGTGTTGACAACCTCCAAACGAAAAATATTACTGAAAATACTTACTTTTGCGTTCGATCTGCTCTTGAAGCTTGTGTTTTTAGTTCTTTTCGAGCATGTAACTTTTCCAACTATTGGAATGAATGTGTCTATCTATATTATTCGAATTTCTCGGATTCCTAGGGAGAAATCTGAATCTCATGCACAAATTGCGGGAATATGTTGGACAGAGATTCATTCCTCGAGTATGACGAAGGAACAAAGCGTCAAACAACGAGCAGTTCCTTTCGGCAGGCCCTAATGAAAAAGTAAGGTCGAGGGGACTACTGACGGGTGCAGGAGGGTTCTTGTCTCTGGTCTGGAGAGGCCATCGCCAAGAGGGCTCGCCCACTGTCTCCTCTCTGTAATGCGCTTTGTATACCACTAAATATTGCAGCTCTAAGCACTCCTTTCACCTTTGACTCTTTTCGCCTTAACGAGCCTCGTGCTGGCAATTCTGCACCGGAGGCAGAATTAGAAAAGGTCTGGAATTACCATAGGAATATGGATACTCAGCTTCGATATTCGGTCGATCATTGCTAAGGATGCAGATAGCGATAATTCACAAACTGTGATCGAAACACTGATATCAAAAGTTCACAGATTATAACAGTTCCTTACGAATAATTAAGAGCGTGATATCACAGTTTTACAGCATTTGTGGATTTATCAGCTGCATGTGATGCAGTATGAAAAGATGGATTCATTTATTAACCCTATAATCATTTGAAATGAGGAAAAATGGTTAGACTATTAGTTTTTTTCGATAATAACAAAAGCAATTTCGTAGCTTTGAATAATGGTCTTCCAGAAGGTTCAGTTCAAGCACCTCTTCTATTCAATTTATATTTGTGTGAAATTACAACTCCTTCTTCGGAAAAAATTATTTATGGTGTATACCACTAAATATTGCAGCTCTAAGCACTCCTTTCACCTTTGACTCTTTTCGCCTTAATGAGCCTCGTGCTGGCAATTCTGCACCCGAGACAGAATTAGAAAAGGTCTGGAATTAGCATAGGAATATGGATACTCAGCTTCGATATTCAGTCGATCATTGCTGAGGATGCAGATAGCGATAATTCACAAACTGTGATCTAAACACTGATATCAAAAATTCACAGATTATCACAGTTCCTTACGAATAATTGAGAGCGTGATATCACAGTTTTACAGCATTTGTGGATTTATCAGCTGCATGTGATGCAGTATGAAAGGATGGATTCATTTATAAACCCTATAATCATTTGAAATGAGGAGAAATGGTTAGACTATTGGTTTTTTTCGATAATAATAAAAGCAATTTCGAAGCTTTGAATAATGGTTTTGCACAAGGTTCAGTTCAAGCACCTCTTCTATTCAATTTATATTTGTGTGATATTACAACTCCTTCTTCGGAAAAAATTATGTATGGTGTATACCACTAAATATTGCAGCTCTAAGCACTCCTTTCACCTTTGACTCTTTTCGCCTTAATGAGCCTCGTGCTGGCAATTCTGCACCCGAGACAGAATTAGAAAAGGTCTGGAATTAGCATAGGAATATGGATACTCAGCTTCGATATTCAGTCGATCATTGCTGAGGATGCAGATAGCGATATTTCACAAACTGTGATCTGAACACTGATATCAAAAATTCACAGATTGTCACAGTTCCTTACGAATAATTGAGAGCGTGATATCACAGTTTTACAGCATTTGTGGATTTATCAGTTGCATGTGATGCAGTATGAAAGGATGGATTCATTTATAAACCCTATAATCATTTGAAATGAGGAGAAATGGTTAGACTATTGGTTTTTTTCGATAATAATAAAAGCAATTTCGAAGCTTTGAATAATGGTCTTACACAAGGTTCAGTTCAAGCACCTCTTCTATTCAATTTATATTTGTGTGATATTACAACTCCTTCTTCGGAAAAAATTATTTATGGTGTATACCACTAAATATTGCAGCTCTAAGCACTCCTTTCACCTTTGACTCTTTTCGCCTTAACGAGCCTCGTGCTGGCAATTCTGCACCGGAGGCAGAATTAGGAAAGGTCTGGAATTACCATAGGATAGGAATATGGATACTCAGCTTCGATATTCACTCGATCATTGCTGAGGATGCAGGCAGCGAGATTTCACAAACTGTGATCTAATCACTGATATCAAAAATTCACAGATTATCACAGTTCCTTACGAATAATTAGGAGCGTGATATCACAGTTTTACAGCATTTGTGGATTTATCAGCTGCATGTGATGCAGTATGAAAAGATGGATTCATTTATTAACCCTATAATCATTTGAAATGAGGAAAAATGGTTAGACTATTAGTTTTTTTTCGATAATAACAAAAGCAATTTCGTAGCTTTGAATAATGGTCTTCCAGAAGGTTCAGTTCAAGCACCTCTTCTATTCAATTTATATTTGTGTGAAATTACAACTCCTTCTTCGGAAAAAATTATTTATGGTGTATACCACTAAATATTGCAGCTCTAAGCACTCCTTTCACCTTTGACTCTTTTCGCCTTAATGAGCCTCGTGCTGGCAATTCTGCACCCGAGACAGAATTAGAAAAGGTCTGGAATTAGCATAGGAATATGGATACTCAGCTTCGATATTCAGTCGATCATTGCTGAGGATGCAGATAGCGATAATTCACAAACTGTGATCTAAACACTGATATCAAAAATTCACAGATTATCACAGTTCCTTACGAATAATTGAGAGCGTGATATCACAGTTTTACAGCATTTGTGGATTTATCAGCTGCATGTGATGCAGTATGAAAGGATGGATTCATTTATAAACCCTATAATCATTTGAAATGAGGAGAAATGGTTAGACTATTGGTTTTTTTCGATAATAATAAAAGCAATTTCGAAGCTTTGAATAATGGTTTTGCACAAGGTTCAGTTCAAGCACCTCTTCTATTCAATTTATATTTGTGTGATATTACAACTCCTTCTTCGGAAAAAATTATGTATGGTGTATACCACTAAATATTGCAGCTCTAAGCACTCCTTTCACCTTTGACTCTTTTCGCCTTAACGAGCCTCGTGCTGGCAATTCTACACCGGAGGCAGAATTAGGAAAGGTCTGGAATAACCATAGGATAGGAATATGGATACTCAGCTTCGATATTCACTCGATGATTGCTGAGGATGCAGATAGAGATATTTCACAAACTGTGATCTAAATATTGATATCAAAAATTCACAGATTATCACAGTTCCTTACGAATAATTGAGAGCGTGATATCACAGTTTTACAGCATTTGTGGATTTATCAGCTGCATGTGATGCAGTATGAAAATATGTATTCATTTATAAACCCTATAATCATTTGAAATGAGAAAAAATGGTAGACTATTAATTTTTTTCGATAATAATAAAAGCAATTTCGAAGCTTTGAACAATGGTCTTCCACAAGGTTCAGTTCAAGCACCTCTTCTATTCAATTTATATTCGTGTGATATTACAACTCCTTCTTCGGAAAAAATTATTTATGGTGTATACCACTAAATATTGCAGCTCTAAGCACTCCTTTCACCTTTGACTCTTTTCGCCTTAACGAGCCTCGTCCTGGCAATTCTGCACCGGAGCAGAATTAGAAAAGGTCTAGAATTAGCATAGGAATACGGATAGACAGCTTCGATATTCAGTCGATCATTGCTGAGGATGCAGATAGCGATAATTCACAAACTGTGATCTAATCACTGATATCAAGAATTCACAGATAATCACAGTTCCTTACGAATAATTAAGAGCGTGATATCACAGTTTTACAGCATTTGTGGATTTATCAGCTGCATGTGATGCAGTATGAAAAGATGGATTCATTTATAAACCCTATAATTATTTGAAATGAGGAAAAATGGTTAGACTATTAGTTTTTTTCGATAATAATAAAAGCAATTTCGAAGCTTTGAATAATGGTATTCCACAAGATTCAGTTCAAGCACCTCTTCTCTTCAATTTATATTTGTGTTATATTACAACTCCTTCTTCGGAAAAAATTATTTATGGTGTATACCACTAAATATTGCAGCTCTAAGCACTCCTTTCACCTTTGACTCTTTTCGCCTTAACGAGCCTCGTCCTGGCAATTCTGCACCGGAGCAGAATTAGAAAAGGTCTAGAATTAGCATAGGAATACGGATAGACAGCTTCGATATTCAGTCGATCATTGCTGAGGATGCAGATAGCGATAATTCACAAACTGTGATCTAATCACTGATATCAAGAATTCACAGATAATCACAGTTCCTTACGAATAATTAAGAGCGTGATATCACAGTTTTACAGCATTTGTGGATTTATCAGCTGCATGTGATGCAGTATGAAAAGATGGATTCATTTATAAACCCTATAATTATTTGAAATGAGGAAAAATGGTTAGACTATTAGTTTTTTTCGATAATAATAAAAGCAATTTCGAAGCTTTGAATAATGGTATTCCACAAGATTCAGTTCAAGCACCTCTTCTCTTCAATTTATATTTGTGTTATATTACAACTCCTTCTTCGGAAAAAATTATTTATGGTGTATACCACTAAATATTGCAGCCCTAAGCACTCCTTTCACCTTTGACTCTTTTCGCCTTAATGAGCCTCGTCCTGGCAATTCTGCATCGGAGGCAGAATTAGGAATGACCATAGGAATATGGATAGACAGCTTCGATATTCAGTCGATCATTCCTTAGGATGCAGATAGCGATATTTCGCGAACTGTTATCTAAACACTGATGTCAAAAATTCACAGATTATCACAGTTCCTTCCCAATAATTATAAAGCGTGATATCACTGTTTTACTGATTATATTCTTACTTGGCTGCCGAGAATTAGGATGAATGGCCATTATTGGTATTGAGGAATCCTAAATAACTTTCAAAGGGCAGGAATTTTTCCGACCCGCTTGATAGGTAATTTGTCGTTTTATGGTCAAATTCACACAATTTCGCTATTTGCTTTGGGACCCCACCAATAGTGTGCTGGACAGCATTAAGGGAAATGCACTTTCCATGTCGGTATGTCAAAAAAAATCTTAGGCTTTCTGTTCCAGGAGGCCGAAGATTTACATATTTTCTGTATAACATGCAGGGCTTGAAGCTGCAGCCATCATCGGTTATGGTGAATCTTCTTGTTGTTGAATTTTTTGTTTGCCGCAATGTCACAATAACAAATTTTTCCATATCTTCTTCATCATTCATGTTTAAGGAGAGAATTTGGTCACATCGACAACATCCAAAAATCCCAAATATTGTTACAATTTTCGCCAGTATCCACTGGTCATCAGGAGCATGTAAAAGAAATTGTTCAGCCTCTTCTTTACTTAATACCTTGGCCTCTTTTGGCGTATAACGCTCATTTTTTCGTTTCAGAAACTCTATTACCTTTTGAAATCTGCAAAGACAACTAAGTGTCATATTTTTCAATACATTTTTTAAGGAAAACAAACCTGCGAACTAGCATTTTCTTTCATTTCCAAGCAGCTTTTCAGCATAGACCATTTTGCCCATAAAGTATTAGGGCTGAATCTAACTGATAGTTGATTCAAGTAGACCAACAAAATATCTTCAGTTACCCCAATCACACTATTTTTGTTTTGCCACTTTTTGAAGTCGTCGTATTCTCGCTCGTACCTTGAAGCTGATTTTGCAGGTTATAAATTTGATGCTTCACTGCTGGTTGCCTCAATAATTTTTTTTTGGTACATTCATTTTCGCTTTCGCCAAAAAAATTGTGGAGAAAAATGACCAGACATGTTCATGCCAACGCTTCCATAGCTTACGACATTTGCAACAAATTATTGAGATTTTTTTGGAATTTATCTAACCATTTTACGAATGAGAAACAAAAAAAATATAAAACAATACACGCAAGGTAACGGGTTTTACTGGCTCAAGGACTGCGGCAACATTAATATTAATCGTAAAACTAGAAAAATTACTAACATTAATGCCCTGTGACTTGAGGGAGCTTCGCAGATTTCCATCCACCATGTTGTTTTATATCCGTAATATTGCTCCTGACTCTGCTAACAATGAAGCGGAGAATCTCCGAAAACAGTGTCCTGCATATTGCTTTGGTTCTGGCAAATTGAGGAATTCGGCAACAATAGATGGAATTTTCCCAAATGTATTGATATCAACTGGAATGGTAGTGCATTTATCATTCATGTATTTCAGAAAAAAACGACGACTTATGAAAATAGTCTACATACTTCCCAATAATACTGAAATAACGACTGACTTTCGCTTTTGTATTTGAAAGTTGTATAACCCATGATTTATTTGTTATTTCGATGTCTTCCTCTGATAAATTACAGAATTCTTCACGCCGACAGGCTCCAAATAATCCGAAAATAGTTGCAACCTTAACCATCAAGAATTTCTCATCTGATGCCTCCTTCATAAACTTTTCAACTTGTTCACGAGTGAGAATTTTCGTTTTTTTGGTACGATATCATTTTCCGTTTTAAATATGCTATAACCTTAAAATATTTACTATCATCCACACCATTTTTAACAAGGGCGCTTGACTTTATCATCAAAAATTTGCTCCACAAAGTTGATGAACTCCATATTTCTGATTTTTCTTCTAATAATGCCAGGAAAACAGTTTCACTGAAGTTCCCTTCTATATTTTTCAATCAACACCAGGCCAGGAAATTGTTATATGCATTTATGCAATATCGTTTTATTAACTTAAACTGAACAGGAACGAAATTCAAATGACAGCGTCTTTTCTTATTTGATAGTAATCATAACGTTGGCAACGTTTGTCATTCACAACAACCTTTTGATTATTTGAATATAAAAATGCATTTTGAAATTTATTGTCATTGCAAATTCGCCCATTTCATTATCAAAATAGGGAAGTTGTACAAAAAACATTGTATGGTATTTGTGTTAAAAGTGATTTTATTTTGTTCGTGAAATTGTTCAATTCGCTCCGCTCATTTCACAAACTTTTTCACTCACTGAATAAAACGTTACTTTTAAAGCTCATATCATGAATACCTAACTATTCTAGGCTTCATTTCTTTTCTATATTTCGATTTTACAGGACCCAAAGAAATTTCGGGTTACTTTTTTAACTAATGGCGGTATTCTGCTTTCATCTATAAGAGAATCTGTAACTTTTCATAAGTTTACAGGAAAATTACGATTCTCAACGGTTTCTATAAATCTTTAGCTTACAGGTGATCGGAAACATATCGAGAGGTATATTGTGAGGTTATGTTGAATTTTTTGTTTTAGTCACAGAATATAAAATACTTGACTAAACTCAACTACTTTTGTAATACATCTTCGTACTCCGGTGGTAAATTTCTCTTTCTCGTTGTAACGAACACGAATTCAACATAAATATATCCAATAATCAATATTTACGAGCAAAAATTATAGGAAAATAAATTCTATTCTATGATCTTATTACCAAGTAATCTCATTACGAAGTAGTTCAAAATTGACACTTCTAATTCGAGAGTTACAGAAAAATATCCAGAATGTCATAATTTACGAATCTGTAAGTTAGCCACATACAGATCCATAGATAAATTACAGATCAATCGTAAGCTACAGATTCGTAGCTTACAGGGAAAAAGCAGAATACCGCCATAAAATTGAATGACCGTATTTTGCTTTCATCTGTAAGCAAATCTGTAACTTTTCATAAGATTACAGGAAAATTACTATTTTGGACGCTTTGTATGTACCTGTAGCTTACAGGAAACATATCGAAAGGTACTTATATTGTGAAGTTATGTTGAATGGTTTGTTTCTATCACAGAATATAAAATACTTTCTCTACCCAACTACTTTTGTGTTTCATTTTCGCACTTCGGTTGTAAATTTCTCTTTCTTGTTGAAACTAACACAAATTGAACATAAATATATCCAATAATCAATACTTACGGTCCAATTTTACAGAGAAATAAATTCGATTCTATGATCTTATTACGAAGTAGTTCAAAATTGACACTTCTAATGCGACAGTTACAGAAATACTTTCAGAATTTCATTATTTACGAATCTGTAAATCGGCCACATACAGATGCATAATTGATCAATGAGCAGTTTATTTTGAATATAACGAAGTGAAGTCAATAGACTGAGAATATAGAATATAGATAAGAGTGTCATCCATCGCTTCTGTGACGGTTTCGTGACCACAGTTCTTCTTCTTCCTCAACCTAATAAATCCTTGTATTTAAGGTCCATTTCCACCCCTTTCCGAACTGTACCATTCCATACCCAACGGAAAAATGAACACGGTCATTCTTATTGCTCATTCGACATACTCATATTATGAATAGTTCCGTCAAGAGCGTTTTCAGCGAAACCGTTGACTTCCCGAAGTCACCTGAACGATTTCTCGAGCACCTCACATTTCACCCCACATAGAAATGCGTAAAAACCATGGAATGCGAACTCGCCTCATCTAATGATATTCGCAGCTGAATGCTTCGTGTGGGAGCTTGGGACCACAGTGGTGCGCGCCAGGGGGTTCCGTGCTCCTTCGGGAGACTTCCCGCGACGCCCTTTGTCGTTGCTCATCCAATCGACGTCGCATAGGTCGAGCCACCGCGGCGACGCCATTCGGGTGCGTTCGAGTCGTCGACTTACGCACTTTGACTTGTCGCCTCGATCGGTTTAATTGACGTTTGACCGGAGGCATTTCCCATGATGGGAATTCCGAAAGTTTCGATTGGAAAGTGTTGCCAACTGTTGCGGAAAATTTTGGGAGCGTTTACACGCCGGTGGATATCGGTGAATGCTGATGCGTTCGGTCGATACAATGGTGTGAGTCGTGGAAAAGGAACTTGGGAAAGCATCGGCATGAAGTTGGGAACATAGATTGACGCATATTCTTTGTTCAATAATTATTGTCATCTCATGAGGTCTTGAAAGTCGAGTTGCGGCTTATGGCGCGGTATTCTGCTTTTTCTCTGTAAGCTACGGATCTGTAGCGTACGATTGATCTGTATCTATGTTGCCGACTTACAGATTCGTAAATAATGAAATTCTGGAAGTTTTTCTGTAACCGTCGTATTAGAAGTGTCAATTTTGAACTACTTCGTAATAAGATCATAAAATCGAATTTATTTCTCTGTAAAATTGGACCGTAAGTACTGATTATTGGATATATTTATGTTCAATTTGTGTTAGTTTCAACAAGAAAGAGAAATTTACAACCGAAGTGCGAAAATGAAACACAAAAGTAGTTGGGTAGAGAAAGTATTTTATATTCTGTGATAGAAACAAACCATTCAACATAACTTCACAATATACCTTTCGATATGTTTCCAGTAAGCTACAGGTTCATAGAAAACGTCCAAAATAGTAATTTTCCTGTAATCTTATGAAAAGTTACAGATTTGCTTACAGATGAAAGCAAAATACGGTCATTCAATTTTATGGCGGTATTCTGCTTTTTCCCTGTAAGCTACGAATCTGTAGCTTACGATTGATCTGTAATTTATCTATGGATCTGTATGTGGCTGACTTACAGATTCGTAAATTATGACATTCTGGATATTTTTCTGTAACTCTCGTATTAGAAGTGTCAATTTTGAACTACTTCGTAATGAGATCGTAACTACTTGGTAATAAGATCATAGAATAGAATTTATTTTCCTACAATTTTTGCTCGTAAATATTTATTATTGGATATATTTATGTTGAATTCGTGTTCGTTACAACGAGAAAGAGAAATTTACCACCGAAGTACGAAGATGTATTACAAAAGTAGTTGAGTTTAGTCAAGTATTTTATATTCTGTGACTAAAACAAATAATTCAACATAACCTCACAATATACCTCTCGATATGTTTCCGATCACCTGTAAGCTAAAGATTTATAGAAAGCGTTGAGAATCGTAATTGTCCTGTAAACTTATGAAAAGTTACAGATTCTCTTACAGATGAAAGCAGAATACCGTCATTAGTTAAAAAAGTGACCCGAAATTTCTTTGGGTCCATCATAAAATCGAAATATAGAAATGTTTCAGAATATACTATTCTCTATTTCAGTATCGCAATGAGTTCATTACAGTACTAAAAGTAGTGCTGTAATGAAACTCATTACAGCATTGTTTTCAGTTCTATTTTTCGTTTTATGGTTGTCAGTACTGACCTCCGATCGAATCAAGTTTCGAATCAAATCAATTCAAATTCCGTGATCTGTCAAATTTCGTATGTCACACCAACTGCCAAGATACAAAACAAAAGTCACTAATCTGAATTTTCATTTGAATTTCGAGAGTATTTCACAAAAATTGACTGAAATAGAGAAAATACCGTCTAATACTCGTTGCAGAAGGCAATTCCAACACTCATGCTATCGAAAACTCGCTCCTTCGTCGCTCGTTTTCGAACTTCGCATTCGTGTTGGAATAGGAGCTCATTCTGCAATTTGTTTTAGAATATACTATTCTAAAACAAGTTGCAGAATGAGCTCCTATTCAAACACGAATGCGCTCTTTTCCGAAAGCATGAGTGTTGGAATTGCCTTCTGCTACGAGTATTCGACGATATTTTCTCTACTTCAGTCAAGTCTTGTAAAATGCTCTCGAAAATCAAATAAATATTCAGATTAGTGACTTTTGTATTGTATAATGGCAGTTGGTGTAACTCACGAAATTTGACAGATTACGGAATTAAAATTGATTTGATTTGTAAATGGATAGGATTGGAGATCGGTACTGACAACCAGAAAACGAAAAATATAACTGAAAACAATGTTGTAATGAGTTTCATTACAATACCCATTACGATACTGAAATAGAGAAATAACCATTCTCTATTTCAGTACTCTCTACTCTATTACGATACTGAAATAGAGAAATAACCATTCCCTATTTCAGTATCGTAATGAGTTCATTACATTACAACATTACTACATTACTAAAAGTATTGCTGTAATGAAACTCATTACAGCATTGTTTTCAGTTATATTTTTCATTTTGTGGTTGTCAGTAGGTACTGACCTCCGATCCACTCAATTTTCGAACCAAATCAATTCAAATTTTGCAATCTGTTAAATTTCGTTAGTGACACCAACTGCCAAGATACAATATAAAAGTCACTAATCTGAATTTTAATTTGAATTTCGAGAGTTTTCACAAAACTTGAATGAAATAGAGAAAATGTCGTCTAATACTCGTTGCAGAAGGCAATTCCAACACTCATGCTTCGCATTCGTGTTCGAATAGGAGCTCATTCTGCAACTTGTTTTAGAATATACTATTTCGAGAAGATGCTCAGTAATATGCTTAGATCCGTTTGCACCATCGTTCCTTAAAGTTAAGGATCCCTTAAATATTGACAGTTGCACGACTGTCACTCAAATGGAATTCTTACGTAAGGGACCTTAGAATATAGAAGAATATTTTATTATCTATGTAGGGACCCTAAAATAGTTCTATCAGCAGTCCCGCTGATCGTGACGTCCTTCTATATAGAATATTCAGATACAACAATTTTATTTTATTTTTTTAACGGGGAGACAGATTTTTTCGGCTGAGGTTTTTTCCCCTGGCTCTTTAGTATCGTATGATACTGGTGATACGAAGAGTGTTGTGGTACCCCTTTCCTTTTTTTACCTCAGCTTAGGTCATTTTCGTTGCAACATTTATTGTATTATTTTAGCTCTCTTATTCAAAAGAATATATATTACGATACTAAAATAGAGAAATAACTATTTCGAAATGCCTGAATAACATGAGGCGATTTCGATTGACTTTGGTCCTTGATTGGTTCATAGATTGGTCCGTCAGTTTTGAACCAACCGCATTCGAATGACAAATTGGTGACGTCTCGAATCAGCTGTTTCGCTGAAATTTGAACCGTACTCGAAAGCGCGGTTCATTTGACGTTGTCATTTATGAACCGAGCGGTCAAGTATCCGAGGTCAGTACTGACAACCACAAAACGAAAAATGTAACTGAAAACGATGCTTTAATGAATTTCATTACAGCACTACTTTTGGTACTGTAATGAACTCATTACGATACTGAAATAGAGAATAGTATATTCTAAAAAAAGTTGCAGAATGAGCTCCTATTCCAACACGAATGCGAAATTCGAAAACGAGCGATGAAGGAACGAGTTTTCGGAAGCATGAGTGTTGGAATTGCCTTCTGCAACGAGTATTAGACGATATTTTCTCTATTTCAGTCAAGTTTTCTGAAATACTCTCGATTTTCGAATAAAAATTCAGTTTAGTGATTTTAATATTGTATATCTTGGCAGTTGGTGTGAGTTACGAAATTTGACAGATTACGGAATTTGAATTTATTTGATTAGAAAATTGAGAGGATCTGAGGTCAGTACTGACAACCGCAAAACGAAAAATGTAACTGAAAACGATGCTGTGATGAATTTCATTATAGTACTACTTTAAGTACTGTAATGAACTCATTACGATACTGAAATAGAGAATAGTATATTCTAAAATAAGTTGCAGAATAAGCTCCTATTCCAACAAAAATGCGAAGTTCGAAAACGAGCGACGAAGGAGCGAGTTTTCGAAAGCATGAGTGTTGGAATTGCCTTCTGCAACGAGTATTAAACGATATTTTCTCTATTTCAGTAAAGTTTTCTGAAATAGTCTCGATTTTCGAATAAAAATTCAGTTTAGTGATTTTAATATTGTATATTTTGGCAGTTGGCGAAACTTACGAAATTTGAATGATCGTAATTTTGAATATTTATTAATATCCACACCATTTTTGATATCCAGTGTGGATCGAAACATTGAATACTGTGACCAAAGAATGGATGGCTTGACGGTCTTCGTTAAATTTGAGAAATATACCATAAGAACACTCCGCATAGTTTTGCACATTTTTTTCTTTACACCAATCCATGAATCGCGGATGTGCAAGTTCATAAACTTGGCGAGATTTGGGTGGCAAAAGATTTAGATATACTGCTTCGGCCCTATCCAATATATCCGCAGGTATATTTTCCTCGTGTTCTGGATTCATTTTGAAAGCAGCGTAAAAACTACTACAAAAATTATATGCTTAGTAGGTCTACAGACGTCTACTTGACCATCAATATTTACCAACAATACCAGATACTTGCTATCGCTTTTTATAATTAAAAGATCGACAAGTATTCGCGGTTTTGACAAGAGTGTTTGTGAATATCTCAGGAATAAAAGATAGGTAAACTTTGTAATATGAATAGTATATTGTATATTTTGCATGTATTCGAATAACTGTATGCTTAATGAAGTTTATATGATTATATTAATAGAAATAGAGAAATAACTTTTTCGAGAAGATGCTCAGTGAATACGCTCAATGCCTGGATCAAAGATTATAGAGTTAGAAAGATAGGAAACGCCCTTACATCTGTGGTACTAAAATCCGACTACGATTTTTGGCTAGTTTCTTACTTGTGACACCTAGATGGCGCTGAAGTACAGAAAACTATTTTAATTTATTCGAATTATATTTCTCATAAATTTCCATTGAGTATTCCTTGTCGAGCTTTTAGAGAAACATCCTGATCGACAAAACAAAAGCAGAGCTCAGTTTTTTTGATCAGGATGATATTTTCCATCTACATATTGTTTTGAATCAAATGAAATACGCTTCTGGATTCTTTATATTTTTATTTGAAATGATTGTTTAAAATCAACTACAATACAATAATTATGAAATTGAGAACATCTCGAAAATTCGTTCACAAATTAGAGAATTATTATAACAATTTCAAGAGTTTATTCATACAGTGAACTCTCGATAAATCGAACATCGATAAGTCAAACAGTTGTTCTGGACCCGATTCATACATCTCTTACCCAGTGTATTTTCGGAAGTAATTGCACAAGTGCATCAAAATTACCGATAATTTTGCATGACAGCGGGTTGTCTAAAAACTGCATGAGTTCATTTTCATTTTTGAAGAAAGAGCCCGACACCGAAGGTGGAGGGCTCTTTCTCCAAAAATGAAAATGACCGAATGCACTTTCTCAAAGACAACACGCTGGAATGCAGAATTATCAGGTCATTTTGATGCACGAGTGTAATTCGGGGGAATATTTCCCGAAATTGCTATGGATACGAGCAGTGCAATTATCGCAGGGATCTTTCGCTCTCTACAATGCAATTATCGCTGTAATTTTCGATAATTGCATTCTATCAACATGAAGTTTTTGACAGGAGGGAAATATTCACCTCAATGAGTCTAGAGGGTCTAGTAGATGAGTCGAACTGCTGGAAGGGTCGTCAAGAGAACCACCACCTCTATAAGTCGTTTTTCTGACCACCATTGCCTCTATGAGTGGAACTTTTTGATCTAATGAATGAGACCGAAGAAAATTCGGTTCTCAAACAAATTATCCAAAACAATATATTTTTGCCCCGAAACCTCTATCTATTTGACAACACTGAAAATAAAAAGCAATGAACAAGACAGTTACATGATAAGAGTTTCAAACTTACATTTCTATTCTCTTTGGTAATGAAAAGAACGCACATTCAAGATTATTATTTCTGCAATTAATCACCATGCATTTCGAATGTCGGCCAGTTTCTAACACAAAATTTATAACAGAAAAACACACAAACCAAGATTATGGAGTGAGCTAGGTGGTACTCTTGTAGATTTCGAGTTATTTCAGTGGAAAATACGCGAGAAAATTCAATCATCATTCAGCAAAAATACTTATTCAAGTATTTCTTTCAAAAATGACAACAGCCTACTAATAATCTTTATATATATATTCTATGCCAAATGGACCCTAATTAAATATTTCAACCATAAGAAGAAGAACCATAACTCGATTACTTTTGAAAAACAGATGTCGCTGACATCACTGTAGTCGCTTCGTTTCCCATCTTTATACTCTATAATCTTTGGCCTGGATAATATCGTGGGGTTACATGCAAAAAGCACTAAGTCTTAAAACAAGTTTAGGAGTTACGAGCAATTTAAAGTTTGAATGTATTTCAAAAATTTGTATAAATATTGTAGGCGTTAAAAACTGTTTCAAATAGAAGAGATACACCTTAGGAATACCATGCCATAGTTTTACATTAGGAGCACATAAATGATCAAAAGTTTATAGAGTAACCGATGAAAAGACGTTTTCCCAAATTGTTGACCTAGTGCTTTTAGCTTGTAACCCCACGATCAAAGATTATAGAGTATAAAGATGGGAAACGAAGCGACTACAGTGATGTCAACGACATCTGTTTTTCAAAAGTAATCGGTCTATGGTTAAAATATTTAATAAGGGTCCATTTGGCATAGATTATATAGAGATTATTAGTAGGCTGTTGTCAATTTTCAAAGAAATACTTGAATAAATATTTTTGCTGAATGATGATTGTATTTTCTTGCGTATTTTCCACTGAAATAACTCGAAATCTACAAGAGTAGCACCTAGCTCACTCCATAATCTTGGTTTGTGTGTTTTTCTGTTATAAATTTTATGTTAGAAACTGGCCGACATTCGAAATGCATGGTAATTAATTGCAGAAATAATGGAAAGAATAATCTTTTCATTACCAAAGAGAATGGAAATGTAAGTTTTGAAACTCGTATCATTTACCTGTCTTGTTCATTATTTTTTGTTTTCAGTGTTGTCAAATGGATAGAGGTTTCGGGGTAAAAATATATTGTTCTGGATAATTTGTTTGCGAACCGCATTTTCTTCGATCTCATTCATTAGATCAAGAAGTGCCACTCATAGAGGCAATGGTGGTCAGAAGAACGACTTATAGAGGTTGTGGTTTTCTTGACGACCCTTCCAGCAGTTCGACTCATCTACTAGACCCTCTAGACTCATTGAGGTTAAAATACACTGGGTAAAATATGTATGAATCGAGTCCAGAACAACTGTTTGATTTATCGATGTTCAATTTATCGAGAGTTCACTGTATGAATAAGTTCTTGAAATTGTTATAATAATTCTCTAATATGTGAACAAATTTTTGAAATGTTCTCAATTTCATAATTATTGTATTGTTGTTGATTTTACACAATCATTTCAAATAAGAATATAAAGAATCCAGAAGCGTTTTCCATTTGATTCAAAACAATGTGTAGATGAAAAATATAATCCTGATCAAAAAACGGAGCTCTGCTTTTGTTTTGTCGATCAGGATGTTTCTTTAAAAGCTCGACAAGGAATACTCAATTTAATAGAAATTTATGAGAAGTATAATTCGAATTAATTGAAATAGTTTTCTGTACTGAATTATGTTTTCAGCTCCATCTAGGTGTCACAAGTAAGAAACTATCCAAAAATCATAGTCGGATTTTAGTACTACAGATGTAAGGGCGTTTCCTATCTTTCTAACTCTATAATCTTTGACCTGGATATTATGGTAAATTAGGCATCAAAACCCTGTCTGTCAAACTGTCGTACCCGCAAAAGTGACATTTATAGCGACACCCGATGACACTCTAAACTCAGCCCGGAAGCGTGATTGTGACACACATATTAACACGTCACCCCTAATCCGCGTTATCCTCACCTCACGTCCCATCCGCGAACCCATCCAAGTGTCCAAAACCAACGTCGTTTTCCGCTGACCCCATCCACGGACCAAACGCCAACAACCAATTTGCGGGGCATTGTCACGCCGTTGTTTGTGGGTGTGACGCAACAATCGCCGACGTACCGCCGGCGGCAGAGCGCGTAATTGCGGCCTTTGTGCCCCTGTCACCGCCACTGACACGCCTAATTTCACCGAACTCACCCCCGCGACATTGTCGTGATGTGTCGCCCCAGATTGGAGTTCGTGCGTGATTCCTTATCTGGCCTCCTTTTGTGGCTTAATCTTGACGCGGAAGGGGTCTGAATGGGAGCCTGATATTTATTCGCGATGGTTTGAAAGGGACGTCAAAAGAAGACGCGAGACGTTTGGGTCCGTTGTTCTATGTTGAACATAAAAAACGGTACCTGTCAGTTGGAAGGGGGTCTATGCGCTCTGTGGTTCCGTAAGATCGGGATAGGAGATGTCAGGGGTGTTAAACTGATGGTTCTATGCTCCTTAGGAATCCAATCCATCGTATACCATCGTTTCCGGTTTGAATGACATTCCGCGATTCCGTCAGATTATTAAGCTATTGCATAGCTTTTATCTCAGGCTTTGAGCGCGGCGACGAACGGCAAATATTTCATTTACATCGGATAGAAAATGCAATAGCTCTTGCTCTAACTATAGGTACATAAGTCGCAAGGTGGAACTTTTGACGAAATAGTATATGAGTATAGTGAATCACATTCTCAGGAACTCGTCTATGTTGCACTCTCTCGGGTGACTTATATTGAAAAATTGAATATTACGACAAAAAATGATAATTCTGCATTTAAGTTTTATCATAATCGAAAGCAAACTGCATCGACTGCATCTTTGTTGCAAGAATTCAAAAGACTGTCTTTAAATAGTGTACAGACGATAGCTCAAAGTATCTTAGATTTCATTTGTAATAGAAATGGCATTTCAATGATGACTTTCAATTGGCAAAGTCTACATTGTCACAAAAACGATTTACAAGATTCAGTTACGAGACAAACCAATGTGTTACTTCTTACCGAAACATGCATGACGCGTGATAATCCGATTGAAATACCTAATTTCAATTATTGTATTGTTCAATTCAAACGAGATACTGTTCCAAAAGGTGGGGTAGATATTTACCAAAATAATGTTACTAACTAATATTATGAGTCCGAATATTAAAATAAATATTGAAGACGTTAGCGATGTTAATGTAAGACGCTCATTTGTTGGAGATATTTGTGCATGCTTGTGCAAACTTAGAAATGGCCCACACATAGTCATTGTAGCAATCTACATTTCTCCGAATCCAAAATTGGTCGAGGTAGAACATTTTATTCATCGCACTTTACTGGAGTACACCGAAGAAGGGTCGAAAATATTTGGTACAAATGGTAATAAATTTTCACTTATCTTATCTTTGCTGGCAATTATTTTTGCTAGCGATTAACTTCGCTGATAAAAAA
Source organism: Hippodamia convergens (assembly GCA_038502775.1). Taxonomy (NCBI): domain Eukaryota; kingdom Metazoa; phylum Arthropoda; class Insecta; order Coleoptera; family Coccinellidae; genus Hippodamia; species Hippodamia convergens. The sequence goes on from CM076607.1 coordinate 95,403,359, forward strand.
TCAGAGCGGTTTACTACTTTTCTTTCGGAAAAATTTAATTTAAAAATGAATAATGGGACCACTATTGACGCCTTAATTTCCAGATATTTAGAAGACATTAAGTCTCAAACTTATTTTTCTTATTTCAGTTACCATAAACCTATAGTTTCAATGTTCATGATTCCTGAATAACCTACATGTATTGTTACATGAATAAATATTTTAAATCAACAATATTATCTTCTTATTTTTGAATAGATGCTATGCAATAGCTTTACCGCGGCAGTCCCACAGTGCCACACATGTTTTTTGTTCCTTAAACTTGACATAAACTTTTTAAACAACCAATAATTATTTCTTCATTATTTCTTCATTCTCTACTCAAATTGGTTCTTTTTAAGATTAATTTAAAAATAAAAAAAGTTTCAAGTATTTCGGTAATTTGAAAAAAAAATTTTAATTGAATAAAAAGCAAGGGACCATTTCTGCTTCACTTCCACTGAAGCTATGGACACATTCAAACCTTCATTTTCCTCATAATTTTTTTTTATTATTTCTCATCTGATGCCTCCTTCATAAACTTCTCAACTTGTTCAGAAGTGAGAATTTTCGATTTTTTGCGACGATATCCTTCACTTTTCCGTTATGAATATGCTATTACCTTAATATATTTACTAACATCCACACCATTTTTAACAAGAGCGCTTGACTTCATCATTGAAAATTTGCTCCACGAAGTTGATGAACTCCATATTTTTGATTTTTCTTCTAAGTATGCCAGGAAAACAGTTTCACTGAAGTTCCCTTCTACATTTTTCAATTCACACCAGGCCAGGAAATTGTTATATGCAATATCGTAGTTCCAAACAGAGTTTTTAGGTAGGAGTTCCAGATTTGCTCTTCTTGCAGACTCTTCAATATCCAGAGGAACAATCAAATCGTCACATTTAGGTTAATAATTGGACTCTCGACAAACATATTAAGCAGACGAAAATTGGGCAGGATAGAAATTCAAATGACAGCGTCTTTTCTCATTTGTTATTAATCATAAATTTGACACATTCACAACAACCTCATGATTATTTGAATATTCGAATGCATTTCGAAGTTTATTGTTATTGCAAATTTGCACATTTCAGCTTCAAAATAGCGCAGTTATACTAAAAACATTGTATGGTATTTGTGTTAAAAGTGATTTTATTTTATTCTTGAAATTGTTCAATTCGCTCCGCTCATTTCACAAACTTTTTCACTCACAAAATAAAACGTCACTTTTTACACTCATATCATAAATACCAGGGTTCGACCGATATATATCGCCGATATTTATCCTGATATATATCGATATTTATAAGGATTGATATATATCAAGGATATTTATAAATTTACCAAAATTTGAAAATGTGCGTAAAAATTTCATAATCAATCGCAATTTAAGAGCACACCAATGTCACCAATGTATACCGACATACCGACCGCTTGTACGATCGAAGAAGCAACGTATTTCCGGGGAATCCAGATAGTGATGTTATAACTTCGCCGTAAAATCGTCATTGCACATTGCACTATTCATTGTGCTCTTGTTTTTTTTTTAATTTTTGAACAGAAAGCACGTTCACGTATACAGCTGAAGTTTGCAAAAGTGTAATAGCAATTTGAGATTGATATGGGATGAGGCCACTGCATCTGCACAGAAAATTTTTAATAATCCGGATAACGAACTTTTTATAAATTTATCAACTAACTTTTTTTCGTTTTTTTATGTTTTTTAGAATCTTGATTAGTTTTTTTAATAAATTTGGTATATTTACTTCTAAATACGTTTGATTTATTGACTTATTTAAAGAAAAAATTTGAAAAATTGTTCATAAAAATAAATATCAGAAAGTTGATATATATCGATATACAGGGTGTACCAAGTTCGACGGCCTATTAGGCGTTTCTGGAGAACTATACTTATTTGAAATCTGAAAATTGGGATTATGATATTGTTGGACATTATCTACCGGGCTAAAATATTCTTGGAGCCTGACCACTTTTAGTTATACAGGGAGAGAAAAAAAAATTTTCAAAATTTTATTTTTCTGTTTTTTTCTTTTTGAATTTGATAGAGTATGCAATTCTGAATACATTCGTACTCAAATCGTTGCATTCGTCGAAATACTATCAAAAATATCGAGAAAAACCTGAAGAAAAAGAGAGAAAAGAGTATTCGGTATTATATTTGTTATTCCTAATCTAGATATCTTAAGCATAAACCGTTTTCACATTTTTGAAGTCGAAGAATGTGGAAAAATTGTACATTTCTTGAATTTTGAAAAACTCATCACAGGGTGTTCCAAATATTGGGTCAAAAATTGGGATCAAGATTGGCCCATAACTTTCGTTTTTCAAATTAGAACCCTATTTTTTTATGATTGCGTTGGATTGTACAAAGAAAAATGATGATAATGTTTCAACATGTTCATGCTCCTAAAATTGATAATTCTTAAGTTATTTGGGATTTTCTGATTTTATGTCGTATGTAGCGTCAAATTCATTAAATCTGTTTCATATCAACTATGACCTTGGTCATAGAAGATAAATTAGTTCAATAACTCACTAGTGACACACCTTTTTGTTCAATTCATTCATCATTGTTGTTATGGAACAAGTTTTATGAAGTACGACATGGAATCAGAAAATACTAAATAACTCAAGAAATATTAATTTTAGAAGTATCAACATAATAAAACATTATCATCATCTTTCTTCGCAGATTCCAACGCAATCATAAAAAAATAGGGTTCTAATTTGTAAAACGAAAGTTATGGGCCAATCTTGATCCCAATTTTTGACCGAACATTTAGAACACCCTGTGTCTAAATATGTAAAATATTTCCATTGTCTTCGACTACAAAAACGTGAAAACGGTTTGTGGTCAAGATATCTAGATTAGAAATAGCAAACATTATACCGAATACTCTTATCTACCTTTTTTTGTTCAGTTATTTTTTTATAATTCGGAAAGTATTTTGACGAATGCAACGATTTCAGTACGGATGTATTCAAGTGTATATCATCAGTGGAATAATTCATCTTCTAGGACCCAGGTCATAGTTGAAATGAAACAGATTAAATGAATTTGACGCTACGTACCACATAAATTCAGAAAATCCTAAATAACTGAAGAATTATCAATTTTAGGAGCATTAACATGTTTGAACACTATCATCATTTTTCTTCATACAATCCAACGCAATCATAAAAAAATAGGGTTCTAATTTGAAAAACGAAAGTTATGGGCCAATCTTGATCCCAATTTTTGACCAAACATTTGGAACACCCTGTGATGAGTTTTTCAAAATTTTAAAAATGTACAATATTTCCACAGTCTTTGACTTCAAAAATGTGAAAACGGTTCGTGCTTAAGATATGTAGATTAGGAATAACAAACATAATACCGAATACCCTTTTCTCTCTTTTTCTTCAGATTTTTCTCGATATTTTTGAAAGTATTTCGACGAATGCAACGATTTGAGTACGAATGTATTCAGAATTGCATACTCTATCAAATTCAAAAAGAAAAAAACAGAAAAATAAAATTTTGAAAATTTTTTTTTCGCTCCCTGTATAACTGAAAGTGGTCAGGCTCCAAGAATATTTTAGCTCGGTAGATTATGTCAAACAATATCATAATCCCAATTTTCAGATTTCAGATAAGTCTAGTTCTCCAGAAACGCCTAATAGGCCGTCGAACTTGGTACACCCTGTATATCCGATATTTTGATATTTATATAAATATCATGATATTTTCGAACCCTGATAAATACCTATTTCAACAAAGATGCTTTCAATTTGTTCATTTTTCAGTAAGAAACCCCAATAAAAAAATATTCAACTTCAGCATTCTCAAAAGTAGACTCCTTAGGGGCGGAAAAATGGGTCCCTGCTCTGACGCCAGTTTGGCTTGCGACGACCCTGCCTTCAAAGTCAAAACAAGGAACAAGGAAAGTTAAGAAGGTAAATGTGACCGTTTACACGCAACAATAATGAACATATATCCTTTCAAACTAATTTATTCTTGCACGTGTTCGCGATATATAAAAAAATCAAGAAACCTGTGTTCAATATTTTCAACAATCGTTCGAAGAGTACAATCTGGCACACTACACATTTTCTGTAGAAACATATATGTATTTACAAAAAATTCAATCTCGTCTCGTTCAGTAAAAATTCTCATTGCCTGTAACCATAATTGTTGGGTTGATATCTATCCCGGTATGGTCCCGGAGGCCTCCTGTCCTGATGTTGGTTATCCTGTTTCCTGTTCCTGTCGTACGGCTGGTGCCTGTTCTGCTGCTGGTAATTGTTTCTACTCATTCCTTGGTGGTTGCTGTTCGATTGATATCCACCACGATAGTTTCCTCCGCTGTTGGAATATCCTCCTCTCTGATTTTGATATGAATTGTAGCCGCCCCTCGAATTGTAACCTGAAAATTGAGTTTTATAATAATAATAATAAAAATAATATTTATTTATTTTCCGAATTATCATCAGAGGATAACAAAGAGAAAACAAGTCAACAAAACTTAATTACAGAAAAAGTTACAAACGCTCACAAGCTTGTTGAAATTCAAAAACTGAAAAAGGTTCAGTATTCATGAAGGGACTTATGAAATGAAGTATATTTTTGTATGTCCCTAAAGTCTTTAGGAAGAAGATTAAAGAGTTTCATTGCACTGTTCATAGGATTGCGTTCAGTAAGTGATAACCTGTGGGTGGGAAAAAATACATTTGAAAAAAAAATTATACATCTGGACGTGCGTGAGGTGGTTTGTTTGTCTGAGCCTGGATGAGGTAGGCTCTTATAAAAGTTTAATTTATCGATGAAGACCTCAAAAAGAGTATTTGTAGGAGTGAAGCAAGTGCTCCGTGTGCTAGTATACAGGATGTGCCAAGTTCGACGGTCTATTAGACGTTTCTGGAGAACTGGACCTATTTGAAATCTGAAAATTGGGATTATGGTATTGTTTGACATTATCTACCGATCTGAAATATTCTTGGAGCCTGACCACTTTCAGTTATACAGGGAGTGAAAACAAAATTAAAATTTTTTTTCTGTTTTTTAATTTGATAGAGTATGCAATTCTGAATACATTCGTACTCAAATCGTTGCATGATTGTATGATTGCATGATTCTCTGGTGATAAATACTGATTTATTATATTGTCATGTGCATCTCATTCTCTTAATCAGTTCATCTTATTTCTCAACTATTCACTTCTCATAACACTTGCTAATTATTGTTCCTGAGTTTCAGATGAATGAAAAATCATCAAACTCAAAGGCGTATCATGGAATCAGTCTTCTCTCTCCATAAAACCAAGTGAACTTCTCTTAAGTATTTAAACGAATCATCACTGTAAATGCTGTTTTTGATTTTGAATTAATGGAACTATCTCAAAGTTTAAGTATTTCTGAAACGGGAAAAAAAATGGCGATTCTTTCTGAGCCATTTCAAACTATTGTTTCCATAAGAAAAAACACAACTTTATGTTGTAGCTCACCAAGGAAACCTCTTGGGAAAAAACAAAGTACACTACTGGATTTCAATTCTGACCTATGATTTGTAAACAAAAGAAGATAGAGGAATGCAGTTGATGGCATTAACAGTTTCTCCAAATCATTCATTTTCCTCTATTTTTCACAGTTAGAAAGTTGTAGTTCAGGTATCACCCTGTACTTCAAGGGTATACAGATGAGAGTTTGATCAGGTTCTGATTATGGTATCCTCGATAAAACAAAGAATTCTTCAAATCAGGAGCAAATCAACGATACTCTGCCGAAGAATCATTCACAGGCTATCCAGATATATCAGTCACCGATCGTAATGTCATTGTGGTTTTTCCAGCATTCCAATGCAGTGTTGCCATATGAATGAACTGAAATCTACACCCATTCCCTGGCTGCATACTATCACTAACATTGCTCCACCAGAACTAAGACGAGAGGATGCCACTGTGAGGGAATGGGCTAAACTTCAACATCCAAACCACCCGCATGACCTCCCAATTCACGAGACCTTAAACAATCCTCCACCAAACAACCTCAAATCCCGGAACCGATTATGGGCTGAGGTAGATCATAACCCGCAGATCAAACAAGACTGGCGCCATAAGTGGAACACAAACATGACATAGTTGACCCCACACTTGCTCTACCAGGATTTGATCTGAAGAGAAACATCTGGAGTAGACTCAATAGAGTTAGGACAAGCCATGCAAAATGTAATGCTATGATGTTCAAGTGGGGACTTTGCCAATCTCCAGCCTGCGACTGCGGAGCTGATCAACAAACTGTAGTGCATATTGTCCGGGAATGCCCTTTAACCCAAATAGACCTACCGTTCCATATAAAGAACATCTATCTAAAAGTTTTCTATTCATGCTCAAAATAAAGAAACAAAGAAGGCGTCAATATAAACACATAAATTAATGCTTTCTTCAACACTGAATATAACCTACAAAGTGCTTCAGTATTCAAATTCACTTTAAAGCCATGTTAACTTCATAAATATATCAATTGTTGCAATACCTCATTTTGTCCGGTGGTGTATTTTTTCATATGTATTTATTTCATTGCGTTTGCGAATAAAATAATTATATCTATGGTCGGATGAATAATATAAGAGGCGAATTCATCTTCTCCATGATTTCAAATCCTGATTTTCGCTACGTAAATGAAGGCGTTCTTTTAACGGAACGGTAGGATTATCACCTACTATATTACCTGAATATATTGTTATAACTATTGGAAAAATAATCTGACTCTGCATGAGATACTACATCATGCAGATAATCTGGATATGATTTCAGAACCACCTGATAGCAAAATTTTCTTCTGCACATAATTCAATTGTTTTCTGTAACTGAAATAACAATAATGTTGCTTATGCGCCTACTAATTTCTTATTCGTATTTCCATGCACCAAACAAAGTAATAATATATTCACCATGAGAAAAAAATATCCAAAACTCATGCAACATTAGAATATATGGTGGGCGTTGACTGATCCCGTAAAAACATGAGTTAGAATTCGACAAGGACAAAAATTGTATTTCCCACTACTTGCACACTGCTTTGACATGGTTGTTCAAAACGCAGAAATAGTAACAAACTATACAAGCTATCATCGCAACAAGATTGCTGGAAACTAATAGAAAAACAAAAAAAACAGGACCATCTAAGCAATCAAAGAGTTTACACCAATCTTCAGGATAGGTCAGAGTAGACCATCTGATTGTTTACCAGAATAAAATAAAAAAATTGTGAAGTGTGGCATAAAAACCAATAATTTATAAGTATTAAATATAAAATAGCATAACATCCGAAAAATTGCTTCTATAATTATGACATATTATAATTCAATGTTCATTTTTCATAGAATGAATTTTAGTAGCTCAAAAACCTACCGTTCCTTTAAAAGAACACCACAAAATTTAACTTTTCGTGAAAAATAAGTACACATCAAGATGAAAAATATGAAAAGGCTCCATTTAAAACATAATCTGACACAATCCTCATTGAAATGAAAGAAAAAAAATTTCAGGTCTATATGGGTTAAGGAATGTTGGTACAAACGACCCTTACAGGGTATCCAGATATTTCGACCGTATTGTCATTGTGGTTTTTCCCGTATTCTAATGCAGTGTTGCCAGACGAATGAACTGAAATTATGGCATCGGGTTGCCAAAATTATGAGGCCATTCTGACCGAATACTCACTGTTCTGGTGGTAATTGTTCTGCCTCCTATCCATATCCTGAGGCGGAGGCACGTTGTTAAACGACGGCAGATGGTGATTGACCATCCTGTGCCCCGGTCTATCCAAATACGCCCTCTGGGTCGCGGGCACCATTCCTACCTGCGCCCTCCACTGCCTATTCTGCTGCGGGTTGAGATCCGACGGCTTCAACACAGTAGGCGGGTCCTTAGCGCCCTCTAACCTTCTAGCGGGAAAAACGAACCCCTTCGTGTACTGCGGATAACGGTACCTTACAGTACATACCACATTGTCCGAGACCACCGACAGACCTCTCACTGGAGAGCCCAAAGACCCTCCCTCGTCTATGCAGATGTCCGACAGGAGGACAGTACCAGCCATACCGTCCAGAGAAATGTGAGTCTCCGTCTCTGAGGTGACCTCGTTTAAGTACAGGGAGTTCAAAAGCACGTGGCCGTGGTGACTCTTGGACACGTAAAGCCTGTCGTCTCCTAGAGAATTCCTCTTTTTTTCGGCATCCGTGAGTTGGGAGTAGAGGGGGGCCAGAGCCTTGAAGAGGCGTTTTTCGTCTACGAAAGGGAGCAGGGCCACGCCTTGCCAGGCGAACTTTTTGCCGTTCAGGTCGATCTTGAAGTCTTCGGGGTAGAAGTCGATTATCGTGGATTCCTGGAAAAAATTCTAAATGTTAATACTAACATAAACAACTAAACATTCGTGGACAGAGCCCGACGATTGTGCGAACCGGAATTTCTGGAGGATGAACTTGAACATCTACACCTAACTCGAATTTTCTCAACTACCCTGTATACGCTGCAGACCTACAGACTGAAATTAATTTTATTTCCAGCAACTTGAAATCATATTAATATGAAATCTCATCAGAAAATCTCATTTAAACTATATTTTTTTGCTATTTGAGTCAATAGCCCTAACTCAAGTGAAGCAGTTTAATATCTGACCCACAACAGAAACGAGGAGTTTTCAAAACACTCGTAGAAAGAGCCGGACATTTATGTGAGCCGGAATTTCTGAGTGGTGCACTTGAACATTTACAGTATGCATTCATCGCCAATGGATATAATGCCAAAGAAATTCAGAGGGCAATAAGACCAAAACTTTTCACACGTGATGATAACACATCACAACTCATCCCCAATGGAAGAGCTATCTTACCATATATCCCCAAGGTCACCGATAGAATTGGTAGAACACTGAAGAGGCACAATATAGAGACTGTCTATAAGACAACTCAAGAACTTGTCCAAATGATCAGAACTACCAAAGACAAAGTCGACCCACTCTCTCAACCCGGTATTTACAGGATACCTTATGACAGCGGCAAAGTCTACATTGGTACAACGAAGCGAAGTATCAATACGAGAATTAAGGAGTATGAACGATGCTGTCGACTCAATCAGATAGAAAAATCCGCACTAGCGGAACATGCTCTGACCGATGGACACAATATTGTTTTCTCAAAGGCGAGGCTATTTCGAACATCAAAAGTTTCTATTGCGATATATAAATATAAGAACAACATGAACAGAAGGAAAGAAACACCTTTGGTATATAGCACATGGTTGACGGTGTTGGAAAAGACTAAAATCAAGCCAATACGAAGTGGGAGCGATGGACCAATCAACATCGCGCGCGTAAACCCACCAACTTCTCCCGCCAACGATCAGGGTATAAGTTGGGCCAACGGATCGAATCCAGCATCACTTTCGGAAATTCAGCGGTCGAGTTACAACATCAGACCGAAGATGCCTACCGCAGTTGTAGGCGAAACGTTAGGTGAAATAATTCCTAATAGACCACGGCCAATAAGCCCGGAAGGCTCTCTTAATGTCAATACTAACATTATAAAAGTGAAATTCCGTGTGTTTGTCCTCTATTGATTCAGGAACCAGATGACCGATTTCGATGAACCTTTCACTATAGGCGATTCAAGCGTAGGTTGCGCCCTCTGTGAACATCGAGTTTGCTGAAAACCCTCCGTGAGTTTCTTTACTTGTATATACTCGGCCTACGATTTTTAACAGGCCAGAATGTTACTTTAAAATGCGACGATGCCGGAACCCCCTCATGGGGTTGTACCAGGCTCAGAGTGTTACGACTTTGCACTTGCAGTTCTGTTTTGAAGTGTGACATGTGATAGTTCGCATCAGAAATTCGACCGGGAAACGTGTACAAGGTTTGTGTTTTTTTCGTGTTCGTGTGATCCGTTTTTCAATCAATAAATAAAGGGAAAATAAGTGTTGCAGTTGCAAGAACAGAATTTTTCGACTTTTAGTATCTGGAAGGATTATCAACAGGAAGGTTTCTCATTTTAATATTTATTAAAATTTCATTTGGAAATCTTCGATTTGAGTACTGTGCCTCGTGCCCGGTTGCAAAAGCAACTATATAAATATACTAATCAGAAAATTTTGGTATTTAGATTTCCGAAAGATCCCCGCGAGGAGAAGAAAATGGCTTAACGCAATTCATAGAGAAAGTAGTTTTAAAGTCAGCGATGACAGTGTTGTTTGTATGAAACATTTCGTAGATTCCCATATTTTGAGAAACAACTCTTATCCAACCGCCGAAGGTTCAGTTATTAATATACCCCAAAAAATTGTTAAATTAACTGATGATGCATTTCCTTCAATTTTCCCAAATCGATCGAGTTACATGACGTCTTCAGTTACTCCCAAAAGAACTAATCCTGAAGAACGGAAACAAAAATTAGTTGTCCATTATGATAATGTTCACACCGATTTGGACAAACAAGATCAGATAGATTTTCCGACTTTTGTTGTCATTTCAAAGACAAGGCAATTTTCAACTTCTTTTCCAACGTTAAAGAAAATGACTTTGTTCAGTTCTACAATATAAATTTCGAGGGGGCATTTCGGAAAATATCATCGGGGTTTAAGATATTGAGTAATTTGAGAATCGAAGTCGTATTTAGAGACGAAGTAAACGTACCCATTTCTAATTTCAAGTGGTTATTAGGTGACAGGTATATTTTTGACTTTTTTCCTCTTTTGATGTTCATTCACGTACTGTATTCGCTTCAGAAAGTAAAATAATTTTCATTCTGATTGTGATCTTGTGGAACTCAATACAACAGCTGGCTACTCGTGGTGAATTCTGGATTATTTGCGATAAAATATTAAGAAATTATCCGCAGATAAACGAAATGCTGTTTTGTTTTCCTCCCTACAGTTCTTCATTTAATTGTGAATTGAAATGAATTCGAAATTATATCGAAAACAGTGCGAATTGCACAAGAAAACCGTATACTTTCTATATCTACGCGTGCCACTAGACACGTTGCTGGTAACAACGGCAACGTCTAACCTTCCGGCCTGTTAGATTTAGTAGGCCGTGATCCATCACTTCAATTAAGAAAATATTACGAAAGTAACTCGATTTCTGTATGAAGTATAAGTATTCATTGTAGGTACATTTTATAAATTCGGTATTTATTCAGAACATCTTTCGTCGAATAGGATTGAAAAAGTAAGTTGACGCTTGTTTTTATTGTAGAGGGTAGGCATATTTCGATGTTTTAGCACTACAACTTTTGAACCAGAGGAGATAGACAAAATCTGATACCCCATTCTCGATCTCTTTTTCGGAGAAACTAACAAGAGTTCTATTCATTTTTGGCTACCTTCTTTTGTTTTTGAGTTATAAGCGAAAATTGGAAAAATGGCGATATCGGAAAAAATTTATATCTCCGCTAATACTGATGATAGAGCTCTGAAATTAAAACATTCTACAGGCACTTTTTTACGTAGAATCCAGTGGCATGCTCCTCTTTTTTGCACCTTTTTAATTACGAACCTATGACCCAAAGTTTTGTTTTTTAAATGGAAACACTATATTTCTGGTCCATTTTCTGAAAGCTTAATTTTTTCTGATTTCAAAAATATATAACATCATGGGGTTTGTATCAATATGAGTATAGAAATTGGCCAAAAACCTATTTTCATGTGAGTCTCAATACTTTCTATGGTTTCAACTGTTGATGAGCACAGAAAAATGGAGCTTCCCATAACAAGAGCATAGAAATGAAAAGTCTACTAGAAAGAAATTGTGGTTATTATACGATATTAAATTTGTCTGTGCTCATCGACAATTGAAACCATAGAAAGTATTGAGACTCAGATGAATATAGGTTCTCGACCAATTTCTAAATTCATATTGATTTATTGATACGAACCATGCGATGTTATATATTTTTGAAATCAGAAAAAACTAAGCTTTCAGAAAATGGCAAAGAAATCTAGTGTTCCTCTTCAAAAAAACATAACTTTGTGTCATAGCTTCGTAATTAAAAATGCTGCAAAAAAGACGAGCATGCCACTGGATCCTACGTAAAAAAGTGCCTGTAGAATGTTTCAATTTTAGAGCTCTTATCATCAGTATTAGCGGAGATATAAATTTTTTTCGATATCGCCATTTTTCCAATTTTCGCTTATAACTCGAAAACAAAAGAAGGTAGCCAAAAATGAATAAAACTCTTGTTAATTTCTCCGAAAAGAGATCGAGAATGGGGTATCAGATTTTGTCTATCTCCTCTGGTTCAAAAGTTGTAGTGCTAAAACATCGAAATATATGCCCACCCTGTACAGTTGCTCATTATTTCCAAGTTTTGAATCAAAAGAAATGGTAAAGGAAAAAAGTGTTTCTTTCGACCTCAGGAATCTACGGTTAAAATATATGTACAAGTCAAAGACTCACCCTGTATATACAGATTATCAACATTCCATTATTTACTCACCGGATCGGACATGAGCTTGGCGAAGAGATCAGGTACATGCTTGCTAGAAGCGGCAGGGAACACGCCCATAAGTTGCTCCAGAGGCTTGAAAGGTTTGGTGTCGCTGTCGAACTCCGTGCTCAAACCGGAAATGTTGACAAAGTCCGAGGCGAAAGGCGCGTAATGGTAGGGGAAGTACCAGGACCACGAGGCGCATCCTTGGTAATAATACTTCAGCACCCAGCACAGCCCCGAACGTAATGCAACGCCACTGAGTTCCTGGAAGAAAAATTTCGGTTACTGACGGAGGTAGAGGACCTTATTCACCTGAAAATTTGAATCGATCCTTTATTTTCAGAAGTAAATACTATAATCTTCATGTAGAGATCACAACAGGGTCAATTTATAACCTAAAAATGTGCTCTCTGAGTAACTACATCTCATCTGCGAACCTTCCTAGTGATGTAATGGTCAAGAAAGTAAGTACTGAGAAAAACTTCAGTACGATGCTATGCAAAAAAGAGGAATGGGAACGGGAATACACCGACCAAAATTTCAAAGAAAATACTGTTAAATGGTATACAGATGGTTCTAAAACCAACACAGGAGCTGGGGTTCACGGGGCCAAAGCCAAGTGTGCACTATCGTTAGGCTCCTGTGTGAGTGTTCTGCAAGCAGAAATATCAGCAATCGAAAGATGTCTAGACATTAATCTAGAGAGAAACTATCAGAATTGCAACATAGCTATTCACTCAGATAGTCAAGCTGCTATTAAACCACTGAACTCCCATGTCATCGACTCAAAGTCGACATGGGAATGCCGAATCAAACTCAATGAGGTAGGCAAGAAAAATAAGGTCTCTTTGATCTGGGTTCCTGGTCATTCGGGAATCACAGGTAACGAAGAGGCTAACAACCTTGCCTGATAGGGTGCTCGGAAACCACTCACTGGCTTTGAATCGTTCTGTGGTATAGGAAAATGTACCTTTAAGAAAGAGTTTCTGGAGAAGGAGAAAACTGAAGGAGAAACACTCTGGCAGAATCTCCCAGGGTTGGATCACTCAAAAAAGTTCCTTCGGAATTATGAAAATGCAAGATCCAAAAGATATTCGGATCTCAGTAAGAACCAACTACACCTCCTCACTGGCTTTCTTACAGGGCATTGTGGCCTCAGAAAGCACTCGCTGAGAATGGGCGTATCGGACACAGACGAGCGTAGATTCTGTGGGGAGGAGGAATTAACTCCGATTCACCGAGTCACAGAATGCTTTGGCATTGTAAGCCAAAAAAAACAATGCTTTAGTCAAGAGACCTCTACGAATGAGGAATTAGCCTCACTGAAGTTTTCCGAGATATTGGATTTCATAAGATCTCTGGGACTGGAAGGCGAGCTGTAAAGCTTTGTCAGGGGGCACAATAGACCATCAGGTCGCAGTGGACTGCAACCCCTTTTAAACTATCAACTATCAAATCAACATTATTTCCAGAAGAACGGAGGTAAAGAACCTCATTCACCTGAAAATTTGAATCGATCCCTTATTTTCAGAAGTAAATGCTATGATCTTCATGTAGAGCTGACAACAGGACCAATTTGTAACCTAAAAATGTTCTGACATGTTTTGACTCCTGAAAACGATACCATGACCTCCTATATGTGATTTTATAAAAGTGAATGGAGTATACAAAGAACTTTATTTAGAACTGTCAACAAGGCTGATTTATAACCTAAAATTGTTTAGACAAGCGACGTAACCTTCACTTGGGATTAAGTTTGACTTCAATTGAACCCTTTAGGGCCATATGCACCAATTTTCCTTAAAATGATTACTTAGCCATTTTTTAAAGTTGTCACTCAACAGAATCTCAAGTAAGGGGCCCTTAAATAATTATATCTAGTGATATTTCAGTTTTTCATGTTGTGAAACTTCATCCTAGTTCAATAAAGCCATTTCATCGGCTGGCTGGCTACAGATGATAGTTATCATTTCCTTAACCTAACCTGTCATTTTGCCAATTCATGCATCATTCAAAGTTAGATTGGCTTGATGAAATTCAAATTTTTTGTTTGTTTATATATGGGAGATGATTTCTCTTCATCAATGATCTTTGAAAATCTGAGGTTACGAAAAATCATCGTTTGGTTAGCCGAACCTGGTTTGAAAAAACTCTCTTTAGCCAGGGAAAAACTTAACCGCAAGTGAAAGTTACGTTGCTTGTCAAAACAATTTTAGGTTATAAATCAGCCCTGTTGTCAGTTCTACATAAAGTTCTTTGGATACTCCATATACTTTTATAAAATCACGTAGGAGATCATGGTATCATTTTCATGAGTTGGTGCACCTGATAAAAAGTCACTACGCACACAGAAAATATCGTTAATGTCAAAACGACGTTGCCAGTTTGTTTATTTGTTTTACATATTGTTCGAAATGGAAATATTGCAAATAACTAGAAAAGGAATCCTTTTTATCAATTCATATAAACGTTGATCATTTTCGTCCATCACATCTTTTCCAATTCATTCATTTCCCGAATAAATTCACATTCTGAGAAATACGTAATTGCTAAGAATGTAGAAATGGCAACGTAGTGTCGACTTGGAACATAAAAATATTTTGACAGGCGTCATAACCTCCATTTTCGTTTGATACAGAGTGGAATGTGTCAAATTCCCAAGGCCAGAGGTGTGATTTCATATTTGTGAATGGAGTATAGCTATGTCCTAATTCCAAATGGCCATAGCCTCCAAATTTTTTTTACACTTTTTTATCGCTTAGACCAAGATGTTCTTAGGAAAAAGAATAACACAGTAAACAGAAAATTCTTTGCCTTTACGGAGGCCACATCGAGAACATTTTTGAAACATAGATGAATTCCAATTAGTAATCATCGAAATGAACACCATTTTCAATTCCCAGGCTCAGAGATCTTTTATTGTGAGGTTGGAGAAATGATATTAGATTTTGTCACTGAGATGAGAGATATACCGGTTGAAGCCTTGTTTGGCCTCATCAGTATCCCATACACCTCAGGGACAAAAGCTTCATAAATAACCTCGATATTTGAAGCAATTAGGTGTGATGTATTGAGCAGAAATTGCAAAGTAGTGACATCCAATTGCTATAAAATGAATGGCGGTATTCTGCTTTTTCTCTGTAAGCTACGAATCTGTAGCGTACGATTGATCTGTAATTTATCTATGGATCTGTATGTGGCTGACTTACAGATTCGTAAATTATGACATTCTGGAAGTTTTTCTGTAACTCTCGTATTAGAAGTGTCAATTTTGAACTACTCCCTAATAAGATCCGTAACTACTTCGTAATAAGATCATAGAATAGAATTTATTTTCCTATCATTTTGGCTTGTAAGTATTGATTATTGGATATATTTATGTTCAATTCGTGTTCGTTACAACGAGAAAGAGAAATTAACAACCGAAGTACAAAGATGAATTACAAAAGTAGTTGAGTTTAGTGAAGTATTTTATATTCTGTGACTAAAACAAATCATTCAACATAACCTTACAATATACCTTTCGATATGTTTCCGATCACCTGTAAGCTACAGATTTATAGAAAGCGTCGAGAATCGTAATTTTCTTGTAAACTTATGAAAAGTTACAGATTCGCTCACCGATGAAAGCAGAATACCGCCAGAAGTTTCACATCTCCAATGACATGCGAAAAAAGAACTCTGTACATCCTCTTTCACTCAATGAGATTTTAGCAGTGGCCCTAATGGCGGTATTCTGCTTTCATCTGTAAGCGAATCTGTAACTTTTCATAAGTTTACAGGAAAATTACGATTCTCGACGCTTTCTATAAATCTGTAGCTTACAGGTGATCGGAAACATATCGAAAGGTATATTGTGAGGTTATGTTGAATGAATGTTTTAGTCACAGGACATAAAATACTTTACTAAACTCAACTACTTTTGTAAAACATCTTTGTACTTCGGTTGCTAATTTCGCTTTCTCGTTGTAACGAACACGAATTGAACATAAATATATCTAATAATCAATACTTACGAGCCAAAATTATTGGAAAATAAATTCTATTCTATGATCTCATTACAAAGTAGTTACGATCTTATTAGGGAGTAGGTCAAAATTGACACTTCTAATACGAGAGTTACAGAAAAACTTCCAGAATGTCATAATTTACGAATCTGTAAGTCAGCCACATACAGATCCATAGATAAATTACAGATCAATCGTACGCTACAGATTCGTAGCTTACAGAGAAAGAGCAGAATACCGCCATAAATCAGGGTCCTCATGCAGGTTTCTCTGAGTGATGGAAACAAGTGTTAAAAAAAAAAAAAAGATGTTCACCTGAATTCGTAGTCGTTCGACGCAACGTCAAATTTCGACTCGTAGTAGCGATCCTTGAATCCGTCCTCCCACAGCCTGACCTCGTCATGAGCCTGATCGTCATCTGAATCAGCATCATCTTCGGCTTTTCTTTTCGTACCCCTCGATTGTTGTCCTTCCGAATCGGCAGGCCTTACCATGGCTTCGAGAGAGCTTCTGGCGTCTACCGTTTGAAGTTTGTGGTCGACTTGGGTGTGCATACCGGCCTTTCTGATCACCATGGCTTCGTTCCTTGGATTTTGAACGGGTTGGGTTCTACTGTCGATGGACTGAAAAGGTTTAGGTTTTATTTGATGTTCAAACTGGTTGATCAATCCGTAATAATATAGCAAGTGTTAGAAAACAACGCTTCAATAATTTTGGAGCTAATTTTAAACACAGAAATAAGTTTTTTGCTAATATCTCAGGAACTGATAGAATTACAGACTTGAGGTTTTGTACAAACATTAAACTAATAATAGCTATACTCTATTCAGAAATATAAAATGATACCTGTGGCCTTGGAAATTTGACACATTCCACTCTGTATCGAACGAAAATGGAGGTTATGACGCTTGGTGTGATCATAAAATGGCAGTTTTCTAGAAAACGGTTCACTTTTGAGCAATGAACCTTTTTTATGTAAAACACGTTGGAGCATCAGAATTTGCTGTTCAATGCATATTATTCCAGTGGTCTAAAAGTTGGAGGGTAAAACCTTTGTGGAATTTCAATATCTCCGCCACTGGAACGTCTATCGAAACCAAGTTAAGTTCAAGAATCTAGCTACTATCAGCGAGATTGTGTGTATAAAAATCCAATTGTGTAATAAAAAGCAAAAACTGAAAAAAACATAAATTTTTGACACCCTGTATCTCGAAAACGACACGGCCTTCTAAATCCCCTGGTCCGGGCATTGCCAAAAGCGGCAACGCTGCACTGAGGAATAGCCGCTGGACACTCGATGCAAAGAAACGTCAGTCTTTAGTGGTAAATAAGTCCCGCGGTTTTGTAGCCTCCGCTTAGTTTAGTGTTTATTCTGGACATCTATGTGATAAAAAGTGAATTTTAGTCACTCTTTGCGATTGTGCGAGTGCCGTGTACAGTAACAGTATTTGTGATATTGAAGTTAGTGAATTTTCCTTAGAATAACAGAATAATTGGTCTATCCATCTATGTAATATCTAACCTATAAATTCAACTTTGACTTGAGGTCATCTGCTTTGAAAAATGTATTGTATTTCATCGTGTAGAACTAAAATGTCTACCAAACTGAAGGATATTTTAGTTGTTTTGGTTTTCCTAAAGATGAACATCGTAAGCTTTTATGGATGAGTGCCAAACTGAGAAATTTCATTTCAATGTACAATACTTTCATTTGCGAGAAACATTTGCAAGCAGATGGAACCATTGAATTACTTCATTTGAGATTTCCAAAATTGAAAGAAGGTGCTATCCCAAAAAACCAAATCAAAAAGGTCCGATCCTCAGTGTAGGAGAGAAGTAATTTTTACTAGGAATACTAATGAAGCAGAAGCTTTTTCAAGTTCCGATTTAATCAATGATTACAAAGACCCATTTGAAAATTCTTCTGTTAAAATTCATATATTTATCTGGATGGGAAATTAAGCAATGGGATAACGCTAATGACCTGAAATGGATAATTCCTTCAGATTTCATTCTCAGCAGATGGTCTCAAGTTACTAATTTACTTTCTCGTTATAAAAATGCATCAGATTTTTTGTGAGATTCCTTGACTAGAAGCATTTTTATCACATAAGAAAAGAATAATGAAAATTTCGACCAACTCAGGCAACTGGAAATTGTTATTGATCATTTGAGAGTAATATAGAGAATTTTATATCACGTTATTATTTGAGAATTCTCGTAATATTTCTTAGTTTTTGCTCCTGAAAAATATTCTGTTTTCTTGTGTTATAACATGTTTGGTTTATCTATGGGAGATGATTGCCTTTCATTGGGGTCCCGTAGCGGTCTTCAAACATCTGAAGTGCCGAAAAATCATCACCTGGAAGGTCGTATCTGGTTTGAAAAAACCCTCACGACCAGAGAGCAACAATTTGTGGATTTTGAATATCGGAGGAATTTCGAAAGGAAAGTGTGATTACGTCTCCAAATTAGCTGATGAACATGGTATCAAAGAGATTCTTCTGCAAGAAACCCACACGGAAACAGAAAAAAATCCTCGTGAAAGAGGACAGTTGAAAGGTTATGTATTAATTGATTTTTTACAAGTTTAGCATGTTATGTTGAAAATTTATCAGTTTCGTAACATTCAACAGATTCGGAAAGGGGAAATTGATGGAGTTTTTTTTTCATTTCTTTCAAATTTTGTGACATTTCTGTCATAAATATTTATAAACCTCCGAACATTATTTGGCCAAGAAATCTGAATGCTTGATGTTTTTCAAAGTAGCAAATGCATTTGTAAAATGCATTTGATTTATTCTGAATAATAGGTTTCTTTTCTGCTTTTGTTTTTTTTTCATTTCAGATTAAGAATTACGAGTCGTTTTGGGAAGAATCTGTGTATCCGAGCCCATCGACGGATAACATGAAGATGATCACACTGATGTCTTCCAAGATTTTCCTGATATTTGATATTTTATGTTATTTTGTTTACGGGGAGGCAGGTTTTTTCGGCTGAGGTTTTTTCCCCTGGCTGTATAGTATCGTATGATACTAGTGTTGATAGTATCGTATTATTCTATAGTATCATACAAAGAATGTTATGATACCCCGTTCTTTTTTTACCTCAGCTTAGGTACTTTTTGTTTCAACATTTAATGTATTATTTTAGCTCTTTTTCATAAGAATATATATATATATATTTGAGAATTCAAATTTTTTCTGTTATGTTTATAGAGAATTTTATTAGAGTTAATACTATTTTGAGAGTTATATTTGAGTTCACATGGCGAGAGATAAATTGAATAAAACATCAATCAATTCGCTTTAATTTCAATTTTATTTTTCATTTATATTTAATTTATCGACTGAGTAGGGCATACTTTTACGTTTTTTTCAGATATTCATCGGAAAACACATTTATCAACATCAGGAAATGAAATAATACGATCGATCATCGTATCTCTCACGCTGAGCAGTTTACCTCCGGAACTTCGTCTTTTGCGGCGTTGCCGCTTGAGGCGCCGAGCCAGGGGATTTAGAAGGCCATGAAAACGAAGACTTGGGGGAAAAATGGAAGAGAAAAAAATTGTTTATTTTTTCATGACAAATCTACACTTATTTAGGAACACCCTGCATAAATAGTAGCAGAAACAAATCATCCCGAACTTACCCTTGGGCCAAACTGCGTGTCCTGAACAAGCTTCCAATTGGGCTTCCATTCATTGTAACCCCTTCAGACCTACGTTTCTTCGCCTTCTCCCTCGCTTTAAACGACAGCTCCCTCTGTTGCCTCGTCTTGAATATCTCATCCTCCACCTTGCCCAATTCGGACATTATCACCTGCACCCTCTCCAAGTTAACCTCCCCGCTGTCGGTCAACCAACCCCCTGTCCTATAGACGCAGTCCTTGTACAAGGTCACCAACCGGTCGATAGCGCCCTCTCTGATCTCCAAACTGGGCAAGTGCGGCAAGAAATCGTTGCCGACAAAGAAGCACATGAAGACCCAGTCGTCTACGGCTCTGTCAAATTCGTATTTGAAGGGCAAATTGGGCATCACCAGCTCTTTCTGGAGGTATTCCTTCAACACGTTCAGTCTCACGAAGATGTATTGGACGTCTGAAAATACCTAGAGAGAGAGAAAAATTAATTTTGTTGAATCGAATCAAATGACTGTAAAACTGATAATGAAAAAGTCTGAGTCTGAGTTTTTCTTTCATAAATAAAGTTAAGAAAATTATATCGAAACAACAAAGGAATAAGTCTGAGAAACTACA
Organism: Hippodamia convergens; assembly: GCA_038502775.1. Classification (NCBI taxonomy): domain Eukaryota; kingdom Metazoa; phylum Arthropoda; class Insecta; order Coleoptera; family Coccinellidae; genus Hippodamia; species Hippodamia convergens. The sequence continues at coordinate 95,424,138 of CM076607.1, forward strand.
CAAAAATTTACAAAACCGATTGCAGGCCAATATTGGAATATGGACACCAACTACATGCTAACGTATCAGATAAAGTATTAACCCAAATAGACCTACCGTTCCGTATAAAGAACACCTATCTAAAAGTTTTCTATTTATGCTCAAAATAAAGAAACAAAGAAGGCGTCAATGTAAACACATAAATTTATGCTTTCTTCAACACTAAATATAACCTACAAAGTGCGTCAGTATTCAAATTCACTTTAAAGCCATGTTTACTTCATAAATATATCAATTGTTGCAATACCTCTTGTTTTCCGGTGGTATATTTTTTCATATGTATTTATTTCATCGCTTTTGCGAATAAAATAATTATATCTATGGTCGAATGAATAATATTAGAGGCAAATTCATCTTCTCCATGATTTCAAATCCTGATTTTTGCTACGTAAATGAAGGCGTTCTTTTAACGGAACGGTAGGATTATCACCTACTATATTACCTGCACCAAACAAAGTAATAATATATTCACCTTGAGAAAAAAAATATCATTGACCAACCAAAACTCATGCAACATTAGAATATATGGGGGGCGTTGACTGATCCCGTAAAAACATGAGTTAGAATCGTATTTCGACAAGGGCAAAAATTGTATTTCCCACTTCTTGCACACTGCTTTGACATGGTTGTTCAAAACGCAGAAATGGTAACAAACTAGACTAGCTATCATCGCAACAAGATTGCTGGAAACTAATAGAAAAACAACAAAAAGAGGACCATCTAAGCAATCAATGAGTTTACACCAATCTTCAAGATAGGTCAGAGTAGACCACCTGATTATTTACCAGAATAAATAAAAAAAATGTGAAGTGTAGCATAAAAACTAATATTTTATAAGTATTAAATATAAAATAGCATAACATCCGACAAATTGCTTCTATAGTTACGACATATCATAATTCAGTGTTCATTTTTCATAGAATGAATTTTTAAACTCAAAAACCTACCGTTCCTTTGAAAGAACACCACAAATTTTAACTTTTCGTGAAAAATAAGTACACATCAAGATGAAAAATATAAAAAGGCCCCATTCAAACCATAATCTGACACAATTCTCATTGAAATGAAAGAAAAAAAATTTCAGGTCTATTTAGGTTAATGCCCACTTGCAACGTTTTCTGGTTAAGACACCCTTATCTAAGTCGCCCTTAAATTTTGAGTCATGCTTTTCCCCGCCTTAACGGATCAGATCTTGCACCGCATATCTAATAGAAACGACTTTGTTAAGCACGCGCTAAGCAATGCCAAATCTGGCAATACTGTAAAAATCAGTTAATTTGATTGTTTTGACATAGAAATGCGACATGACCATATGGATTTGTGTCGGCACTGAGCACAGCGAAGTAATAAGAACACGCGAATTCATAGACGAACAAGATATTTATGCATTTTCCTTTTCAGCATTCTGATTCACAGAACGACATATACTTTGGGCCGCTGACGAACTGGCACAGTACAACCAATTTTTTTTTATTTGAAGCAAATGATTTCATTTGATTTCATCAATTCTTTATTCGTAACTTGAATGACATAATTCTGCACCTGTGGAATATCATCGAAGTAATACTTTTCATATTCACAAGAGTAAAAAGTACCCGCAGAATTAATAATAATAATCAATTGCTCCAATATCACGAGGAAATCCAGCAATTTGGTAAAATTGGGTTAGGGTGGAATGTAATTCTGCTTCTCTCTGAGGCATTTTTATGAATACTGAAACTCGAACAACCATTCTTGATACTGTAGATTCGTGGATTTCCATCAAATCGGCTGCAGCCAATAAATGTCCTGCCGATGCGTATAATCGGAGGCACGTAAGGAGTTAACTCATCGGTGATACACTCTGATTCCTACAATCATCAAGGCTTGAACTCCCTTCTTTGAGATTTGACATCATTATACATAAGCTATAATAAGATATGTACTTACATATCACTTGGCAATTCTAAATCATCCTCAATTAATCTCAGCAGTTGCAGAGTATTTTTTTTGGTCAAACGAAATCGCCGAAAAAATGCGAATTTGTCCATATCATGGTAGTGATCGGCCCTATTAAATTCTAGACTTCAAGGAAAGCCATAGTCAATGATATCTAATATGTCGAAATCATCCTCATATAGATCATCAATTTCATTTAATAAAAGTCTATCCATAATAATTATTAAATTCGCGCGATCAAAAACAACACGTCAAAACTGAAGTTCGTTTTTGATGTTTGAATATTTGAGACGGTCTAAAGTCTTGTTTAAGCCATGAATATTCGCGACTCAAAATAGCCATCACTTATGTGGCACTCAAACTGCGGTGCAAGAAAATCGGCGTCTCAATCCTAACTTAAAATTTGAGTTGGACGTAAGTGAGACATATATTTGACGGTGCAAGTGGGCATTAGAAATATAGAAGTAGGAGAGAGAACAGCACTCAGAACCGTAACAAGAATAAGGCACCCACTCCACAAGCAGCACAACCCACCAAATGAGCTACTTTATGAAAAAACAAATCAAAAAGCCTTTCAAAGAGCGACTAACGAACCTGAACAGAAGATTTTCACAGAGAATTAAAGAACTTGAGGAAGTTGAAAGCATGTTCCACAACTAATTTCATAGAAAAAACTATTTCAAATCTAGAGAGGAAAATTTTACGTCAAAATGATAATAACAATCAAGAAGCAACAAAAAACTGTCAAGAACAACCAATTTTAATAAATTTGATTCCTTATGTTCATGGACTTTCAGAAAAAATTTAAAGAATTGGTTCTAAATTCAACGTAAGAACCGTTTTCAAAACAAAAAATGATTTACGATCTTTATTAACAAAAAGAAACCTTTGAGTGAGAACCAAAAATCAAGAAATTGTATTTACAATATTCCCTGTATTTGTGGAAAATCTTATAAAGGAAAAACATCAAGACCATTAGAAATTAGAGAACATGAACATGAGAATATCATAAAAAATAGAGGTATTGGTAGATCGCAGATCATGTGCGTTCCAATACCAGCAATCACATGATGGATTGGAATGGCACAAAAATTCTAATGACGGAACCTGATGGTTATAAAAGAAAAATCAAGGTGTCAGCTTGTATTTTGTTGGATGAGGCTAATAATCTCGCCAAGTGTTCAGTAGGAATAGATCTAATTCAGATGGATTTATTGAAAAAAGAACTGGTTTCAGGGAATTTTGAAAGAAAATAACGATATCAACATCTTGTTATCAATATTAATCTACGTTCATCATATCTTGACGAATGTCAATCAAAAAATCAAAACATTGTCACGATTCTACAAAATTGTATGAAAACTAATAATTGTCTGACGAAGGAATCTGATTCAGACTCCGAAACGTTACGCTTAAGAGTTCAAAGTGTTTTCTTTTCGTTCATTGTTAGGCAACAATTTCTTCTCGTTAAGTTTTGGCCCCTGACAAATTAGTGCAAAAATTTTTACGCAAGGTCCTTTCTTCCATTATTTAAAAAATTTTTCTAATTGTTTTTTTTATTTCAGAGACTGGGAGAGAAAACCCAAATTAAGTTTTCAGGAAAAGAGAAAATTATCTTTATTGAATCAAATCAAATGACTATAACTGATATTGAAAAAGTCTGAGTCTGAGTGTTTTTGCAAATTCCGATTCGTTGTTGAGTTATTAAAGGTGGACACTTTTAAATGAGACACCCTGTATACAGGGTGTACCAAGTTCGACGGCCTATTAGGAGTTTCTGGAGAACTGGACCGATTTAAAATCTGAAAATTCAGATTATGATATTGTTCGTGATTATCTACTGAGCTAAAATATTCTTAAAGTCTGACCACTTTCTGTTATACAGGGAATGAAAAAAAATTTTTTTTTTAAGTTTTTTTCCTGTTTTTTTTTGATTCGATTTTCGATAGAACATTCAATTCTGAATACACTTGTTTCCAAATCATTGCATTCGTCGAAATACTTTTCAAAATATCCACAAGAAATTGAAGAAAAAAGAGAGATAAGAGTATTCGGTATTATATTTGATATTCCTGTTCTAAACATATTGAGCACAAACCGTTTTCACATTTTTGAAGTCGAAGACTGTGGAAATATTGTACATTTCTAGAATTTTGAAAAGCTCGTCACAGGGTGTTCCAAATGTTGGGTCAAAATTGTGATCAAGATTGGCTGATAACTTTCGTTTTTCGAATTAAAATCTTCTTTTTTTATGATTGCGTTGGATTCTGCGAAGAAAAATGATGATAGTGTTCAAGCATGTTAATTCTCCTAAAATTAATACTTCTTGAGTTATTTGGGATTTTCTAATTTTATGTTAAATTTGGCGTCAAATTCATTAAATCTCTTTCATATCAACAATGATCTTGGTCAAAGAAGATAAATTATTCAAATAACTCACTAGTGACACACCTCTTTTCTGAATTCATTCATCATTATTGATATGAAACAGATTCAATGAATTTGACGCTACGTACGACATAAAATCAGAAAATCCTAAGTAACTCAATAATAATAATAATAATAATAATATATGTTTATTTAGCTCAATAGCTATTACATTACATTTCATAACCTTAACATTTAACATTATATCAAGAAACATAAACAGTGTTATTGAATATTCAAGTACATCCGCCTCAACCTAGTTTTGAAAACTACAACATTTGGTGATGTTTTCACTATTAATGGTAAGTTATTATACTCTCTCAAACCTTCGATGAAGAGTGTTTTCTCCATAGCACTAGTGTTGAACCTCTGTATATGGAAATGCTCTGTTGATCTCAAATTATAATCTACCAACTCTGATCTTTTAACAAGGTAATCTCCTAAATATACAGGAGCTTGTTTATTAACAATCTTATATATTAAGACTAAGTATGACCCGGTAATAAGTTGACGGACATTCAAGAAATTTAGAGTTTTTAACATAGAGATTATTGGAGTATATCTGTTGCATTTAAGAATAACTCTCATTGCTTTATTTTGAAGTAATTGCAGCCGATAAATGTGTTCATCTGAACAAGAAATGAACATTGACATACAATAATTGAAATGCGGAAATATAATTGTATTGTACACAATTTTTCTGCACCATAATGAAAGATTTCTACAAACTCTATAAAAATACCCAACTTTTTTGCCAATTTTTTTGCATAGAAAATCAATATGTTTAGAAAAATTTAGTTGGGGGTCAAAATATATACCCAGATATTTTATTTCATTCACATAACTAATTATAGTGTTATCCATTTCAATGACAAAATTACATTGATTAAATTTAGCAACATTATTCTTACTACCTAGAATCATACATTTTGTTTTGAGACTATTCAATTTGAGCTTATTTGCCATTAGCCATTTATTGAGAATGCCCAGTTCCTTATTCATCACTTGTACTATTTCTTTGAAGTTTTTTCCAGATACAGAAATCAATGTGTCGTCAGCAAAGAGGTTAACGAATGACTGTTGTAAATACAGATTTATATCATTAATATATAAAATAAATAGCAAGGGCCCAAGGACGCTTCCTTGGGGGACACCATACAACGAACCCATTTCAAGTGAACAATTACCATTGATTTTCGTTTTTTGACATCTACCATCGAGATAGTTTTCCAACCAGTTCAATACACCTCCTGTTATTCCGTAATTTTTACATTTATATAATAATTTCTGCCTATCTATTGTCTCAAACGCCCTTTTCAGATCTATGAAGACACTTATAACTATTTTACCATCATCAATATCTTTCTTCCACATGTTACAGACTAACTGACATGCAGACTCTGTCGAATGATTACATCTAAATCCCGATTGATTCACATACAATATATTTTGTTTATTCAAATGTTCAGTTAAGTGTTCATGTACTAAAATTTCAATAATTTTCTCAACGACTGGAAGTAAATTAATAGGTCTTAAATCTTCAGGTTTAACAGGTTTACTGATTTTTGGAACTGGTATTATAGTACTGCACTTCAACCTCGATGGCAATACCCCCCTTGCAGACATGTATTGACTAGATTCAACAAGGGATACCCAACAACTGGAAATATATCTTTTATTAACGACACTGTGAGCACTTCATCCCCAGTAGTTTTGTTTTTTAAATTATTTACCACTTTAAATAATTTACTGAGAGAAATGGTGGGAAAAGAATCAATGATGCCATCTATATCGAATGTCCTTTCAGAAAAACCGTCAATACTCGGAATACTTTTAGCAATTTCCTCTATACTATCGAGGTAAAATTTATTCAGTACCTCACTCGTATCACTATCTGACCTGATATCCAATGAGCTGATGTCTGTGTCATTATTACTGTTGTTGACTAATTTCTTTAAAGTAGACCACATTTTTTTACTGTCATTACGACACTGATCAACCTTTTTTTCATAAAATATTTTTTCCTTTCTTCTGATTAAACATACCACTTCATTTCTCTTCTGTCTGTATCTTTCAAAGTCTATCGGATTTTCTGTATATTGAAATCTCTTGTAGTATTTATCCCTTTCTTTTTGCATATTTCTGACTTCTTCATCTATCCACCCGTTTCCCAGATAGTAATGTTTATTTTGTATCGGTGCGATTTTATCTAAGCTGGATTTTATATTATTTATGAAGGTTTCATAGAGGATGTCCGCGTTAGTAGTCGTATAGTCCCAGTCTTGTTGAATCAAATCCATTTTAATGTCCTCAATTTTTTCCGGAGTAATATATCTCGAGTGAATTATTTTTGACGTTTTTTCCGTAGGGATGTTAATGACCGTGCCAATAACATCATGATCTGTAAATTTTGGGAAGTTACGTTCAACTTCTTGAAGCTTGTTATTTGTGATAATCAAATCAATTAGTGTTTCAGAGTGACTGGTCACCCTTGTTGGTTTTTTAACGATCTGTTTACACCCTGCCAAATGGATCATGTCTATAAGTCTAGTTGCACCTGAACCTAGAGTTAATAAATCAAAATTAAAATCACCCAGTATTATAATATCATTGATGCACAGTACTTCAAGTTCAAGCAGCTCCTGGAGAAATTCCAGAAAAACTGACTGACAACCATTAGGAGATCTGTACACACCCCCAATAATTATATGTTTACAGCCAACAGCTACTTTAAGTAGTGTACACCAGTATTCCCCTTGAATAGAAAATTGTTTCACCTCTTGGCATTTAATATGGCTTTTGACATAGCAAATTACACCGCCTGTGTGTCTACTGGTAGAGAGATTCGCAAAATATTTATAACCCTCTATGGAATACTCAGACTCTTCAATGTCATCTGTTATGTGAGTTTCTGTTGCTACCACAATAATAGGCTTAACATCATACAGGAACTGCCTAAACTCTGAGAAATGTGTTGTAAGCCCCTGTATATTCATACAGAGAACTAAACCATTTGGAGTTGACTTTAGTTGCTATTGATAATTTACCCTTTCTTTGTTTCTTTCGATTTGTTTTAAGTAACTTTTACATTTTATATCAAAAACATTATGTTCACAATCAATATTTTTCAACTTTAGAACTTCCACCGCATACTTACAATTTGCACATTCATATTTGGCAGACTGACATTCTTCTTTTTTGTGACTTTTTGAGCACAGAGGGCACACTACAGCGGATCTACACTTGTCTGCACGATGGCCAAATTTCCAACAATTAAAACATCTTAAGACACTAATGAAATCAAAGAATCTATAACTAGACCACCCTATATATATTCTGTCTTTGTTTTTTATCAAGTACCTATACTGTTCACTAGACATCTCCACTAGCACACTCCATTTATTATTTGATTTGGATTTATATCTGTGAATAAATTTAATCTCATTCTCTATATCATCCGGAAAATTTTGGCTTACGAACTGGGAGATAAAGCTTTCAGAATCTGATATTATGAAAAGTATTTTGACGAATGCAACGATTTCAAAACGAGTGTATTCAGAATTGAATTTTTCAATTTTTTTTCAGATTTCAAATAGGTCCAGTTTTCCAGAAACGCCTAATAGGCCTTCAAACTTGGTACACCCTGTACAGATGTTATTCTAACGAGAATACGTGTTCTTACATACCTTGATTTCCGGTTTATCCTCGAAACTTTTAACACCCCCAGCACAATCCTTAGTTTCGTGTCCAATCTGCGCACAAATATCGCACGGTTTCGGCTGATTAGGTTTGAATTCTTCCCTTATAATAGTGAAGTTAGGTTCATGAGTTGCAAGCCCCAACATTATCAAATCGGCATCTGCTCCGCAGAGAACATGCTGGGTGTTTGGATCGTGATCCGGCTGCGCTCTCTGCCTACGAATGAAGTCCATGATTTTATGTTCCCCCTCTCCAGGTACGTTAGCATCGGAAAGTACTACTTTAATATTTCTCCATCCCGGATCGTTATTCAACCTCTCGTGAATATAATAATGCAAACATTCCGACAATCTAGCCATGAACGGGGTACCAGGTGTTATACAATTCGAATCGAAATGTTCCTCCTTAGGTTTTTCAGGCGGTAATTCAACTCCTTTCAAAAGCAACTCGGCTCTGATTCTTTTAATCTCGTTTATTTTCTCAACACTCTCTTTCGAAGCCCTGAAACGTCTGGATCTTTGTTGGTTCATTTTGGCCCTTGGAGCCACGCCGTCAATAGCCATGTATAAAACTTTACGAGGTCTCACGATGTTAAAAAGCTTGTCGATACAGTTGAAAATTGCGACCATCATTTCATCCTCGTTTTTGGGGACTGGACTACCGTCTTCGGGATGGGTGCAAGGGTGAATAATCCCGTTCATGTCGAGGTATAAATTATCGAATTCCATTCCATTCGGATTAGGTTCTGAGGTGTCATTTGGAACAGTAACTCCGTTCACGTCAACAGGCTGAAAAGTAAAATGAATGAATATTCTATAATTTAGAATGAAAACATTATTTTCAATCTGTTTTTAAATGGAAAACACGTACCTTTTGCTCTACACAGTGCACGATTACTGAAGGATATTTACGGCTGAGCCAACGAAAAAAAGCTGGAACACCCATTTCGGTTTATTTAAATACTTTCTTGTATTATTTCATTACAGTTTAACAAAACTAGGGCAAATTTTCGCCAACAATAACAAGCCCTGAGTGGTGAAATTATTGAATATAGAGTTGTTACGAAAAGAACGGAACAGGTTTTTGGGAACAGGTTTTCACAACCTGTTCCGAGAACCTGTTCTTTCCAAAGAACGGAACCTGTTCTTCAAATGAACAATGCTGTGAAATCAATTGCAGGGACCCGCGCAATGAAGTATCACCCGATCATCTAAAGAACGGGCAACCAGCTGTTCTCGAAGAGCAGTGACTCGATTCAATTTTACCTGCTCTCGGTCCCGAACCCGTTTTTTATAAAGAACAGATTGCAGGCTGTTCCGCAAAGAGTAGTGACTCGATTTGATCTAGCTGATCTCGGATCGCTCCCGTTCTTTAAAAGAACAGGTTGCTGGCTGCTCCGCAAAGAGCCGTGACTCGATTCAAAATAGCTGCTCCCGGAACACCCGTTCTTTAAAGGAGCAGGTTGCTGGCTGTTACGCATTTCGTAAAGAGCAGTGACTTGAATGACTTATTTGACCTGAAAGCAAGCTTGAAACAAAACAATCATTATCGTATTTTCAGTTCGAAAAAAAAAAGATGGTCTTTATGTCAAAAAGAATATAATTGCTATGTTAACATTTGCTTACATTTAAATTATTATGGGTAAAGAAATAATTTTGTCAACTTCACTGATAAAATATGATACCATCATATTGCATAACGGTCGATCTCTTTTCGATAAGTAATTCAAGAGATTGTTCTAATGATCCTATGACAGACTAGAAAATATTTCGTTCTCTAGAGAAAAATATATATCGAGAGAATGATATCTTCGAAATATGTTATCATTGAGATGATTATGAACACATGAGTATGAAAGACATAAGATCCAAGAATTGGAAGATTTTCTTTAATTGGTAGGACACCACCCATCCTCCCGCCGCAATGCCCTAGTTATGCCAATGATTTCCAAGAAAACAAGCACTTCAAATGCAAAGAACAGGTGAACAAAAGAACAGGTTAAAAGAACAGGTTCTTTCTCGGGAACGGAACAGTTCAGAACTGTTCCACAAATTAACCTGTTCTTTAACAACTCGGATTGAATATTTGGATGCCTGTCACCACTGTCACCTGTCACGCGGAGACCATAGAGAGAAATTCAACTTCAACGAAAACGTCACCAAAGGAAATGTCGATTCTATTTAATTTCTATTTAAATAACATAAAGAGTGTCTAAGAATCACTAAAATGTAATAAATATTTTCAAATTGAATAATTTATAACTAAAAACTGTGAGGGTGGATATTAATATGGCTTGTGCACAGATTTTAACAAAGTCTATTATATGGATATTTAAAACAGTTCACACTTTACAATAAATCAATACACAATCAAGGAATAGCAATACTCAACTACTACTTCTAGGACCCCGTTATCTATCACACGTCCTGACAGAATTGGCGTCTACAGAAACTAGTACCTGAGCATGCTTTTGTTGCGCATGCGCACAAGGCCAAACATAATACATTAGTTGTCATCAGGTTGTTTTATAGAAGTGGACTGGTCCCAAATTTACTTTGGCCAGCTGTTCTTACTTCAACACCCCCTCCCAAACTGAGGACCTGACAACTAATCATACATAACATACATAAACAGAAAAGTTCCAACCAACTGACTTAAATGGAGTGAGAAAATATATAAAGTGTACAATAATAAATAATATTTTGGTTGAAGTTATATAAATCAAGCCTTAAACCTACAACAGAATTGTCAGTGGAACCGTATAGAGCTGTTTCTGACAGATAATGTAATAGGGTTCCTTATAGCGAACCAACTGTCCTTATATTTTGTGTATGGTATCAATACATCGTGTCCAGGGACCGGAGACCCTTCCCACAAATGATATTATACCATCATATCAACTGAAACTTATAACTGATCAACAGATACATATGACATAGCATACATATCACATATCTGATCAACATATACATACAACAGATCAACATGACATACATAGAATGTTTCGTCATATTGTACTAACTTGATTAATTCTTTACACACACTACATGTGGTCAGAATTTTGTTTTCGCATCTATCATTTCCAGGGACCGGAGACCCTTCCAAATCAAGACACTAGTATTTACCAAAGTATGTATCCAGGGACCGGAGACCCTTCCTACATGACTCAAATAAACACTTCAACATGTATATCTATTAAAGTATATTTCCAGGGACCGGAGACCCTTCCAATATAACTCCAACAAATACACAACATATTCAAGTATCATCAAATTATGTTTCCAGGAACTAAGAACCTTTCCACAATATACCGATGAATACTCAACAGACATAATATTATCAAAGTACTTAGGGGATCGAAGATCCTTTTATGATACTGAGATAAACAACAGAATTTACTTTCAAAGTATGTTTGAGATCAAAGATCCTTAACAATACTATTCAGATAGAGTGCCTATAGGTAATTACTGAAAAAAAAAATAAATAAATAAACATCATCATCATCATAAAGCTGAATGAATAAATGTTTGATCAAACGCAGAATGTTTTGAGTTTAGTCGTAGACTTTTCTCATTTTCTTACCATATGATTTAACCATTATTTTTTTGCAACTGAAAATCAAACCTCATTGAATACAAGGTGTTCTCGAAACTTACTGAGCTTCGCTGCACTCAGCGGTTTAGTGAGAATGTCAGCAATCTGATCATTGGTATTGATCTTCACAATATTAATTTTCTTGTTCCTTACATGTTCACGTATCAATAAATATTTACGCTCAATATACTTCAGGCGACTTTTACTTGTGCTAGCTAGACAGTTTTGTCTTGCTGCTTCATTGTCTTCATATATATTAACAGGAAATGCTCTGAGACCAACAGTTTCTTCTAATAATTGTGCTAAAAATAGAATTTCATTAGTAGCATGAGTAAGTGCAATGAATTCAGCTTCTGCTGAACTTTGTGCCAATGTCGATTGGAGTTTTGAGCACCATAAAACAGGATTACCAAATGCATAAATCACAAAGCCTGTAGTTGACTTTTGACTGTTCTTATCACCTGCAAAATCTGCATCACAATAACATGATAAAATTGGAGAGCCTACAGTATATTTTAGACCCAACTGACTTGTACCTTTCAAATATCTGAAAACTCTTTTTACTAATGTCCAATGATATTGTTGTGGATTAGCTTGGAATCGAGCCAAGTAACCTACAGCAAAAGATATATCAGGTCTTGTAAATAAACATAAATACAACAGAGAGCCTATGGCTTTCTTGTACGGAAAATCTGCTTCATTAGTAACTTCTGGAACTTTATGATTTCCTTGAGGAACTAATGGAGTATCAACTGAATTTGAGTTTTCCATTCGAAATTCCTTTAACATTTCCTTCACAAACTGGGTTTGATGAAGAAACAACTGATTTTCTGATCTAGTGATTTCCAAACCAAGGAACTTAGTTGGAAAGCCAAACTGTTTGACATTAAAACGTGACTTCAACAAATTCACATTTTCTTGAATAAGTTTTCCACAACTACCCGTAACTAATAGATCGTCAACATATACTAAAATCAAAATGATCTTACCATCTTCTTCTTTCTTATATAAACATGGTTCACGTAAATTTGATTCAAAATTGGAATCCTTCAGAAATTTATCAAGTGTCATAAACCAACATTTTGGTGCTATAGATAATCCATAAAGAGCTTTTCGTAACTTCAATATTACCTTTGTTTTGTCAAGATTGATTCCTTCAGGTACACTCACATATTTTGGTCTATCAATTTCTCCATGCAGAAATGCTGTTTTGATATCCAACTGTTCAATATGCCATTTCCTAGAAACTGATAATGCAAACAAAAGTTTAACAACTGATAGAGCTGGTGTAGGAGATGCAGTTTCCTCAGAAGTATACTTTTCAGTATCTTTGCATCCTACAACAACTAAACGAGCCTTACATACACCATTGTCTTTCGTTGTAAATACCCATTTTAGAGGAATACTTTTCATACCTTGTTTTCTTTCCACGATTTCCCAAACGTTATGTTGGTTTATCGCTTCAAGTTCTGACTGAATTGCTGTTATCCACTTACTGCTTTCTGAACATGTTGTTGCTTCTAGATACGTTTGAGGTGTTTTGCTTGTTTCGTATATTTTTGTATCATATACAAAACCAAATGCATTTAAAATTGTAGCATTAACTGAAATTTGTGGTATATCACAGCCATTGGTTTCATCACCATCAAAATCATCTAACTGGGATATTTCTTCATATTCTATCTCATTGTTTATCTGAGAGTTAACTGAAACATTTTCTAACATACTTGTAGCACTTGTTTTATTAACAGAATTATTTGAGCTACTCTGTACTGGACTTCCAGTTCTTACAGAACCAGACTTTTCATTAACTGATTTCATTTCAATAGGTTTGTTTGCAACTGATAAAACAGAATTGTCAACAGGTGACTCAACAGATATGTCCGTTATGGACGCAACAGAATTGCCAACAGCGGGCGTTACAGGAATGTCTTCACTGGACTCAACAGATTCGGATGAAACTGTAAATTCATCACTAGAGACTGATAACTTTGATTCACATGACTTGTAGGTCAACTTTTCATTTATTAAAACATTACAGGATGTAATCGTTTTACAGGTTTTAGGATCATACAACAGATAGCCAGTATCGCTATACCCTACTAAATACATTGTGCTAGATCTTGCGTTCAACTTTCTGCCTTTCGGAACATTTTCGTTCTTAACTTCGGCCTGTGAGCCAAAAATTCTTATATTTTGCAGATCGGCTTGTTTTCCATACAGTTTTTCATATGGAGTCAGAAAATCTACTGATGAATGAGGCGTACGATTGTATAGATAGCAAGCGGTCAAAAATGCAAAACCCCAGAAAGTAATTGGAAAGCCTGATTCAAATAACAAGGCTCTAGCTCTTTCTTGGAGTGTTCTATTAAACCTTTCAGCAGTTCCATTATGTTCGTGTTGATAAGGTTCTGCTAACTGAATTTGAATACCAAACTGATCGAGAACTTGTTGACACGATTCGCTGATGAACTCTGTTCCATTGTCACAACGTAACTTACTGAATTGACCAGGATTAGGAAATAATGACTGAAGAACGTTCAATGCTTTCTTTAAAAATTTGAAAGTTTCAGATTTTTGTTTCAACAGGAAAATTTGTGCATATCTTGAATAATCATCAAGAACAACTAAAACATACTTTTTCTTAGTGAAATGTGTTGGCGGATTGATAACTAACAGATCTGAATGAAGAATTTCACAAGCTCTGGTGGCTCGATCTCTTTCTTTTGCACATGTTTTTTTGGTCATCTTTGCTTTCGAACAAATTGTACAATTACCAGTACTTAGATTATATGTGAGTTCTTTAACTCCTTGAACAACATTAGGTAATTTTCCTAAATAAGAGGATGATATATGACCCATTCTACGATGCCACATACTACCTTCTTGAGCCAACTGTTTCAATTGATTACGAGTTAATCTTTTACGTAATTTTCGAGCTTCCCTCCTAGTATTACTAACTATTTTATTGGTTTTGATAACCGAGAGTTTCATTTCACACAAAGAATTTTCTTTCAAATTAAACTTTTTATTTATTAACTTCTTCTTATCTACATTTACTTCTTCGCATATTTCATTTGTAGCCTCAGAATTCACTCTAGCCGATAGTCTATATACGCCATCCGATACATAAAGTAGGGAGATCTTTCTTCTTAATTTTCTAGATAAAATAAACCCATTATTAGCATTTAGCACAAGACTTGTCCCAAACTGAACATTAAATGCACGGACACTGAGAATATTATCCCTTACTACTGGGACATACTGAACTTTAGCTAGATGTACAATGTGCGAACTTTTTCCAAACTGTACAAGTAATGGAAGAGTTCCCTGACCCATTGACATAATGCACTCAGTTTCCGATGCCAGCACAACAGATATGGGCTCTTTATAAGCCTGATAGTTCAACAGAATTTTTTGTACATTCACTACATGGTGAGATGCACCAGAATCAACCAGAAATGTTGCAAACATACCAAAATTGCTCAAATCAAACAGTGACTTACTAGATTTATTTTCTTTCATTCTTCTGCAGTCCTTTTTTTCATGACTCTTCTTATGGCAGAAATAACAGAATCTCTCTGAGTTCGTGCATGTGTTAGCCTTATGGAACAACAAACCACACTTTCTGCAACTTGAATCACGCTTCTCAGCTGGTGTCATTTGCTTGATTCTTTCTAATTGGTCCACTGTGTATGGGCTGCTTTCTGCTCTTTTATCCTTAAAATAAGGAGTTCGCTTTGAAGGGAATTTTTCTTTATTGGAATTGGCCTCCTTGAGTGATCTATCTGATCTACTCTCTAAACAGAAATCACATATATTATTATCATCATTCTTTCCACATTTAATGCAGAGTACTGAAATGGAATGAGGATTAGTAACGATACAATCTCCAATTGGATAGTCAATACAAGATGAACATACGGTGTGTACTTCATTGATCTCAGTGTTGAGATTTTTACCTGGTATATCAAAACATTCAAAACAAATATCAGAACAATCATTAAAATCATTTTCATACATATTGTTTTCGACCTCTCTGTAATACTGACTATTTGCCACCTCTAAAAAGGCATTTTTCACAAACTCATACGTCCTAGTTTCTTCCGGTAGGGTCGCCATCGTTGTAAAGAACGCCATGAACCCTCTTGCATCCTTCACCTTGTGTAGGAAATAGCCCACCACTATTTTTGGTTCCAGAGGGCATCCTAGCTCCTTGAAGTCCTGCACCCCCTTCTCGAATTGGGAGACGAAATTTACCGGGTTCATTTTTGGGTAGAACACCGTTTTCCCGAAGTTGTCCAAAACTTCCACCATCTTCTGCACATCGTTTTTCCCAAACATCTGTACTAGTTTTTGGAAAGCTTCCGCTGCCGACTCTTGATTTTCTATCACGGTTCTAGGGGCATGCTGCAGTGACGCCTCTAGATATTGCAGCACTTGAGCGTTATACATATTTTTCTCTTCGATAGTCATTGTACATTCTGGTCCGCCTAAATCAAAATGTAGGAATTGCGAACGTCCTAGAGCTCGCATGTCTCGTTCCACTCTTTGCTTCCAGGAGCGGAAATTCGAGTGTCCTTTTAGTTTATCACCACTTTCAAAATGTGGTATTATGAAAGCTGGTAGATTTACTTTCTCTGTAGGTAGATCTGATATCACACTCGTTGATGGAGATCGGATGTTTCCAATTTTTTCTGCCAACATTTGCACGAAACTTGGGTTTGTTAGCATGGCGAAAATATGTTGTGGAACATCCATTGCCGACTCACTTAGGTTGGATTGATCCATTTCTACGTTGTTGGAATTAATTGACATCGTTTTTGGTAAAAGCACGTGGTCTTCTTGTCGCACGTGGTCTTCTTGTAACACGTGGTCTTCTTGTAACACGTGGTCGACGAAACGGTTATTAAAATACTTTCACTTATAATGTCTTCACAAGCTCTGCTACCATGTGAGGGTGGATATTAATATGGCTTGTGCACAGATTTTAACAAAGTCTATTATATGGATATTTAAAACAGTTCACACTTTACAATAAATCAATACACAATCAAGGAATAGCAATACTCAACTACTACTTCTAGGACCCCGTTATCTATCACACGTCCTGACAGAATTGGCGTCTACAGAAACTAGTACCTGAGCATGCTTTTGTTGCGCATGCGCACAAGGCCAAACATAATACATTAGTTGTCATCAGGTTGTTTTATAGAAGTGGACTGGTCCCAAATTTACTTTGGCCAGCTGTTCTTACTTCAACAAAAACGTTAAAATTTCATACGGGATTGTCACTTTCTCGAGTAGACACAGAATATTGTGCTTTTTAATTGCCTCCAGCCACAGATATAGATTATCTATATCTATGCCTCCAACCAATCAGAGTGCTTCAAAAATAGCCCCCGCTCTCCTGATTGGTCGGGGGCTATTAATGTTGTTTGTGATCTGTGTTCTTGCCCACGATTTTTAATATCTCGATTATTTTGAAAATTATCCGTCAGATCGATTTGAAACTGAGTAGTTGGTTGTAGAATAATGAAACGAATACTGTCTTGAAATTTCATGAAGATTAAATCATTGGGAGAAAACGTTTCGAGTATTTAAAATTATATATTTTCAGTATAAAAATTTCTTAGTAATATAAAAGTACATCTTGGTATTGAAATTAAATAAATATAATAGCCCTTTCATTTGTACATATTTTTAATTGTTTAAGGAATATTTTTCAAGTGATTAAGGGAATCACAAATGGCTAGTTGCATCTAGCTGTTTCCTCTGCAAAGTCCTAATTGACGGCAAGGGATACCTCATTTTAATCAATTCAGAATACCCGTTATTGCCTAAAACTGATTTCAACTTCAAGCTCTTCGCGATTGTATCATCGCTCCACTTCATCAACTTCGTGCTCTTATTACTTTTCATCTTGTTTAAGGCTATTAATTGATCTTCGCCGAACACGATTCTCAGGGATTCGCACAGGTTGCAACCAGGTCCTTTTGGTGCAAGCCTCGATAACTTGTTTCGGGCCTGCCTCAGAGCTGCTTTGTACCGATGGGCCTTAATTCTCTCTCTTATGTAATATTTTTCATATCTCTGCAATTTAATTTGTAACTCTGTTATTTCAGGGTTCAGCACTGCTTCCTGCTTTGGTTTGATTGCTGTATCGGTGTTTTCGTTTGAAGAAGGCTTCGATTGGGGTAATTGTGAGTTGGGTGATGAAGATGGTTCTTCACCGGCTAATAAAATGAAAAAAATTAAGGAGGTAAATGAAAAAAAGACATCATATCAATTTTAAATCACTTACCGAATGAAGAGTTTTTTGGCAAAATAGGTGTCTTACTATCACTGTTTGTCGTTTGTTGGATTCTTTCGATTGTAGTAATGTTGTTTTTACTTGAAGAACATTTTGACGGGGACAATTGAACAATATTTCCATTCAAAAGTATTGCAGGTGTTGACGTTTCTCCTATTTTCAACGGCAACTTCAGCAATTGGCCTTAATTAAGAAAGAATTGGTTAACCAACAAAAGAATTAAAAATAAAGGAAGCTTGTATTAAGAAATAAAAACAAATAGAACACATACCGAATAAAAGCCTTGGTTTCTTTGGAGAAAAAGGTTTTCTCGAACAGTTTGAAGATTCTGACTGAGATAATTGTTGTTTTTGTAGGGGATCTACATCTGAAGATGTAGGTTCTGTTGGTTCTTCTAGTTTTATTGGTACCTCACCTTTATTGGAAAAACATCGAAATGATGATAAGAAATTAATAAAAGTCATTTAACACAAACAGGAAACAACTTAAAGAAGATCAAAATGAAAAAACATACCAGATGTAAGCCTAGGATTCTTTGTGGGAGCAGGTTTTCTCAAAATTAATGGCCTTCTAGAACTGTTTAACATTTTTCTTTGTACTGGTGCTATTGTCTCGAGAGTATTTTCACTGAAACAAGACTTTGTTGACGGTAATCTTTGTCCTGTTGCAAGATTCACAGCTTCAAGTAAAGCAGAGGTTGAGGGTTCTTCTGGTTTTGCAGTTAATTCCTGCGCACCATCTTGATTCCAAAAAAAAAAAATTTAATCAAACAATCAAAATTAACGATAAGTCAATGTCAACCGGTAGAGCCATTCTATCTCGTTGGCATACAAGAAAAAACTAAAAAAGACTAAATTACCTACCACACGAAGGCCTGAGTTTATTTTGAGGCAGTGTATTTCGTGGTGATTGTTTTCTTTCATGTTTCTGCATCAGGGATGAAAATATGGTTGGAACTGCATTACACTTTAATTTTTTTTTGCCGTCTACTCGAATTTTCTCCCACATTTCTGGAGCAAAGTGAACCTGGACAAATTAAAATGTCAGTTGACTCAAATTGGGCTATAATATTACCTACCTCGCATAAAGTGGAATGATCTGTTGGTGACCAATTAACTCTATTCATTTTCATCAGCCATTCTTTCCTTCGTGATGGATCTTTGGGAAAATTTTTCATTGAGAAACCTTTTGCTGACGAATTTGTACAATTCACTGCAGAGCATCCGGGCATTCTGAAAAAATGGATTTGTTGATTTTATCTGACTTCTCACTTGGATATAATATGAAAGGTTGCGAATCAAAATGTATTGGTTTGTTGCCAAAACGAAAAACCTACTTTTTCCCTGAAACGAATTTAATTTCAATTGGAAAAAGAAACTCAAAAACATTTAAAAACACAAGTAGCCTGAATATGGCGTCCGAAACCATAGAGGAACATCAAATAAAACAGGAGATTCACAAGACAGATAATGTGAAAATCTTAATTTTCGCTTGAAGCATAATGTAAAACGTGAAGAAAAAGTGATGATACACTGAAATTGAGTATTATAGTTTTTCAATTTTAAAATATTTTTAAATCGGCAGTTTTCAGACAAGTGATTGAGGTTCTATGCATATATAAAGACCACAGAATATCTATCCTACATAGATATTCTGTGTAAAGACAATTCTATGAAAGATTACAACCGTTTACTGAATTCAAAGTTTGTAATCAAACTCGAAATTTGAATAAACAAAACTTTATATTAAGACTTCAACTTAGGCTGTAGTGTTTGGGTAAGATTTTACAGTATGGATTGTGTACAATGTGAGTACAGATTTCACGAGTTTTTAACACTCGTAAGAGAAGAAGACAGACTCCACGATTTTTTGAAGCAGCACAATGTAGTGGATTTCACGAAGGAATTCAAGTGCCCAAAATGCGACAAACCTTGCACTTTTGTTCTAGACAGGTGTAGATTTGTGTGCATTACGTCTAACATCATATTGCGATCAAGAAAAAGAGTTAGAGTAAAATGCAATTTCAGCCAGGCAGCCAAGAAAAACACAATTTTCGAAAACAGCAAAAAATCAATGTCTGAAATCTGCACATTCATTTTATATTGGCTGTATGAATTTAAGCAAAAGGATTTTGAAGAACAACTGAAATGGAGTGTTAAAACAATCATCGATTGGTCTAGTTTCTGCAGGAAGGTTTGTTTTGTTGCAGTGAATCAAACATCTGAACGATTGGGAGGAGCTGGCAAAATTGTCGTAATGAACGAGGCAAAATTCGATCCCATGAAGATTAAACGGGGTAAGAAAATGGAAGGACAGTGGGTATTCGGAGGAATGGAAAGAGAGAGCAAAAAGGTATTCCTGGTTCCAGTTGATAATAAGAACAAGGAAACTTTATTAGATACAATTAAGAAATGGATCCTTCCAGAAACTACCGTAATGTCAGAGTTTTGGAGCGATTACGATTGTTTAAACGAAGAAGGCTTCCAAGATCTTACGTTGAACCACGGTATTAAGTTTGTTGATCCTGACAGAATGTGGAGAGATGTGAGTAAAGACATTCTGAAACCTGGACGAAAAGAATGTAACTTTGTTTTTTATTTGGCCGAGTATTACTTTCATAAACAATTTCCGAACAAATTGGACAGGTTGCATCCTTTTTTAAAATACGTGAGTGAAGTTTGTCCCCCTACTGTTTCTACGAATGATGAGGAAGGTAGTGAATAGATCGAATTTTTCAATTTTAGATCTATTTTTGGTGAAGTTTTTTAATTTTTTACACAAAATTTTCAACCTTCCATCCTCATTTTTTTTTAATGAAGACGAGTTATTGAGGTTCTATGCATATATACAGATAGTTCTATGAAAGATTACAACCGTTTACTGAATTAAAAGTTTGTATTTGTAATCAAACTCGAAATTTGTAAACAAACCTTTATATTAAGACTTCTACTTAGGCTGTAGTGTTTGGGTAAGATTTTACAGTGCTCTCATCATGGATTGTGTACAAGGCGAGTACAGATTTCACGAGTTTTTAACACTCGTAAGAGAAGAAGACAGACTCCACGATTTTTTGAAGCAGCACAATGTGGTGGATTTCACGAAGGAATTCAAGTGCCCAAAATGCGACAAACCTTGCACTTTCGTTCTAGACAGGTGTAGATTTGTGTGCATTACGTCTAACATCATATTGCGATCAAGAAAAAGAGTTCGAATAAAATGCAATTTCAGCCAGTCAGCCAAGAAAAACACAATTTTCGAAAACAGCAAAAAATCAATGTCTGAAATCTGCACATTCATTTTATATTGGCTGTATGAATTTAAGCAAAGGGATTTTGAAGAACAACTGAAATGGAGTGTTAAAACAATCATCGATTGGTCTAGTTTCTGCAGGAAGGTTTGTTTCGTTGCAGTGAATCAAACATCTGAACGTTTGGGAGGGGCTGGAAAAATTGTCGTAATGAACGAGGCAAAATTCGATCCCATGAAGATTAAAAGGGGTAAGAAAATGGAAGGACAGTGGGTATTCGGAGGAATGGAAAGAGAGAGCAAAAAGGTATTCCTGGTTCCAGTTGATAATAAGAACAAGGAAACTTTGTTAGATACAATTAAGGAATGGATCCTTCCAGAAACTACCGTAATGTCAGAGTTTTGGAGCGATTACGATTGTTTAAACGAAGACAGCTTCCAAGATCTTACGTTGAACCACGGTATTAAGTTTGTTGATCCTGACAGAATGTGGAGAGATGTGAGTAAAGACATTCTGAAACCTGGACGAAAAGAATGTAACTTTGTTTTTTATTTGGCCGAGTATTACTTTCATAAACAATTTCCGAACAAATTGGACAGGCTGCATCCTTTTTTTAAATACGTGAGTGAAGTTTGTCCCCCTACAGTTTCTACAAATGATGAGGAAGGTAGCGAATAGATCGAATTTTTCAATTTTAGATCTATTTTTCGTGAAGTTTTTTCATTTTTTACATAAAATTTTCAACCTTCCATCCTCACTTTTTTTTTTAATGAAGACGAGTTATTGAGGTTCTATGCATATATACAGATAGTTCTATGAAAGATTACAACCGTTTACTGAATTCAAAGTTTGTATTTGTAATCAAACTCGAAATTTGTAAACAAACCTTTATATTAAGACTTCTACTTAGGCTGTAGTGTTTGGGTAAGATTTTCCAGTGCTCTCATCATGGATTGTGTACAATGTGAGTACAGATTTCACGAGTTTTTAACACTCGTAAGAGAAGAAGACAGACTCCACGATTTTTTGAAGCAGCACAATGTGGTGGATTTCACGAAGGAATTCAAGTGCCCAAAATGCGACAAACCTTGCACTTTCGTTCTAGACAGGTGTAGATTTGTCTGCATTACATCTAACATCATATTGCGATCAAGAAAAAGAGTTCGAATAAAATGCAATTTCAGCCAGTCAGCCAAGAAAAACACAATTTTCGAAAACAGCAAAAAATCAATGCCTGAAATCTGCACATTCATTTTATATTGGCTGTATGAATTTAAGCAAAAGGATTTTCAAGAACAAGTGAAATGGAGTGATAAAACAATCATCGATTGGTCTAGTTTCTTCAGGAAGGTTTGTTTCGTTGCAGTGAATCAAACATCTGAACGTTTGGGAGGAGCTGGCAAAATTGTCGTAATGAACGAGGCAAAATTCGATCCCATGAAGATTAAGAGGGGTAAGAAAATGGAAGGACAGTGGGTATTCGGAGGAATGGAAAGAGAGAGCAAAAAGGTATTCCTGGTTCCAGTTGATAATAAGAACAGGGAAACTTTATTAGATACAATTAAGGAATGGATCCTTCCAGAAACTACTGTAATGTCAGAGTTTTGGAGCGATTACGATTGTTTAAACGAAGACAGCTTCCAAGATCTTACGTTGAACCACGGTATTAAGTTTGTTGATCCTGACAGAATGTGGAGAGATGTGAGTAAAGACATTCTGAAACCTGGGCGTAAAGAATGTAATTTTGTTTTTTATTTGGCCGAGTATTACTTTCATAAACAATTTCCGAACAAATTGGACAGGTTGCATCCTTTTTTTAAATACGTGAGTGAAGTTTGTCCCCCCTGTATTTCTACAAATGATGAGGAAGGTAGTGAATAGATCGAATTTTTCAATTGTTGATCTATTTTTCCTGAATTTTTTTCATTTTTTTACAAAATATTTTCATTTCCATTTTCATTTTTTTTTTAATGAAGGTTACTTTGAATATGTTAAGTTTTTTCTGGAATATCTTTTTAGTTCTGTTCAGCACAAGTTATATTTGATTTTATTAATTATCCTCATTTTCTCCTTAACACAATAATTCCCATTATCCATTATCCTATCCTGGCAAAGGGGGCCCACACCTCCACGTGGTCTTTGCTGGATAACTCTTTCAGTCATACTTACCTCAAGTATGTGCCAGAAAAAGTTAACAAAGATGGGCATAAAAACTTTACCCCATGTCTTACTTTCCTCTTTCATTCATTGTTTCAAATTTTGTTCATTCCAAACCTCCCAGAAATACTCAAATGATTAACTATTTTATTTCTGCATCAATTGGTCTTTTCTTTTTTATTTCCTCAACATTCTATGAGTGCAGAAGTCAGGCTCAATTGTAAGGAAATACAGTTTAGGAACAATCAAAAGTTGAAATGAACATTGTCGAAATAACTTTTGCACTCGAACGAAATTGTCAGAATTGGGGCACATAGCATGTGAAGAGGAGTATGTTTGCTTATAACACACACAATATGAGGTCTTCATGAGACTGAATCGGGAAATGACAAGAAACTCAATTCCTGTGTGAAATTTTTTTTTTTTTTTGAGGTATACCAAGTGAACCAAGTTCAAATTTTTTTTCTGTTTTTTGTTTTCGAATTTGATAGGGTATGCAATTCTGAATACATTCGTACTCAAATCGTTGCATTCGTCGAAATACTTTCCAAAATATCGAGAAAACTGAAGAAAAAAGGGAGATAAGTGTACTCGGTATTATGTTTGTTATTCCTAACCTAGATATCGTAAGCACAAACCGTTTTCACATTTCTGAAGGCGAAGAATGTGAAAATATTGTAAATTTTCAGAATTCTGAAAAACCCCTCACAGGGGTTTTTCAGAATTTAAAAAAAAAAATCATAATCGTCGTTAATTTCGAAAAAAATTTAATCTAAGACGCATGATATCAGGTTTACGACATTCCTCTCTATCACTGCGTTGAAATCAACTTCCATTAAATCCATATTAACAAATCTCTAGTGAGAAATCAATTTTTCAAAACAATAATTTTCGAATCAGCCAAACATTTTAGGTTATATACATATACATGATTCTATGGTTCTTGAATTAACTTCAGGTTTACCCACACTTTCTGTGTTGGTTAAGTTAACTGATAGTTAACCACGTTTCGTGGGATTGTAAAACGCCTAACCTATAAAATTTCCTTAACCTAAAATTAACCTTCGATAGTAAAACCGGGCCTAATACATACTCTACTCTATCCTCTTCTTTTGGTTGTATTGAGGCATATTCTGGGAAAATGGAAGGTACAGCATTTTCCCTAATTCTCACACAAGAAAGAGAGGTTCTATCCATATCCTCTTCTCTGAAATGCACAGAACAAATTCTAGCAGTGGATGTTGGATACCAGTTCTTCCTTCTAATCGCATTTACCCACTGGTCCCTTCTCTCAGGATTCAATGGAAACCTGTATACAAAAGGCATAAGTGGGTTTTGGATATTTTATTAACATAGTAATGAAAAAACATGATGGAGAGACTCGAAAAGCTTACCTGTGAAATGTAACTGCAGGATTTTTATTTTTCGATGTATTGGAACAACCATACACCGGACAAGAAACCATTTTTATTTATATTTTTCCACCGCATACAACTGCCACAACGAACGAACAAATAATAAATAAGGCAAAAATTGTAGAAACTACATTTTAAATAACGCGAGGGAAGCCATCTTGGGGAGTCACTTTCAAATTTGTTTTGGTGACATTTCAAACGTTATGCCCCCCCCACTTCCTTCTTTTGACCTACGAACTGTCAAACGTTGCACTCTGTGGCAAAATCTGTAGAACATGAGTTCACACATACTTTAGCTAGTTTTCTCCCAATTTCTTAATCAATACTTGTTGGAAATTTATTGAATTATAAGGTTTCGCTGAAAAAATTCTTTTATTCAATCCAAAATGTTTTTACACTTTGTTTACAATTTTAGAACCATGCCATGATCTTTTGACCTACGAACTGTCAAACGTTGCACACTGTGCAACGTTGCCATAATTACATATGAATTGTTAAATTTAAGTTGTTTAGTTCAAATGTCGCCTGAGATAATGACGTAATAATAGGGGTTTTTCATTTCCCGCCCCTTTTCAAGTTAGATTTGGCAAGACTTTTCCATTCTTTGCTATATAAACCCCAGTTTAATTCCCGTAATTCTCTTCAAATTCATATTGTCTTGTTGTACGGTTGAGTCGTGAGTGATCTAATTTTATTATAATGGGGTGCACGGGATGCCTTCTTACGCATACGGAATTTTTTCGTGTGTTGAGAGATGAAGACAGACTGAAGGACTTTTTGATGAAACATGGCGTTATTAATTTGTCGCACGATATGGATTGCCCTGAATGCAATATCCCTTGCGCGTATAACCCTACCGATTCGAAATTTACGTGCAACCACTCGATCGCTGTTCCGAATAACAGGAAAAGAAAGAAATGCGGTTTTGTGAAGTATGTAAAAAATGATACTTTTTTTTCTGGAGCTCACGAATCGGTTAAGGAAATATGCGAATTCATTCCGTTTTGGCTCACGCGTACAAAACAGGAAGATTTGGAGTTGGAGATGAGTTGGACCTCGACGACAGTTTTAAACTGGACGATATATTGTCGCGAAGTTTGTTTGGTGTATTTTATCCAAAATAACGAGCGTTTAGGCGGACCTGGAAAAGTTGTCAGAATAGACGAGGCTGCATTCGCTCTTAAAAAATACAATAATAGGGGTAGAATCACAAAAGGACAGTGGATCTTCGCAGGAATGGAAAAGGATAGTAAAAGAGTATTTATGGCACCAGTTCCTGCCAGGAGTCAGGAATCCTTACTAGAAACAATTAAGAAATGGATCCTTCCAGGCACAACTCTAATGTCGCACTGTTGGAAAGACTACGATTGTTTAAACCAAGAAGCCTTCAAAGATTTAACGTTGAACGAAGGTATTAAGTTTGTTCCTCCCAACTCTGACCCCCACACTGCGAAAAGAATGTGGAGAGATGTGAAGAGGGACACTCCTTTATCTGGTCGCGGGGAAGAGAATTTTGCTTTTTATTTGGCTGAGTATTACTTCAATAAAAAATTCCCAAGCAGAGTAGAGAGGTTCCATCATTTTTTTAAATACGTGGGTGAAGTATATCCACCTACAGTTTCTGAGAATGATTGGGAGGGTAGCAAGTAGATCAAATGTTCCAATTTTAGTTAAAGTTTTCTTCTTGAAACTTTTTTCGTTTTGGAAATGAAGTTTATTTCAAATTTTATTTTTTTTCTAGAATATCCTTTCAGTTTTTAATCTTGTTTTCTTGTTTCAAATGAAGGTTACTCGAACATTTGTTAAGTTTTTTCTAGAATATCTGTTTAGTTCTGTTCCATTTAAGTTATATTTTATTTTATTAATTATCCTCATTTTCTCCTTAACACAATAATTCCTATTATCCATTATCCTATCCTGGCAAAGGGGGCCCACACCTCCACGTGGTCTTTGCTGGATAGCTCTTTCAGCCGTACTAACCTCAAGTATGTGCCAGAAAAAGTTAACAAAGATGGGCTTTAAAACTTTACCCGATGTCTTACTTTCCTCTTTCGTTCGTTGTTTCAAATTTTGTTCATTCCACACCTCCCAGAAATACTCAAATGATTCAACATTTTGTTTCTGTATCAATTATTTGTTGATTTTTTCATTTCATCAACATTCTACGAGTGCTGAAATAAGGTTCGACTGTTACAAAATACAGTTGGGAAAGTATTGTTAGGGTGATCGATAACATAAGATCTATTAATACCTAATCAATTTCAGTCAACTAATAAGCATTTATACAATTTGCTGTAACTGTAGCAAACCATATTGAACTTAGGTCATATTTCCCACCTATAAATCCTTCATTTAGGTATCTGATACAATCTTACCTAAAACTAGAAGCAATCTTCAACATTTGCTATGCCAAGATATACGTCTTCTTTTCCCATCATTTCAAATTGGCTTTACTACAAAGATAAACCTTTCTTTTTTCTTCGTCTACAATTACGATTGATGATTTCCAGAGTCTCAATGCAACCATCTTTTAAATATTGAAAGTTGTATTCAACTAAAACACTCGTGCTCGTTAAGTGAAAAAAATATATTTATCAAGTTTACATGACAAGTCGCCAATTCTCTATTTTTTACAAAAAAATGGCAAAATCTCTAGAACATGAGATCACACAGAGCTTAGCTAGTTTTCTCCCATTTTCTTAATCAATACTTGTTGAAAATTTATTGAATTATAAGATTTCACTAAAAAAATTCTTTCATTCAATCCAAAATGATGTTTTTACACTTTGTTTACAATTTTAGAACCATGCCATGATCTTTTGACCTACGAACTGTTTAGTTCAAATGTCGCCTGAGATAATGACCTAATATTAGGGGTTTTTCATTTCCCGCCTATTTTCAAGTAAGATTTGGCAAGACTTTTCCATTCTTTACCATATAAACCCCAGTTTAATTCCCGCAATTCTTCTCAAATTCATATCGTGTTGCTGTACGGTTGAGTCGTGAATATTCTAATTTTTTATTATAATGGCGTGCACGGGATGCCTTCTTACGCATACAGAATTTTTTCGTGTGTTGAGTGATGAAGACAGACTGAAGGACTTTTTGATGAAACATGGCGTTATTAATTTGTCGCACGATATGGATTGCCCTGAATGCAACATCCCTTGCGCGTATAACCCTGACGATTCGAAATTTACGTGCAACAACTCGATCGCTGTTCCGAATAACAGGAAAAGAAAGAAATGCGGTTTTGTGAAATACGTAAAAAGTGATACTTTTTTTTCTGGAGCTCACGAATCGGTTAAGGAAATATGCGAATTCATTCCGTTTTGGCTCACGCGTACAAAACAAGAAGAGTTGGAGATGAGTTGGACATCAACTACAGTTTTAAACTGGACGATATATTGTCGCGAAGTTTGTTTAGTGTATTTTATCCAAAATAACGAGCGTTTAGGCGGACCTGGAAAAGTTGTCAGAATAGACGAGGCGGCATTCGCTCTAAAAAAATACAATAATAGGGGTAGAATCACAGAAGGACAGTGGATCTTCGCAGGAATGGAAAAGGATAGTAAAAGGGTATTTATGGCACCAGTTCCTACCAGGAGTCAGGAATCTTTACTACACACAATCAAGAAATGGATTTTCCCAGGCACGACTCTAATGTTGCACTGTTGGAAAGACTACGATTGTTTAAACGAAGAAGCCTTTCAAGATTTAACATTGAACGAAGGTATTAAGTTTGTTCCTCCCAACTCTGACCCCCACACTGCGAAAAGAATGTGGAGAGATGTAAAGAGGGATACTCCTTCATCTGGACGTGGGGAAGAGAATTTTGCTTTTTATTTGGCCGAGTATTACTTCAATAAAAAATTTCCAAGCAGACTAGAGAGGTTCCATAATTTTTTTAAATACGTGGGTGAAGTATATCCCCCTACAGTTTCTGAGAATGTTGGGGAGGGTAGAAAGTAGATCAAATGTTCCAATTTTAGTTAAAGTTTTCTTCTTCAAACTTTTTTCGTTTTTGAAATTAATTAACTTCAAATGTTACATTTTTTCTAGAATATCATTTTAGTTTTTAATCTTCTGTTTTCTTTTTTAAAATGAAGGTTACTCAGACATTTGTTAAGTTTTTTCTAGAATATCTGTTTAGTTCTGTTCCATTCAAGTTATATTTTATTTTATTAATTTTCCTCATTTTCTCCTTAACACAATAATTCCTATTATCCATTATCCTATCCTGGCAAAGGTTGCCCACACCTCCACGTGGTCTTTGCTGGATAGCTTTTTCAGCCATACTCACCTTGAGTATGTGTCAGAAAAAGTTAACAAAGATGGGCATAAAAACTTTACCCCATGTCTTACTTTCCTCTTTCATACGTTGTTTCAAATTTTGTTCATTCCAAACCTCACAGAAATACTCAAATGATTCAACATTTTGTTTCTGTATCAATTATTCGTTGATTTTTTTATTTCATCGACATTCTACGAGTGCTGAAATAAGGTTCGATTGTAACAAAATACAGTTGGGAAAGTATTGTTAGGGTCATCAATAGCATAAGATCGATTAATACCTAATCAATTTCGTTCAACAAATAAGCATTTATACAATTTGCTGTTGAAGTATTTCCCTGTAACTGAGTCATATTTCCCAACTATAAATCCTGCATTTAGGTATCTGATACAATCATACCTATAATTTGAAGGAATCTTCAACATTTCCTATGCCAAGATATACGTCTTCTCTTCTCACCATTTCAAATTGGCTATACTATGAAGATAAAACTTTCTTTTTTCTTCGTCTAAATAAAAATTACGATTGATGACTTCCAGAGTCTAAATGCAACCATTTTTTAAATATTGAAGATTGTATTCAACTAAAAGACTCGTGCTCGCTCAGAGAAAAAAATACATTTTCCAATTTTAGATGACAAAGTCGCCAAATCTCGATTTTTTCCAAAAAAAAATGGCAAAATCTCTTTAACATGAGTTCACACATAGTTTACCTAGTTTTCTCCAAATTTCTTAATCAATACTTGTTGGGAATTTATTGAAGTATAAGGTTTCACTGAAAAAAATCTTTGATTTAACCATAGACCTCTTATATCTATGGACGCGCCCTCACGTGACTTTTACCTAGAATTCCTTGCAGGCTGAATTAGGGATGGGCGAAGAGCAGAAATATATCGATATATATTGTATCGATATTTTTCGACAGTATCGAATATCGATTCGATATATCGAGTGGAAAATATCGATATATCGATATATTTGCCAAAACTCAACAAAAAGTTTCTGGTTACTCCTGTGCTTTACCAGAGACCAGTTTTTTCTGCAGCTGTAATAAAAATTTACTCTTTCATAATCGAAAGGACTCGATTCCAATATTTTTTTTAGACATAGGGTCGGTTTCACAAAACTTCGATTGTACCGTTAAATTAATTGGAGTCACCGCGATTCGTTGAAATTTCAAAACAAGTGATTCGATTGGTTCGAATTTACGTATGGTTATTTAATCGTACAATTTAAGCTTTGTGAAACCCGCTCATATTTGAAACCAAAAATTTTTTTTGAGTGTTACTCCCAAGTGACAAATAGAATTTTTTCCTCCTTCAACTTGCCCATCGACCATTTGATCAAAACACCATCTATCCACATACCTCTAATTCCTAATTTGATGTATGTGTGATATAAAAAAATATCGAATTTGATATTGTGAAATAAATATCGATAATCGATAATATCGAGAATGAAAATATCGACGATATTTATCGATATATATCGGAAAAAATATCGATATTTTTATATATCGATATTTTTTGCCCATCCCTAGGCTGAATATGTGCGAGAGAGATAGAGCTAGTTGAGGCAACGTCAAAATCATGTTGTCCAAACATTGAACTGCTGTATTTTAACTGTTGGGTAAATCGTGAATTTTTCTTTTATTCTGAATGGAACTGATTGTTATTTCGATTTCTAGTGGTGTTGTATACTATAGCCAAAAAAGATTCGCGGTTAGTATTGCATAAAATCCTTCATGGATTAATCTATTCACGTCTATATAAAGTGATATAAAGTTTAAGTTCACAATGGGAATATATGGAAAAATCACATTATTTTGTATTTTTTAACATAAAATGAGAAATATTTTATATGTTTTCATTTAGTTTTATATTATTATTGAGTGGATATGGTTCATCTTTCGAATTAGTTGAAATTTAGAATAGTTTTGTTGATTATACAATATAGCAATATTCATAGTTTCAGAACGGAGTGTATTGTAATAACGTTGTGTTAATTTGAGACTGACGGCCAAAATTCTATGTGAAACTCATATTTCATATAGTTAGTATTATTGATGGTAGAATAAAAAAAATATTTCTCATGAACAACCTCAAATAAAATCGGGTATTTTCATTAGATTCTCTTGTTCAATTTTGTAAGTTATATTTCCTAACTAGGAAATTAGAAAAGTAGATATATGAATTTCTAAATGTTTAAAGACATATATAAATATTGTATAGAAACTAGAATCAAAAACTTCAAAGTTTTTGTGCCCATTTTCATTGGGCTCATAGTCCTCAATGACAACTGAGAAAATATTATATTCATGTGACTTTATATCACATTATATCAATTTCGTTTGATCATTTGCTAGTTTGTATGGGAAAGGATTTTTCAGAGTGGAGGATATAGAACTTGAATTTGTTGTTTTATTTCATTAGATATTTATTTCAGGAAAAATATTTAATGCAATTCAATAGGTTCGATAATGTTCATGAAAACAATAACAAAACCTCGATTCATAAGGGCAAGTGCCTTACTTAATAAATCTAACCTTATTATTTTTCGAAACATTTTAACAAATACATTTTTTTTGTTACTACTATGTTAATTTCTGAACCATAAATAAAAACTTAACTCATTAGGAATTTGAATGAACCATTTTTATTTCTAATCAACCTATACCCATCTATATATATTTATAAACAATGATAATTATGAGTAATTATTATTCAAAGAACAAGACAGTACAATCACATTATAATACCCATCAGTTGCAGCTCAAAGAGATTTATCGTGGGTTGACACTCCGTAGGTATAATATATCTATAATGTAATTTATTACTATTTTTTATATGTATTATGCAGGTTTCCACACCACCATGAGATACTGCAATCGGCGCGTTACCTGATTATACTGGGGTTCGCCGAAATTGTTTTTTCATTCAATATTTCTTCAAAATTAAAAAAAAATGTGAAAAAACTATTTTAGCCCTATATGCCAGTAAAAAAATAAATATTATTCAAAATAAAACTTAGAAAATATGAATATAAATAATAGATAAACAATAAAAAATATACTATAACTATGAATAAATAAGAACAGCCTTTGCATAAAATCAACATTAATTCTAACAATAAGTTAACAAATTATTCACATTTTGTAATGTAGTCAGATTTATGCATCGTTCTTTTCTGTGCACAGAATCGTCTCTGAAAAGGTGAAAACTAATGATAAAAAATTTTCTGGTAAATCTGAATAAAACAGTTACTACTATTTAAATTGAGTTGAGAGGTATTCGAAGATAAGGAAGAAGAATTCAATCATTGAAATTCAAATTTGGTAAATGACAGATGGAGGAATTTACATTGCTGGTCAAAATTAGATTTGTCGGTAGTGTCAACCCCAAATTCACTGAGGAGCCGCCGCTCTGACACTGACCCACCAATATCAACTATTTAATATATATGTCGAACCTTTTTTTTTCTTTCTTCATTATTCTTATTTTATAATTGTAGAACAGGTTCCAATTCATCTCCTTTTCTATCATGATTTAGATTGAGCTCTCTGATGTTATCTCTCATCCCTCATTCTGTCTTTTGTATCCATCCTTTTTATCTCTAATAACGATCCTATGAACAAAAATTTCATTATTTATTATCAGAAAATACAATATTTGGAAGAATGATAAACGAATTATTAGAGATCTTATGTAATAAATTCAAGTATAAAATTGAGAATTTGCTATTTCGTATAAAAGACTACTGAGTAATTCAACTGTAAGAATCTTATAGAAAATTTTAATTCGATGGAATGATGTAATACTTATCCTTTTCTGAAGTAGATTAGTGGCATGTAGAATTATTTTTATTACTCCCTTATTTTGTACTCATCCTTGAAGAAAATCATTGGCCCCCCTCCTGACAATCTACAAGAAATATAAGTTTTGCATCAACAAGACCTAACTTCCGTGAAAACTCACCTTATACTATAATATATTGACATTTTTTCCATCTGGATCAATTTCCTAGTTTCTATATCTCTCTTCAAGCAGTCAGTTTCTTTCATCTTCCATGAAATTTCCTGAAAATTTTCAATATTTGTTAGACATTTTTCTGTTAAACAAAATTTTCTTTATTTATTCCTTGTTCGACAGGGCTTTGTCCGTAACCCCGGACCAGGGACCCTAGACAGGTGCTAGCTTGCTGGGTCAGAAAGCACCTGGAATCTTACACATGCAGGAGTCGATTCAGTTCTCCTTATAGGACTGTCCATGTGGAGTTCCTACTGTCACAAAGAGTGAAATACAATTATTTAATTTTTTTTTCACTGGTGACTAAAGTGAATAATTTTAGTGAGCCTCTGTCGAATTCTTGTGTCCACTTCATTAGAAGTTTTATTTATATGATGAAGTCGTATGGTGAAATAGTTCATCAATATCAGCTTGACCAATTGTGAGACATCCCAACGATAATCACTAATCACAGATGATTAACCTCTGAAATTAATTAAACACTTGATTTTTCCTTCAAATTTTCATATAGGATTGGCCTTTTTGACAAGGTAAAGAATATATGAATTCGGGAAGGATTTAATGAAATACATACCTCTATTATCAATTAATAAAGTGTTCAACACTTCTAGAAATCGAGTTAATTAAAATAATAAGAATTTCAATTCAGAATAAAAGAAATATTCACTATTTTTCGAACGTGTGTTCAATGTTTTGATCAGATGATTTTGACGTTGACTCAACTAGCTCCATCTCTCTCTTTCATATGCGGCATGCCAGCATTTCGCTCAGAGAACCGGTCCATAGATATAAGAGGTCTATGGATTTAACCTGAAACGATGATTTTATATTTTATACTTTGTTTACAATTTTAGAACTATTCCATGATCTTTTGACCTACGAACTGTCAAACATTGCACACTGTGCAACGTTGCCAATATTACATATAGTCCGTTTCAAAATGATTGGCATCTCGGGCGGCTGTGGAATCTCGAAAATATGTTGGTAATATCCCATCAGCAACTTTTGAGTTCTGGGATTTAGGTTGGTGTTGATTGAAAACACTAAGTTTTGACATTTCAGAGTTTGAATTAACCTCCTGAATATATTTTGAATTTATTTCTGTATGCTTATGTTCTTGATTAAATCGACAAATTAGTTTTGGATTTGAATATTTATCAAGTATTACCGAATTGAAAATGGCTAGAATTCATCAAGATACCCCTCGCCTCGGCTAACTACAAGGCAACGTGAAGTAGTTTATCGGCGGGACTGAGAGTTTTTCTCAACAATTCAGCAGGTATTTCTGCCAGTATTAATCGCGTTTTGCTAGTTATTCAGGTAACAATCATTTACTTCTTCGGGGTGTTTTCTGATAAATAAATGAGTCTCAAAATTTCAGTTTTCACCTAGACCTGTCTGATGAATTTTGGAGAAAAAAGAAGGCAAGACAAGTCATTACAATCAGGAGTGAGTAGTGGATGGAAACCTATTCCACATTATACCTTCAAAGAGACATTATACGACGTTATTTTTTCTAAAATCAAAAACAATGAATAAATCAGTTTGTACATCTTTTTTGAACTGTCTGAAGAGTAACTGAATTTTAATCAAAATCAACCTTTGGTATATTATTTAATGAATCATGAAATGTACAGTACATATCAATAAATACAAATAATAAGTGATCTATTTTATAGCATTTCACACTTCAAATGATTCACAAATTGTCAACAAATATTTTCTATTCGTTTCAACAACTTTGCTATGAAAGTGTAAAGTCAGGTCAGCTTTATACTTTTTGTTCCACAATACTCAGAAAAAAAACACAGGGCGAGAACTTGGCTGAATTTTCGGTAGTAAACAAGAATGCAAAGATTGCCGAAGGGTCTTCATGAAGAACGAACTTTTAGTTATCTTTGATGTAGTCTTAATTATTTAAAGAATGATATCTCTACATTGGAGTTCCTCGAAAACCTGCAAGATTTCATGTTGAAGCATTCCACGCTATTTTTATTATCAATCCTGAATTTCCAATTCTCATGCTTGATCTACAGCGAAATTGTATGGTTGTGTATAATTTAGTCATCATCCATCTCAGCTTGTTTCTCTTTTGCAATTGAAGCTAAGTTTGAATATTTTTCAATACAACAATGATGAAAATAATATAATTTCACAAAAAATTCTTCAAATTTATTTGCCTTGAAAAATCATTTAATAGGTTATATTGATATATTTCAATCTATGATGAACACAGAAATTTTTAGTAACTTTTTGTAACTAGAAATTAAGCCCCGGCTGGAATTCCATGGCTTGCTCTGATGACAATCATTTTGAAACGGACTATATTAAATTTAAGTTGTTAGTTCAAATGTCTCCTGAGATAATGACGTAATAATAGGGGTTTTTCATTTTTCGCCCCTTTTCAAGTAAAATTTGGCAAGACTTTTGCATTCTTCGCTATATTCCGCTTGATTCCGAAATCCCCCAATTCTTTTCAAATTCATATCGTCTTATTGACTGATCGCAAATAAAAATTATGTATGTTCAGAAAATTCCTTTTATTAATAAAAAACTTGAGGAACAATTCAATAAAATCCTTCATCATCATCGTCGTCATTCAATTCTTGCTGCGTGTCCAATACAGAAACTAACATATGCTTGGGAATTTCACTACCTCTTATTCTCAAATTGTAACAAACCAACTCCATTTTCGCCAAACTTTGCTTTAAAGTATAAACTTTCCGTCCAATTTCCTTTTGTCCAGGCGAAATGACTCCTACAAAAGTAAGAATGTAAAAAACAATTCAAAAAAGTTATATTAATGTCAAATTTCCCACCTAAAAATCCAGCATTGATGTATCTGACACAATCACATAACTTAAAACAATCTTCAACATTTCCTATGCCCAGATTATTAATACATCGTCTCATCAATTCTCCGGTGAAATCGGCTATGCCTAGTATGAAATCGTAATGAGAAAAATGAAGAGAAACTCTGTCTTCATCTTCGTAAACAAAATTACGATTAATAATTTCCCAAGTTTCGATACTGCCGTTTTTTAAATATTGATAGAAAACCATTGCTTCGATAAACTCTTGCATGCCGTTGGTGTAAGCTTTCTGATACAAATAAGGATCGAGTCCTTTTAGTTCCAAAGCGATTTGTTTGAAATTTGTCTTCACCAAATTGTGCAGTCTGGATTCTACATCTTTGAATACTGTTTGTTTCTTATCATCCCTGAAAAACATTATGAATACGATGTATTCGGTGGTATGAAAATAAACCTACATATCGGTATTTGTGCTATGTAAAGCAAAAATTATTCTTTTACTTTCAATAGTTATGTCTCTACTCAGTTTAACGATTCGTTCATATCGATCGTGTTTCTCGTCCAATTCTTTCGAGAAACATCTGAACATTTTGATGACCCTATTGTTTTCGTCAATATTTGATAAAACTTCCTTAGCCTTGTCTCCAACAGAGGCATAGTTCGATTTTCCATACTTCTTGTTTTGGTATCCTGAAAATTCAATCCACATTCATATTTTGGTGTCTCAAGAAACACATTCACTGAGCCTTATCCGTAGTGAATACAATAACCATTACCTCGGTTCCTATTTTTGGACATGGTGAATCTTGATTCAGTTATTTTAATTTTATTCCTTTCAATATTTCAGTTTCGTGGAATCCCAAGGAATTTATTGATCGGTTTGTTTTGTTTTGACAATTGCCAAACTGACGTATAATTGGAACTACGGCTGTGAGAGCTACGGATATTGCAGGATTCTGGAAGTTTGACAAATCGAAAATCGAATAGTTTACTTCGATTTTAGGAATTTTTGGCATTGCAGACAGTCGTATCGCAAGGCATTTTGGTTACCTCACTCGATTTGCAAAATTGTTTTGATGTTCGAGTAGTGATGTCTTTCAATACATCGAAACCGATCAATTCTGTTTACCTGCCTTGAAGTGTTTCGGTGTGTCGATCCACGAATTTTATTCCGAAATTTATTCTTGTTCATCTGTTCGATAAAATCAGGTAAGAATCATCGAACTAAAATACATTTTTAGATGAGTGACTCCTTTATTACTTCTCGATATGTTTCTTTGTTGCATTACAGCCAACTGAGGGATGAAAATGAGGGTAAATTAATATCGATGTTCGTGGAAATGATTCGATTTATTCGATATTTCTAATTTGGGACTGGAGCATATCGATATCTTTTTCTTGCTGCTTTTGATTAAAATATTTCGGCATTTCACGATTGACACTTGTTTGTTTATGTTCAATCTAGAAATGTAACCAATATTTTCGGGTGTTAAGATGACTTAGGTTCTCTGAAAAATGTGTCTATTGAATTGAAAGATAAATATAGACACTGAATTACTCTAGATAAGATTACATTTTATTCTAGTTCTATTCGGTAGGAGATGCTCGTGTTTTTGACTGATATTAATCGTGGAATATTTCATTTAGAACCTAGGGATTTCGATCGTTCGATTTTCGCCTCTGACACAGTTTCCCAGCAATCTGGTGAATCCTCTATTGGATCGAAGAGGACAGATGCTCAACTCTGGGTTACTGACCTATCCCGACCTTTACCTAAATCGTTGTATGACACAATTAGCGCAGATCAGAACCAATGGGTCTTCCTGAGAAAAAAATCGTTAAGTTTCATGAGTTTTGCTGATCCCATATTATTTTTCTCTCCGGTTTGGTTGTGACAACGTTTCGTCTTGCCGTCTTCAGGGTGTCGAAGGTTTTTTTTTCGTGTTTTCGAAATTGATGACATAATTTGAAGGGTATTATGCAAGAGGGTTGAATGCACTGTTTTACTTCGATTTAATGGGAGAAGTGGCGGGTTTTTTGAATCCAAATCAAACAGAATGGGACAAAATATTTCAAAAAGCAAATAAATACCATTTTTTGTGTACATAGGGTGTTTCAGAATTATGTTTCAATTCAGTAGAAATAGCCAAGGAGTAGGTGAAGATCTGATAGTACCTACCAGTGATAATCCCCATGAAAAATTTAGTTGGGCATCAATTTTTTTTTTAAATGAACACTGTTGAACCAAACAGGGCAACAATATTCAGCAGCAGAAAAAAGCAAGAGGAATAAAGTTTGACACTGAGAGATCTTGGATTGAAATTATGTTTTGAGAAAGAATAACCGAAAGTGATACTCAATTTTTCATATTTCGGATGATAATTCAAGTGTAAACATGTAACCTGTGTTTTATGTTCATTGAGGTACAGGGTGGTCAGATTTCGATGTTTTAGTACTACATCTCCCAAATTAAGCGAGATAGAAAAAAAGTAATATACATATCATGTTCTTTTTTTTCGAGAAACATAAATTGCTGAAAACCGCAATTCGCTAAATTGTCTAGTTTTCATTCTACAGGGTGATTTTGGAATTTGGCCAATTATTATAATTGGTTATAACTTCCGCAATATTGCCGCTACGCTCTCGAAGTAAAAACATCTTTAGTGGAGTTTTTTTCAGTACTTTTTACCTTTTACCTCACCTGAGAAAGTCATACAACTTGAGCCTGCTTAAATTATGTTGACCGAAAAGTGTTTTTTTCAGAATTTTCATATTCAAGCTCGGAAGAATATCATGATATATTTTCTGAAATTGTCTAAGAAAAGTCTATTGAAAATCATCATAGCACACTACGGTTTCCATTTGAATAAAATTAATTTTTTAATTTCTCTAAAATTTGAAGGTGCACTGAAATTTCGATAGCACTGGTAAAAAGTACTGAAGAAACTGCCCTAATAGTTATACATATATGATATGAGTGTTAACCCTTTACCGCATAGGAAACCATATATGGTTTGACACTTTTCCACTTAATTTTTTCTGGAAAAAATTTGAAACTAATGTATAAATCCTAAAGGATTTTATTTGTTATATCATTAACCAAAACAAAATGCATCTATTTTGTTTATGGTCATATTCCTCTCAGATATATTCCCACTCTTCCAGACATTGTTTGTGATTATTTATATGCTCGTGCGTCTCTCCACTTAGCAAGAAGAATTAGGAATGAAAAGATGAGTTTTTCAAGCAAAAAAAAATATTTTGTTGTGTGACATATCCTCTAGTTTGTATTCATTACAATAGATTTTCACTTTTTTTCAATTCCATCCTTTTTCAACACTAATTGTCTCAAAACCATATCTGGGTTCGTATGCATTCGTCTCTTTCTTCGCTTGGACATATATGGTTTCGTATGCATCTAAATATGATTTGTAAATGAGCACGAGGATATGGTTTCGTTTCGATTTGCTTCAAGTTTCTTTATGCGGAGCTACCTGTTTTTTCTTGGTGACAGAATATACCCTGATGAGCGGTTTTATGGGCAAAATAAGCATACTAACGCGAAATCTGGGCATGACCTAAGCGATGATGATTTGATTTCTTATATCCTCCATTTCATTTATAAGCAATGTTTCTCAAATTTCAACGACAACTCAAAATATTCCAATTAGTGAAGGACACGATTAACTATTCAAAGTTCGTCCTTTGACAGAGAAAATTCAACAGCGCCTATTGATAATTCCGAAGGAAAAGTATTTAGCGGTAGATGAGCAGTTGATACCTACCAAAGGCACAAACTCAAACAGTATAATCCAGCAGAGCAGGATAAATGGTGTTAAATACCAAGTTTTGAGTGGAGCCTCAGAATTTCATAAAATTCTCCATTACTTAAATTTATTTGAATATGATAAGGTTTTGATAAAAATAATCATATGTACTCAGTGTGCATACGAAACCATATATGTCCACGGGATTTGAGGTTTTGATGCATACGAACCCATATATGGTTTCTGAAAAAAAAAATTAAATGAATGTAGTTTCTTACGAAAAAAGAAGTTATTATTCATTTTGAAGCCTCAATAAATTCATTTACAAAGAAAAAATTTTTTTTTTTCAATTGTTTAATATATCATGCAGTAAAGGGTTAAAAGTGACGTTTTAGGTATATTGTGAGTGAAAAAGGTTGTGAAATGAGCGGATCGAATTGAACAATTTCACGAACAAAATAAAATCAATGAATTGGTTGAGGCTTTCGCGGCCATCGTTCAATGTGACATGTTCTTTCGAGCATTTAGGCCGTCGTCGTAGATTAGTTCTCGGCGTTTCGCCAGTTCGAGTGTCTGGCATCTTCAGGAGTTATATTTCAGGAGACTGCCTCAGGCAGTTCAGTCCAGTGAGAACATCTCCTGAAATATAACTCCTGAAGATGCCAGACACTCGAACTGGCGAAACGTCGAGAACTAATCTACGACGACGGCCTAAATGCTCGAAAGAACAGGGTACAAAATAAAATCACTTTTAACACAAATACCATACAATGTTTTTTGTACAACTGCCCTATTTTGATAATGAAATGGGCGAATTTGCAATGACAATAAACTTCAAAATGCATTCAAATAATCAAAAGGTTGTTTTGAATGGCAACGTTTGCCATTCAAAACAACCTTTTGTTATGATTACTAACAAATGAGAAGAGGCGCTGTCATTTGAATTTTGTTCCTGTCCAATTTTCGTCTTGGGTTTTTAACTGCTTTCTCGAGAGTCCAATTATTAATAAATGTGACGATTTGGTTGTTCCTCTGGATATTGAAGAGTCTGCAAGAAGAGCAAATCTGGAACTCCTTCCTA
This sequence comes from Hippodamia convergens, assembly GCA_038502775.1. Classification (NCBI taxonomy): domain Eukaryota; kingdom Metazoa; phylum Arthropoda; class Insecta; order Coleoptera; family Coccinellidae; genus Hippodamia; species Hippodamia convergens. Next base: position 95,464,946 of record CM076607.1, read on the forward strand.
AACTACTGTTCAGCAGTACGATATTGCATATAACAATTTCCTGGCCTGGTGTAAATTGAAAAATGTAGAAGGGAACTTCAGTGAAACTGTTTTCCTGGCATACTTAGAAGAAAAATCAAAAATATGGATTTCATCAACTTTGTGGAGCAAATTTTCAAAGATAAAGTCAAGCGCCCTTGTTAAAAATGGTGTGGATGTTAGTAAATATTTTGAAATAATAGCATATTTAAAACGGAAAAGTGAAGGATATCGTCCCAAAAAAATCGAAAATTCTCCTTCTTGAACAAGTTGAAAAGTTTATAAAAGAGGCACCAGATGAGAAATACTTGATGGTTAAGGTTACAACTATTTTCGGATTATTTAGAGCCTGTCGGCGTGAAGAATTGTGTAATTTATCACTGGAAGACAACGAAATAACAAATAAATCATTGGTTATACAACTTCCAAATACAAAAACGCAAGTATTATTGGGAAGTATGTAGACTATTTTCATAAGTACTTTGCACTGCGCCCTTCTGTCATCAAACATCGTCGTTTTTTCCTGAAATACATGAATAATAAATGCACTGCCAATCCAGTTGGTATTAATACATTTGGGAAAACTCCATCTATTGTTGCCGAATTCCTCAAACTGCCAGAACCAAAGTAATATACAGGACACTGTTTTCGAAGATCCTCCGCTTCATTGGTAGCAGAATCAGGAGCAAATATTACGGATATAAAAAAACATGGTGGATGGAAGTCTACGACGGTAGCCGAGGGCTATGTTGATCATTCCATTGCATATAGAAATGTCATTGCTGAAAAAATTCTCCCAACCTCAACAGATTTTGGATCATCATCATCCAATATTGTACTTCCGGTTTCTACAAGTACTGACGTCATAGGGCATTGATGTTAGTAATAGTTCTAGTTTTATGATTAATATTAATGTTCATAAGTAATGATTGTTAAATATTGATAATAAAAATTTGCAATTGCTGAATTTTTCTCATCTGATTTCATCATAAGATGATGGGGTGCTAAAAATATTTTTAACACTAATGTTAGAAATATTTTTAACACGCTTCCACGTAAACAATCAATTTTAACATTGTTTGCTGTCATTAAAAGTGTCACTTTTAATGACAGCATGATTTCCAAATCTGCAGAAAGAGAACTATTCTCGAAATTAAAATGATGGAAAGCCAGAGCAATATCATCGGCATAAATAAATTTTTCGGAAGAAGTAGTTGGAATATCACACGAATATAACTTGAATAGAAGAGGTGGTAATACTGAACCTTGTGGAATACCATTGTTCAAAGTATCAGAATTACTACTATCATACACAAAAATACGAAACCTTCCTGTCGAATAGCATAAAATAAATGAAACATTATTTTGTTCATATAGGAGTAAAAATGCTGTAAAAGATGTTGTAACAAAAACCTCTCGAGCTTATTAGCTTTGGAAGACTCTTAAGAATCATTTTACCTAACGTTTCGTTTACATCTGCGGTAGGCATCTTCAGAGGATTCTTGGTCAAAGACTCTTGTAAACTCATAATATCCGATCGTGAAATCCTGAATCAAGCTACAAAAGATGCTGAGTACTTATTGTAGAATTTAATGCATTCCCGGAATTCCTGGATTTCGTGGAAACGTGCACTGTGTAGAAACTCCAGGAAGTGTGGAGAGCATATCATCCCTCCAATTTGCACAAACGCACTCCAAACGGGAGAAGTCGATAATTCCCACTGCTAAAGTGGTTGAGGCATGGCTAACCTGATGACCCAGTTCTCCCGATAGCAGTTTTTCCGATTCCGGAAAACAGTTTCACTCGCTCGAAGTACAGGGTGTCCCGTTTTCGCGAGTTTCCAGACCCATTGCATCATATCTCCAAAACGGCTCGTGTTTATATGAAACTTCCTACTTATTTTACCAATATTTAACAATCATTACTTATGAACATTAATATTCATCGTAAAACTAGAACAATTACTAACATTTATGCCCTGTGACGTTAGGGAGCTTCGCAACACATTATTAGAATCCTCAGCATCATCAGTACTTGTAGAAACCGGAAGTACAATATTGGATGATGATGATCCAAAATCTGTTGAGGTTGGGATAATTTTTTCAGCAATGATATTTCTATATGCAATGGAATGATCAACATAGCCCTCGACTACCGTCGTAGACTTCCATCCACCTTTTTTTTTATATCCGTAATATTTGCTCCTGATTCTGCTACCAATGAGGCAGAGGATCTTCGAAAACAGTGTCCTGTATATTGCTTTGGTTCTGGCAGTTTGAGGAATTCGGCAACAATAGATGGAATTTTCCCAAAAGTATTAATACCAACTGGATTGGCAGTGCATTTATTATTCATGTATTTCAGGAAAAAAGACGATGTTTGATGACAGAAGGGCGCAGTACAAAGTACTTATGAAAAAAGTCTACATACTTCCAATATTACTGAAAAAACGACTGACTTTCGTTTTTGTAATTGGAAGTTGTATAACCAATGATTTATTTGTTATTTCGATGTTTTCCACTGATAAATTACACAATTCTTTACGCCAACAGGCTCCAAATAATCCTAAAATAGTTGCAACAATCAAGTATTTCTCATCTGGTGCATCCTTTGAAAACTTTTCAACTTGTTCACGATTGAGAATTTTTGATTTTCTGGGACTTTTCCGTTATAAATATGCTACTACCTTGAAATATATATCCACACCATTTTTAACAAGGGCGCTTGACTTCATCATTGAAAATTTGCTCCACAAAGTTAATGGACTCCATATTTTTGATTTTTTTCTAAGTGTGCCAGGAAAACAGTTTCACTGAAGTTCCTTTCTACATTTTTCAATTTGCACCAGGCCAGGAAATTGTTAAATGCAATATCGTACTGCTGAAAGTATTTTTTAGGTAGGAGTTCCAGATTTGCTCCTCCTGCAGACTCTTCAATATCCAGACAACCAAATCGTCACTTTTATTAATAATTGTACTCTCGACAAACATGTTGAACCCAAGACGAAAATTTGACAGAAAACGAAATTCAAATAACAGCGTCTTTTCTCATTTGTTAGTAATCATAACGTTGGCAACGTTTGCCATTCACAAGAACCCTTTGATTATTTGAATATTAAAATGCATTTTGAAGTTAATTGTCATTGCAAATTCCCCCATTTCATTATCAAAATAGGGCAGTTGTACAAAAAACATTTTATGGTATTTGTGTTAAAAGTGATTTTATTTCGTTTGTGAAATTGTTCAATTCTTTCTGATACATCCGGCTACTGGTAATTCGAAAAATTTTTGATCAATAAATTTAGAAACTAAAGTCTTGAAGCTTCAGAAGTAAGTGTTTCTGTTTCCCATATGTCCATTTTTAACTGAGATACAGCTTGTTGAAATTTACAAAAAATTTTGAGAATTTTTCTATTCCTTCAATCGTAGCGAAGTATAATATCTTATTTTTATTTGGGTATTATACTCTCCGTCAATAAATTCCGGACAGGCAAAATTTTTGTCAAATTCAACACCTTGTATCTTTTTTCGTGGTTCTCCGATTTTCTTGAATTAATAGCGTGTATTTCCACCTCGCTTTCTCATCACTTCCACCATACGACTTGGCGTACTTTCAATGCATTTACGAATAATTGCTTTTGGGGAAAGCAAGAATTTCTGTTAATGCAGAACAATGCTAGGCCTCACGTTGCACGGGTTGTAACAGAATACTTTGAAGAGGCGAATATTCAACGATTCGTGTGGCCAGCTAGAAGGCTGGATTTAAATCCAATTGAACATGTATGCGATATGCTAGGTAGACGTGTTCGAAATCGGCAGCCCAACACCTTGCCCGATTTACGAACAGCCCTTCTTGAAGAACGGGAAAATATTCCCCCAGAAGCAATTCGGAAATGCATTTAAAGTATGCCACGTCGTATGGTAGAAGTGATGAGAAAGCGAGGTGGAAATACATGCTATTAATTTTTAGATGTTTGTTTATGTTTGCTAGTCGATAAGGTATTGTAATGTTTTGAATTGTTATAAAAATTGAAAAAATGCAACACCTTCTTTGAAAATGTGTATCTTTTTTTTGAAAGCAGATACTGACGCAAATCAAAAAACATTTTGTTAAGAAAGGGTCACACTTCAAATTACAACTTGATGATATCAAATTTTCCGCCTCAAATTCACCACAGGGTGTTTAGAAATGAAGGGTTTAAAACAAGGTTTTGTTTCTCCCTGTATACCGGAAAAACTACAGGTATTTTGCAAAGTTAATTTCAGGTAAATATAACAAGACCCAATACTATACCTGGTGAAAATTTCAACAAAATCGGAAAACCACGAAAAAAGATACAAGGTGTTGAATTTGACAAAAATTTTACCTGTCCGGAATTTATTGACGGGGTGTGTATTTTATTTTATTTAACTGTAGCGTATTCCCCTTCAAAGAATGCCTAATTTTCCACAGAATCAGATAAAATAATGAAAAAAAACTGCGTTCGATATCACCAATTACATGAGAAATCGAAAGAATCTGGAATAAACACTCATAAATCACTTATCGTTGACCCCCTTTCTCTGCGATTTCCTTTCTTGGAACCCTTCGATCTGTCCTCTTTTCCGAAACGTTTAATTGACGTTGCTCGCTGGAAATTCGGCGCCGGATGGCTTCGGGAAATTCGGTTTTCCCGGAAACGAACGCTTTCGTCGTTTTTCCTCGGTTTTCTCGCGGCGACGTTACAGATTTTTTAGGACGATATTAAGGGTTAGAAGAGGCTCGAATAACACGAGTATGCTATTGTTGTAATAAACCCCGAAGATTGTAAAACGTAAAGATTGAAAATGCCCCTTTTTCTCGAGATATATATATATATATATATATATATATATATATATTCTTATGAAAAAAAGAGCTAAAATAATACAAAAAATGTTGAAACAAAAAGTACCTAAGCTGAGGTAAAAAAAGAACGGGGTATCATAACATTCTTCGTATGATACTAAAGAATCATACGATACTATCAACACTAGTATCATACGATACTATACAGCCAGGGGAAAAAACCTCAGCCGAAAAAACCTGCCTCCCCGTAAACAAAATAACAAAAATATTAAATATCAGGAAAATCTTGAAAGACATCAGTGTGATCATCTTCATGTTATCCGTCGATGGGCTCGGATAGACAGATTCTTCCCAAAACGACTCGCAATTCTTAATCTGAAATGAAAAAAGACAAAAGCATAAAAGAAACCGATTATTCAGAATAAATCAAATGCATTTTACAAATGCATTTGCTACTTTGAAAAATATCAACATTCAGATTTCTTGGCCAAATAATGTTCGGAGGTTTATAAATATTTATGACAGAAATGTCACAAAATTTGAAAGAAATGAAAAAAAAACTCCATCATCAATTTCCCCTTTCCGAATCTGTTGAAAGTTACGAAACTGATAATTTTTCAACATTACAAGCTAAACTTGTAAAAAATCGATTAATACATAATCTTTCAACTGTCCTCTTTCACGAGGATTTTTTTCTGTTGCCGTGTGGGTTTCTTGCAGAAGAATCACTTCGATACCATGTTCATCAGCCAATTTGGAGACGTAATCACACTTGTCCTTCGAAATTCCTTCGATATTCAAATTCAAAATCTAGCGATGAAGAGCCATTACGATTTTCGGTTACGTTGGACGTCTGGGAGTATAGATGGCGCTGAAATCGTGACTTTATTCCATAGAGATAGTATACTATCTCTATGGAGACAGCCATCTTGTTGGATTGTATCTGTGTTCTGATGTATGTAATGGTTAACGAACGAATGTGCTCTTTCATTATTTTATTAAAATAAAGACTGAATACAAAACTCCAACTTCATTTTATCAACAAGATCACAACACTAAGATTATAGAACGTAAAGATTGAAAATGCCCCTTTTTCTCTAGTGCAGGAGAGCCATTACGATTTTCGGTTGCGTTGGACGTCTGGGAGTATAGATGGCGCTGAAATCGTGCTCACACTGTACAGGGTGGGCATATTTCGATGTTTTAGCACTACAACTTTTGAACCAGAGGAGATAGACAAAATCTGATACCCCATTCTCGATCTCTTTTTCGGAGAAACTAACAAAGGTAGTATTCATTTTTCGCTACCTTCTTTTGTTTTCGAGTTATAAGCGAAAATTGGAAAAATGATGATATAGGAAAAAATTCATATCTCCGCTAATACTGATGATAGAACTCTGAAATTAAAACATTATACAGGCACTTTTTCACGTAGAATCCAGTGGCACGCTCGTCTTTTTTGCAGCATTTTCAATTACGAATCTGAGACCCAAAGTTGAGTGTTTTTGAATTGGAACACTAGATTTCCGTGCCATTTTCTTAAAACTGAAATTTTTCTGTTTTCTAAAATATATAACATCGTATGGTTCGTATCAATAAACTAATATGAGTATAGAAATTGGTCAAGAACCTATATTCATCTGAGTCTCAATACTTTCTATGGTTTCAGTTGTCGATAAGCACAGAAAAATTTAGTATCGTATAATAACCACAATTTCTTTCTAGTAGTCTTTTCATTTCTATGCTCTTGTTATAGGAAGCTCCATTTTTCTGTGCGCATCAACAGTTGAAAGCATAGAAAGTATTGAGACTCACATGAAAATAGGTTTTTGACCAATTTCTATACTCATATTGATACAAACCCCACGATGTTATATATTTTTGAAATCAGAAAAAATTAACTTTCAGAAAATGGACCAGAAGTATAGTGTTTTCCTTTAAAAAAACAAAGCTTTGGGTCATAGCTTCGTAATTAAAAAGGTGCAAAAAAGACAAGCATGCCACTGGATTTTACGTAAAAAAGTGCCTTTAAAATTTTTCAATTTCGGAGCTCTATCATCAGTATTAGCGGAGATACAAATTTTTTCCGATATCGCCATTCTTCCAATTTTCGCTTATAACTCGAAAACAAAAGAAGGTAGCCAAAAATGAATAAAACTCTTGTTAGTTTCTCCGAAAAAGAGATCGAGAATGGGGTATCAGATTTTGTCTATCTCCTCTGGTTCAAAAGTTGTAGTGCTAAAACATCGAAATATGCCCACCCTGTACAGTGACTTCTTTCAAAACAGTGGCGACACTGAACGAAAAATCCGCCATTAAGAGGCAAATGTCAAATTTGATGATGGTTGCATTCGGCAATCACGGCGGATCTGACATGATACCGAACTGCACCTGCTATGAATTTCTTTTGAGGAAAAGTATTCCAGTGATTATTTTTTTAAGATTATAGAAAACTAAAACAATTGTATAAATGAAGAAACACCTTAAGGTTTCAAGAGATTGTTGAAATGTTGAAAGTTTGGTCTGAAAACTGCAAATCTATCGAGTTTCTGTTTTGTCAGTTTGGTGAATTGAACTCATAGAGATCTATCTCTATGATTAAATTCAATATCTGTCAATATGCTTATTGACAACGATTTATAACCTGAATTTTCCTGATGGGCTGAATTATATACTGTCACATTGACACACTCACATAGACGAAATGAGTAAATTTCAACACAGAAAGTAATCAATTTTGGCATTTACCTCCTAATGGCGGAATTTACCACGTGACAAGGAACAGCCAATAAACTTGTCGCCTCTGTTTTGAATAAAGTCACCGTAGCTCACCGAAATTTTCGATACAAATTACTATATTCTTTGAAGAGCGCGAAATTCGATTATAATAGTACCTATTAAATATAATCAGGACTTTGTCGAGCCTAGAAAATATCGACTATCAGGTGTACAGGGTGGGCAAAATTGGTGATACCTGAACTACAACTTTTTAACCGTGAGAGATAAGGGAAAATGAATGACACTTCACGGTGGTCTTTTTAGAGAATCTGATCAACTGCATTCCTTTATCTTATTTTGTTTTCGAGTTATAGGCCAAAATTGAAATTTAGGCGATTTCAACTTTGGCCATTATCTCCGTTTCTGTTTGTGCTAGGATGTTGAAATTAAAATATTATACAGGCACTTTTTTCATAGCAATCAAGTAGCGTTCTTTGCTTTTTCCCAAGAGGTTTCCTTGCTGAGCTATAACATAAAGTTGTGTTTTTTCTTATGGAAACATTAGTTTGAAATGGCTTAGAAAAAATAGCCATTTTTTCCCCGTTTCAGAAATATATCATACATCGCCCTCAGATTCATTCAGATATCATGAAAAATTTAGTTTGTATTTGAAATTTGAATTATTGAGTATAAAGAAGGCTGAATCACAGAATAATATGTCTCTACGCATGGTGTCATTATCATTTTGCGATTGAATACTTGATTCAATTCTCCGTGGTTCGATCTCTGTTCAAAACAACTGTTAATTACTGGAATTCAAAGTAATTATTGCCGGCAATATGAAAATGTTCGAAAAATACGAGAATTATGATATGTTAAAAATGTTTTAGTTTAACGGCAATAATGACTTCGAATTGACAGTTGTTCGAAACAGAGATCAAACCACGGAGAATTGAATCAAGTATTAAATCGCAGAATAATAATGACACCATGCGTAGAGACATATTATTCTGTGATTCAGCCTACTTAATAATTCAAATTTCACATACAAACTATCTTTTTCATGATATCTGAATGAATCTGAGGGCGATGTATGATATATTTCTGAAACGGGAAAAAAATGACGATTCTTTCTGAGCCATTTCAAACTATTGTTTCCAACTTCATATTATAGCTTAGTGAGGAAATCTCTCGGGAAAAAAACAAAGTACGATACTGGATTGCAATGAAAAAAGTGCCTGTATAATGTTTTCATTTCAACATCCTAGCACAAACAGAAACTGAGAAAATGGCTAAAGTTGAAATTGCCCAAATTTCAATTTTGGCCTATAACTCGAAAACAAAAGAAGATAGAGGAATGCAGTTGATGACATTATCAGTTTCTCCAAAAAAAACACCGTAACGTGTCATTTATTTTCCTCTATCTCTCACGGTTTAAATGAATATACTTAACCAATTTTTATTTGGTGTCACAAGATTGAACTGTTGAAGCATTTTCTGGAGCATTCTCAGCAAAATGGGGATTGAACTGTTTTACCTGGCTCACCCTGTATAATATGTTACATATAATTTTGAAACTAAAAAAAGTGACGATTCTTTTAGGGTCATAATAATTTATTGTTCCTATGAGAAAAAGCACATCTTTTTGTTATAATAATAATAATAATAACTGATTCATCCTGTGAGACATATTGTTACATGTATAGGACAAGTCTTAATATGATGAATAAATAATTCAAAAATTCATTGAGCTGTTTTCACTGAAATTAAAGCTATAATAATCCCCAACACTACATAAACATTCTCTCAATAAAAAGTTCTTGACTATCTTCTTAAATTTAGTCTTATGGGGACTTTGAATGCAGCGTGGAAGATGATTAAAAATCGTTATACTCTGATAATGTGCTCAGAAAGGCAGCCTACTTAATACTAAATAATTCAAATTGCACATACAAACTATATTTTTCATGATATCTGAATGAATCTGAGGGCGATGTATGATGTATGATATATTTCTGAAACGGAAAAAAAATAGCGATTCTTTCTAATCCATTCAAAACTATTGTTTCCATAAGAAAAAACATAACTTTATGTTATAGCTCAGCAAGGAAACCTCTTGGGAAAAAACAAAGTGCGCTACTAGATGGCTACGAAAAAAGTGCCTGTATAATGTTTTCAATTCAACATCCTAGCACAAACAGAAACGGAGATAATGGCCAAAGTTGAAATCTCCCAAATTTCAATTTTGGACTAAACTCGAAAATGAAAGAAGATGGAGGAATGCAGTTGATGGCATCATCAGTTTCTCCAAAAAAGACCACCGTAACGTGTCATTCATTTTCCTCTATCTCTCACGGTTAAAAAGTTGTAGTTCATGTATCGCAAATTTTGCCCCCCCTGTACTTACACCTATCAACTCTAATCCTGACCTGGTCTTCTGAAAAATTCCCCGACATTGTTCGTCACATCACATTTCCAGGAACACCGAGCTCGCGCTAATGACGTGGATATCCATATTTCCCTAACATTTCAAAAGTTCAGGGGTAGGTATATCACGTGAGCTAATTTCCATCTGCAGCTTTTAAGTTTCGAGCGAAAAGAAAGGAATTCCAGTGGGCAAATCGATAATGGCGGAGGCAAGGGTTTTTTTTCCGTTTTCGTCTCTCGAGAAAACCATTGAATACCGGGTGTCCCTAAATTGGAGGTACAAAGGAAGAGGGATGGAATCGATATAGCATTAGTGGAAGTTCTGTGTATACTCAAGGAAGTGGAAGATTAGGAGAGCTATCTCTTAACATCGGAAAAAATGGTAAACTTCACTAAGAATTTTTCTTTGTAGCATATAGAATGAATAACTCGTTGGTGTGGCGAAAACAGGATCGACGGTATTGGACAAAATAATTACCGATGGTGTCGCTGCATTCGCCGATCAGCTGTTTACCGAAACGAGTATTGTTTCGTGTTTGTATTAGCTTTCTATTTTGGGATCTATAGGATTTTTAAGTTTTAACGTTTATTGACTATCAATAATCGAAGTTGTTTCCTTAATTGTGGATCCTGTGGGTTATATTGTATGTGTAAGTATAAGTAATATTGTGCTTTTTGTTATATTCTATGTAAAATATTGAGGTGAGCACTATTCAATTTCGAATGCTTTTCAGATCATCTGGCAAAATGTTAACTAAAAGTTCCTCAGATTATAGGAAATTTTCTAATATTTACATACTCATAGATGCTGTGGGTGAGCAAGTGTTGCAATGCAATCATTTGATTCTATGTGGTAAAAAATTATTTCAAAACATTGGAATTCTACAAGGACATCTCCATCATATTGAGGAAATGGTGTCTTAAAAAATGATGGTGTGAAGGTTGACAAGATTATATACACATACCAAGCAAGATTGTCTGGAATTTCCAAGCATATTTTAGCCCTGCTACTTAGCCCTGTACTTACTACAAAATATCTTGACAATTCTACTGATTGTGAAGGTAAAATTCATTGTTGAGTTTTGTCTCTGCTGTTTTTCTTTTTGTTTTCCATATCAATGATATGTACAAAACAGAAAACATTAGGATTATTCATATTTGATGAAAACTAAGAGAAGAATTAAATTAGTTTGAGACCTAACAGAACATGAAAACATGCATGATTGAACATCAGCATGAACAATATATTCATTTAATAGAAGCTACTAATTTTTTTTCCTGTTTAGGAAGGGAAAATATCTATGAAAAGAAAATGGGTGATAAATTTTGAATGAAAATGCACATTCTCCAGAGAACCGTATGTATGCAGAACATGACGTGATCATCGATTAATCATGTTGAAGAATTCATTACGCTAGATTTTAATGTATTATTCATTTATTGCATCTCACTTGTGTCTTAGGCTGCAGTTATAATAAAATAAAATTATTCAACTTATCTTTCGATTGATTGCACCTTTTCCGTTGCTAAATGAACGTCAATGCTATCAAGCTATTTTTAATATTAATATTAAATTGATACATATATGTATATAATATTGTTTAAAATTTCCAATTCTCGAAATTTATTTGAAATTCTACATGTAGATATGATCATTGCTGAACATAAGTTCAATTTTCAACAATCTAGAGAATCGCTTAAACTCACAAGGTCCCTAGTTTTATTTATTGCACATTATCATATGGCTTGCATTCAGCACCTTCAACTAGGCTCCTTCAATTGTTGAGACTTCTATATATTTAAAAATATCAAGTAGACTCGAAGTAATTTATTTCGATAAGAATGAAAATTATTGTACAAGAACGATCTGAACAAAAAATTAAAATGTCTTGACTTGAACTGCTTTTTTTGGTAGGTTTCATGAAGGTACAGCTTTCTTCTCCAGTAGCAGAGATGTTTATATAGTGAGAGTTTGTGAAATAATTCAAAACATATGAAGCCTTGTTTTCAATTGACATCAGTTTCCACTCTTGCCTGTTTTCATTCTATAATCTTCTGGTAGGAAATGGTGTGAGCATACTCTAATATGTTTAGATACAGGTTTTTACATTATCAAAACATACTCCCAGGATTTACGTCTATTGATTTCCTCTACGATTTCTAGTTTGTTGTTTATGTAAACATTTTGATTTTTACCACGAAAATAATGAAAATGGGCTCCAGGATTCCTAGATTTTTTAGAATTACATCCATAAAAACAACAATTAGTGTTTTTCACGGTTTTTTTCCTTTGGCATATCTTTTTATCGAAATAAAAAAGTAAAAATAAACCCAGCTTCCACGTACTAACTGTCAAAACGATACTCGTTTCGGGCTTAGTTAATTAGTTAATTACGAACATGTCATAACACTTCGTGCCCTGGCACACTAGCATTAATTTAAGAGAATTCGCAGATCTTGGCATTCTCATCAACGCAAACCATGACAGCTTTTAATTGTCGTGGTTTGATTGTAACGCCAATTATCGTACCCTTAACTGGAACCATCAGCGGACTCCTTGTATTGGAAGAATACACACCCGAACGCATGCCATGCTTTCAATGAATATTCCGTCTTGAAAGAATTGCCGGAACGAAGATTGTTAAAAGCCTGGACAGAATCTCCGGAACTTCGATTATCTCCACCTTTGTATGTGATGTTATTGTGTAATAAAGACCTCATCGAGCGATTTCCAGGAATTTGACGCCTCCATAATTCATGAATTCCTTTCTTCGGTATACAGGGGTATCGATCCCATTTTGTTCGTGCCTCAGGCATGAATCATCAGTTTACAATCCAACTCGTTCAGATTGGGTCTGGATGTTTCTTTTATTGCATCGATTGTCGTGCATGAAAAAATACGGAAAAAGGGACTCGAGCTTTTGGCTAGGCGAAGAATGCTGATAACTTGAGGAAACGTTTTCATTGATTAGTGAATGAGATTGTTAAATCAGTTGATTAACTGATAACGAGTGAATGCCCACAAACGTATACGTAACGGACGTTCAATAAAACGTCAGTTAATGAGAGCGTTAACCGTTGTTGGGACTATCTAAGAGTGAATCAGTTGATAAGATTGTTAACACCGGTAATTAACTGATTAACGAGTTAATGGGGACATTTGCCTTCATTCCACATTGAGAATGAATAGCTGTTACACGAGGCATCGTATGATCGCTAACTTGGACGAAATTGAAAGTTAGGTTAACAAGTTGTCAATAATCTTATAATGTGAAAGACTCGAGTAACATGCGTTCAATAAAACGGCAGTTAATGAGAGCGTTAACCGTTGTTCGGACTATCTAAGAGTGTATCATTTAAAAAGATTGTTAACACTGTTAGTTAACTGATTAACGAGTTAATGCTCACATTTGTCTTAATTCCACGTTGCGAATGAATAGCTGTTAAACGAGGCTTCTTATGATCGCTAACTTGAACGAAATTGAAAGTCATGTTAACAAGTTGTTAACAAACTTATAATGTAAAAGACTCAAGTAATAGGAGTTCAGTAAAACGGCAGTTAACCGTTGTTGGGACTATCTGAGAGTGTATCAGTTAATAAGATTGTTAACCGTTAATTAACTGTTAACTAGTTAATGCCCACATTTGTCTTCATTCCACATTGCGAATGAATAGCTGTTAAACGAGGCTTCGTATGATCGCTAACTTGAACGAAATTGAAAGTTATGTTAACAAGTTGTCAACAAACTTATAATGTGAAAGACTCAAGTAATGGGCCTTCAGTAAAACGGCAGTTTATGAGGGCGTAAACCGTTAAGGGACTATCTGAAAGTGTATCAGGTAATAAGATTGTCAACATCGTTAGTTAACTGAGTAACGAGTTAATGATCACATTTCTTCATTCCACGTTGCGAATGAATAGCTGTTACACTAGGCTTCGTATTGTCGCTAACTTGAACGAAATTGAAAGTTATGTTACCAAGTTGTCAACAATCTTATAATGTAAAAGCGTTAACCGTTGTTGGGAGTTGGGGCTATCTAAGAGTGTATCAGTTAATAAGATTATTAACACTGTTAATTAACTGATTAACGAGTTAATGCTCACATTTCTCTTCATTCCACATTGCGAAGAATAGCTGTTAAACGAGGCTTCGTATTATCGCTAACTCGAACGAAATTGAAAGTTATTTTAACAAGTTGTTAACAAACTTATGATGTAAAAGCTTCAAGTAACAGCAGTTCGATAAAACGTCAGTTAATGAGAGCGTTATCCGTTGATGGGACTATCTAAAAGTATCAGTTAATAAGTTAATTAACTGATTAACAAATTAATGCTCACATTTTTTTTTCATTCCACATTGCGAATAAATAGCTGTTAAAGGAGGGATCGTATTATCGCCAACACGAACGAAATTGAAAGTTATTTCAACAAGGTGTTAACAAACTTATAATGTAAAAGCTTCAAGTAACAGGCGTCCGATAAAACGTCAGTTAATGAGAGAGTTAACCGTTGATGGGACTATCTGAAAGTATCAGTTAATAAGATTGTTAACGCCATTAATTAACTGATTAACGAGTTTATGCTCACATTCGTCTTCATTCCACATTGCGAATGAATAGCTGTTAAACGAGGGATCGTATTATCGCTAACTCGAACGAAATTGAAAGTTATTTTAACAAGTTAACAAACTTATAATGTAAAAGCTGCAAGTAACAGGCGTTCGATAAAACGTCAGTTAATGAGAGAGTTAACCGTTGATGGGACTATCTGAAAGTATCAGTTAATAAGATTGTTAACGCCATTAATTAACTGATTAACGAGTTTATGCTCACATTCGTCTTCATTCCACATTGCGAATGAATAGCTGTTAAACGAGGGATCATATTATCGCGAACTCGAACGAAATTGAAAGTTATTTTAACAAGTTAACAAACTTATAATGTAAAAGCTGCAAGTAACAGGCGTTCGATAAAACGTCAGTTAATGAGAGAGTTAACCGTTGATGGGACTATCTGAAAGTATCAGTTAATAAGATTGTTAACGCCATTAATTGACTGATTAACGAGTTTATGCTCACATTTGTCTTCATTCCACATTGCGAATGAATAGCTGTTAAACGAGGGATCGTATTATCGCTAACTCGAACAAAATTGAAAGTTATTTTAACAAGTTAACAAACTTATAATGTAAAAGCTTCAAGTAACATGCGTTCGATAAAACGGCAATTAATGAGAGCGTTAACCGTTGATGGGACTATCTAAAAGTATCAGTTAACAAGATTGTTAACTCCATTAATTAACTGATTAACGAGTTAATGCTCACATTTTTCTTCATTCCACATTGCGAATGAATAGCTATTAAACGAGGGATCGTATTATCGCTAACTCGAACGAAATTGAAAGTTATTTTAACAAGTTAACAAACTTATAATGTAAAAGCTGCAAGTAACAGGCGTTCGATAAAACGTCAGTTAATGGGAGCGTTAACCGTTGATGGGACTATCTAAAAGTATCTGTTAATAAGATTTTTAACGCCATTAATTAACTGATTAACGAGTTAATGTCAATATTTTTCTTCATTCCACGTTGCGAATGTATAGCTGTCACACGAGGCTTCATATTATCGTTAATTTGAACGAAATTTAAAGTTATATGAACAAGTTGTCAACAAACTTATGATGTAAAAGATTCAAGTAATAGGAGTTCAGTAAAGCGGCAGTTAATAAGAGCATTAAATGTTGTTGGGACTATCAGGAGTGTATCAGTTAATAAGATTGTTAACACCGTTAATTAACTGATTAACGAGTTAATGTTCATATTTTACTTCATTCGACATTGCAAATGAATAGCTGTTACACGAGGCTTCATAATATCGCTAACTTAAACGAAATTGGGAGTTATGGTAACAAGTTGTCAACAAACTTATAATTTATAATGTAAAAATCTGAAGTAATAGGCGTTCAATTAAATTGGCGATAGCCAAAAGCGTGAACCTTTGATGAAACTAACTAAACATGAATCAGTTAATGAGATTGTTAATGTAGTTAGTTAACGAATTAACGAGTTAATGGCAAATTTCGGCCTCTGTATCATTTTTTCCGTTCGCAAGCTTCTTCATTGCCTCTTCCGTAACCTGATATCACTCATAATCACCTGAATGCATCATATTTCACCTTGACCTTCCGGCGAGATTCTCGGAAAAGTCGGAGCAATCGAAGCGCTGCCCGATCGATCGAAATCAGGATGAATCATGATGCAATAGCCTCGTCGTGTAAAAACCACGGAAAGCTGATAAATTCCCGGATCGCGTGCTGACCAAATGTGCAGAAACGATTGCATACAATAACAATTAGGCAATTTTTCTGCGGTACCCAGGAGACCTTGGATTTTTTCCGACCGGATCGAAATGGATTTAATTGAGCCTAGGGTGGTTGTAAGCATCTAGATGTTCGAGGACTAATGCAGTCGAATGTTGCGTGAGGAAATGATCCATCCAAAAAGCTCAATAGCCTAGGCACCGAGTTCTTGAAGTTGCCAGCGGGTGTTGGTCTTCAACCAACTAAAAGACCCTCCTCAGCTTCTTGGCTGGAACCCCAAGGACATGGATTCCATCCAGGCAACTTGTTTCAGCCACTTGGACATCAAGTACTATGGAATTCTTCAGCATAACATTCTTAGGTAAGCTCACCCCTGCTCTTGGATTTTGGGGTGTGGATTCAGAGCTTGCCAAGTAGTCATTAAGTCATCCAGTGCACAGTTTCGTTGTAAGGAGGAGCTGTTCACTGTTTGAATCCCCGTTTGCATTTAGACATTCCGTACCCCTATTTGGCACCTTGCGCGAATAGCGCTACGCCATTGGTTAACTCGAAACCTTCTCTGTTCTAGCTCGAGTGAAACAAACGTAACTATAGCATTTCGCTAAATCTTGTATGTGGTTATCGCATTTCAATGCGTTATTGCCTTGAGCAACCGAACTTGGAATAATTAGAAATCTCACGAATAATTTCATTACTGAACCGAGTAAAAATATTTAGGTGAGATACGTCGATTGTCCCATTAAATTTAGTTATATTAAATTCATGAATCATGTTTTGAAGAATGAAATACCTTTTATGTTAAATTTCTTTGTGTGATTATTCTCGAAATTTTGTAATCCCTTCGTTTATCAATCTAGCGATTAATGATCTTGACTTTTAATACGCTCTCCCCGTTCACACGTTAATAAACTAGTTGATCAATTATAGTTCGATTATTTTGATCTTCATTCCATCTTTCGATTAGGTAGAGATGTTTTCAGTCTGATCTGAAACCCACCCCACCAAACTAATCAAAATTGTATCCTGAATTTTTCTGGAAAGTAAATTAATCGAGCTTTCATGTTCAGAAAACGTTCGAAATGACTGTAAGTTAAGTCATCAAACTGAAAATTTTCAGTTCATTGCTTCAACATTAAATAGTTCTTTTCCAGAACTTGTAACCATGTTTCGATTTCAAAATAATTTCCTTCGGATGCTACAGAATATAAAAACGGGTACGGAATGTCTAAATGCTCCCCGTTTCGTATGTCCTCACGAACTAGGGTCTTGAGTAGATCCTCAGGGAGGTCTTGGACGACTCTCTACCCTCCCTTATACAAGTTAATGGTAGAGGGTCAATGTCTCTCACATCTTCTAGAATAGAGCTATGAGAATTCAAAATCAGCAGAGTATTAATATTACTCATTGAGTCATCCCATCCGAAGATTCAAGGTTTCCACTATTTTTATTATTATTCCGAACAGGGGTCGTTGTGGCTACGTTCAGCCTTCCGGGAACTTCGACCGCAAGGATCTTTTGACCTTTACCCAACTCGTTCATTTAAATCCCAAGGAGGCCGTCAATGGCATTGATGAATCCAACGACATCCTTAGGAGCCTTAGCTGTTACTTCATGTGGATCCAGAACCGACTTCTCCATGTTTATGGTTCTTAGTTCCCCCAGCTCTGGACACTTACATACCATGTGTTCAACCGTTTCTTTATCTGATCCACATAGCCTGCAGGTTTCATCTGCTGATTTTCCCATGCGATACAAAAAATATTCGTATCGACAGTGTCCCGTCAGCAGACCCACCATTACTCGAACCTCAGCTCGTGGCAGCTTTATGAGCTTCCTAGTGTAGGAATTCCACAAATCTCTCAGCTTGCTCAAGTCTAGGAGTATTTTTCCAGAGCCTTGTTTTGTTTGCCGCTTCTCATTGTTTGAGCGCTTTCTTGTATTGGTCTTTTCCCAGCCCACAGAAAGGTTCAGGTCCAACAGGCTTCAGCCTTGAAGCCTTCTTCGAGAGTTCGTCGGCTATTTCGTTTCCTTCAATTCCACAATGTCCTGGTATCCATAGTAGAGTCACCTTGTTGCCTCTGGTCAGTTGCTTTATGGTATTACGGCATTCCCATGTCAGCCGAGATTCCTGGCTGTATGATTCCAGTGATCTCAGAATGGAATGACTGTCCGTGGTGATATATATGTGCCCTCCTTTGAGATTCCTCTGAAGGCATTCTAGTATAGACAGCTAGTGTCTCTACCTGTGAAACAGAAGGTTCACTTCCAAGGGGCTTGGATATCCTTAATTTAGGTCCACATATCCCAATGCCTGTACCCCTTTCTGTTTTCGATCCATCAGTAAACCATATGGATGACTTTTTGTCTATACGATTTACGAAGTTCATTGCACTAAGACGATCACCAATGACCGTTTCGAATGACATTTCGAGATCGTATATGAATGGCATCACATCTGATGGTTTTGCCAAGAGGCTTTAGTCTAGTTGATTCAGTATCCTCATATGTCCAACCCAGTTTCCGGGTAGGAGGTTCCCCTTGAGGGATATTTTGATGGCTTCCAGCAGGCTACATTTCCTTACATACAAGTGTAGGGGAGGCAAATTAAGTTTACCTCGAGCGCTGCTGTCGGAGTTGTACACATATAGCTCCTGTGGCCTCAACACAAGCTAGTCGCTGCAACTTTAGCAGCTTGTTGCCAGTAGTCACCTCTACAGTTTTTGTCCACCATGCTAGGGACGCATAGGTGACAACGGGGCGTACTACTGCAGTGTATAACCACAGTACCATTTCTGGTCTCATCCCCCATGTTTATCCAAAGAGCCTCTTGGAAGGGTTTTTTTCCACATGCTTCTTCCAGTTGAGCTTGCTGTCCAGGATGACTCCCAGATAGTTACACTCACTAGAGAAGTTGAGAGTCTGCCCATTCAGAATCGGAGCTCTCAGATTGAGATTCTTTCTTCTGGTGAAGGGAATCAGGGTTGTCTTGGAAGGATTGATTGTGAGTCTTTCCTCTTCACACCAGCTCTCAATTATCCTGAGGGCAGATGAGGTTACCACTGAATCCTAGTACTTTGGATGGAGTTCTAACTTGCAGCTTGCAGTTTTCTCAGTTGCTCATCCTGGGCCTTCCTGGCTTAGGGTCGCCTATACAAGAGCCCTGGATGTAGGAAGGATCCTGGTTTATGTAGTTAGCTTTGTTCTTATGGAATCGGTATGTTTTCCTTTTTCCTTCGTTGCTTCTTGGTGCCTTCGGATTACCTATCTATCCAAAGATTATAGAGTTAGAAAGAAAGGAAACGCCCTTACATCTGTGGTACTAAAATCCGACTACGATTTTTGGCTAGTTTCTTACTTGTGACACCTAGATGGCGCTGAGAACATAATTCAGTACAGAAAACTATTTTAATTAATTCGAATCATACTTCTCATAAATTTCCATTGAGTGAGTATTCCTTGTCGAGCTTTTAAAGAAACATCCTGATCGACAAAACAACAGCAGAGCTCCGTTTTTTGATCAGGATGATATTTTCAATCTACATATTGCTTTGAATCAAATGAAATAAGCTTCTGGATTCTTTATATTTTTATTTGAAATGATTGTGTAAAATCAACTACAATACAATAATTATGAAATTGAGAACATTTCGAAAATTTGTTCACATATTAGATAATTATTATAACAATTTCAAGAGTTTATTAATACAGTGAACTCTCGATAAATCGAACATCGATAAGTCAAACAGTTGTTCTGGACCCGATTCATACATATCTTACCCAGTGTATTTTCATCTCAATGAGTCTAGAGGGTCTAGTAGATGAGTCGACCTGCTGGGAGGGTCGTCAAGAGAACCTCCACCTCTATAAGTCGTTCTTCTGACCACCATTGCCTCTATGAGTGGAACTTTTTGATCTAATGAATGAGACCGAAGAAAATTCGGTTCGCAAACAAATTATCCAGAACAATATATTTTTGCCCCGAAACCTCTATCCATTTGAAAACACTGAAAATAAAAAGCAATGAACAAGACAGTTACATGATACGAGTTTCAAAACTTACATTTCCATTCTCTTTGGTAATGAAAAGAATGAACATTCAAGATTATTCTTTCTTTTATTTCTGCAATTAATCACCATGCATTTCGAATATCGGCCAGTTTTTAACACAAAATTTATAACAGAAAAACACACAAACCAAGATTATGGAGTGAACTAGGTGCTACTCTTGTAGATTTCGAGTTATTTCACTGGAAAATACTCGAGATAATATAATCATCATTCAGCAAAAATATTTATTCAAGTATTTCTTTGAAAATTGACAACAGCCTACTAATAATCTCTATATAATCTATGCCAAATGGACCCTAATTAAATATTTTAACCATAGACCGATTACTTTTGAAAAACAGATGTCGCTGACATCACTTTAGTCTCTTCGCTTCCCGTCTTTATACTCTATAATCTTTGCTATCTATCAAAGAATCTATCAAAGAAATTCAGTCTATGCTGGCTGGGAACATAGAAGTCACGAAGCGAATTTCCCCTGGCTCCGTTCCAGAGCGTTTCTAATTTTTTTTTTCAAAGTATAATTCATCGATAGCTGAAGTCTTCGGGAATGAGTCCTTGGTGTCCTTAATATAATGCCATTTCGGAGGGATCGCACAGATTGCACGCTCGAAGACGGCCATGAATCAGGCCGCGGACAGGCACGGGCTTGCGATGAGTCAGTGGCGTGCGGACGGGGTCAAGGTCAGGCGGGCCGAGATAATCGGAACAATAATTGGCGTTCGTGCGAGGGGCGAAAGGGTGGAAGTGATTGGTGTTAATCCGAAATGGGTAAAGAGCGGAGGAATGGGGGTTTCAGAGTTGCGGGGAGGGGGAATTGCCAATCAAGTACCGGCGATAGATCGTTCAATAGAACAGGCTGAAAAGTTTAAATAAATATTTCGAAAAAATTGTGACGATAGTCTGTCTGGTTTCACGAAAAATGGAAATTGAAAAGAAAAAGAAAGCCCAGCACTTTCGTTTTTCTTCTCACAAATCAATGGAAATTTTGCGCCGTTAAAGATTTCAAGAAAATTCTTCAGATTTTCTGGTATATATATATATATATATATATATTCTTTTGAATAAGAGAGCTAAAATAATACAATAAATGTTGAAACAAAAAGAACCTAAGCTGAGGTAAAAAAAAGGAACGGGATACCATAACATTCTTCGTATGATACTATAGTATCATACGATACTATCATCACTAGTATCATACGATACTATACAGCCAGGGGAAAAAACCTCAGCCGAAAAAACCTGTCTCCCCGTTAAAAAAATAAATTAAAATTGTTTTATCTGAATATTCTATATAGAAGGACATCACGATTATCGGAACGGCTCTTCGGAGGAAGGATTTCCAAACACAAACTCCAACCTGAAAATAAAAAAAGACAGAACAGCAAGAGAATTCAATTTATACTTCATCAAATTGATCTGAAATTTTTAACCCATTGCAAAAATGAGTTTGATATATGGTGTATGGCTCTAATGCCATTTGGAATTTATAAATCGAACAATTATTAATTAGGTGTTCAACTGTTTCCTCTGATTCACCACATTCACAATTATGACTATCAACTGAATTCCACTTGAAAAGCATGCTATTGGTACGACCATGACCTGTTCTTATTCGATTAAGAAGGGACCATATTCTCCTGGGAAGGTTAAAACCAGGGACTTTATTCGATGGATCAGATATTAGATCTTTATTAGATAAAGAACATACATCCCATTCGGATTTCCAGATTTCCTTGTAGCTAAAGTTCGAATTTAGAAAGTTATTCGACCAAATAGGTTTACGGGATTTCAGTCTTGGAATTCTATTTTCTGGAACGTAGATTTTCTGGTGAATTAGGAGAATGGAAATAAAGTCAGCCCAGCACTTTTTTCAGACGAAAATTGGTATATATGATTGTATCTTAATTGTGCCAGTCAGATTTTCAGAAAAAATCAACATGTTTCCCCTCATATGGAGAAAATAAGAAAATTCAGTAGATTGTAGGAAAATCATTGTACCTGGCAACGTTGTGTGTGAAGTTGGCCAGCAATTCAGGATTTTCGAGAAGGTTTTTGTTGTGCTAAATTGTGCTAGGTTTGTGCCGCATTGTGCCATCGAAATTTTGTTTTTGTTCCATTTAGTTTTCAAGATACATATTTCACAAAATGTACGAAGCATGTATCTATTGAAATATTGTCTGGGAGGTCTCTGCATTTTCCTGAAAACTTATGATAGAACGCAATTAATTTCATCGACAACTGAAATACGAAATGACGAAATTGATTTCATTAAAGATATTCTTAAAGATAAATAATATCCAACTAATTTCATAGAAAAAACTATTTTAAATTTAGAGAAAATAATTTTGCGTCAAAACGATGATAATAATAATAATAATCAAGAACCAACAACAAACCGTCAAGAACAACCAATTTTAATAAATTTAATTCCTCATGTTCATGGACTTTCAGAAAAAATAAAAAGAATTGGTTCTAGATTGAACAAAAGAACTGTTTTCAAAACAAAAAAATGATTCACGATCTTTATTAACAAAAACTTAACCTTTGAATGAGAACCAAAAATTAAGAAATCGTATTTACAATATTCCCTGTATTTGTGGAAAATCTTATACAGGAGAAACATCAAGACCATTAGAAATCAGAAAACGTGAACATAAGAATAACATAAAAAAATGGAGATATTGGTAGATCGCATATAGAAGATCATGTGTGTTCCAATACCGGCAATCACATGAAGGATTCGAATTGAACAAAAATTCTAATGACGGAACCTGATGGTTATAAAAAATAAATCAAGGAGTCAGTTTGTATTTTGTTTGAGGTTTATAATCTCGCCAATTGTTCAGTAGGAATAGATCGAATTTTAATGGATTTATTGAAAAAAGAACTAGTTTTAGGGAATTTTGAAATAAAATAACGATATCAACATCTAGTAATCAACATTGATTTATGTTCATCATATATTGACAAATGTCAATCCAAAAATCAAGAAAATTGTCACGATTCTACAAAGTTGAATGAAAATCAGTTATTGTCTGACGGAGGAGTCTGATTTGGACTCCGAAACGTTACGCTTAAGATTTCAAAGTGTTTTTTTTTCTTTTTGTTCATTGTTAGCCAACAATTTCTTCTCGTAAAGTTTTGGCCCCTGACAAATTAATGCTCAAATTTTTACGCAAGGGCCTTTCTTATATTATTAAAAAAATTTTTCTAATTGTTTCTTGTTTCAGAGACTGGGAGAGAAAACCCAAATTAAGTTTTCAGGAAAATACGAAGCATGTGTTCGTTCAACCCCTTTTTTAAAAAATCTTGAAAACCAAATTTAGTTAACACAAAATTTCGATGGCTCAAACTTAGCACAACAAAAATTTCACTCAAGAATCTAGTTGTGCTGGGTCAGCTTCACACACACTGTTGCCAAGGATGCTGATTTTTCTGCAATCTTCTGATTTTTCTTATCTTCTCCATACGGGGAGAACCCGTCAATTTTTTTTTGAAAATCTGTCCAGCACACAATCATATGAAACATTTTTCGTCGAAAAAAAAGACTGATGTTTTCTTTTCATTTTCGTAATTTTCCGGGGAATCTAAATTTGTAAAAAAAAAAAACGAAAATGCTGAGCTATCTACATTTTTTGAAATTTATCCTATCGAATTGATTTTTATCAAAGTTGACATCTCAAGATTGAGTTGAAGGGTGGGAATTTGGTATAACTGTTTGGAAACTTTTTGAAAAAATATTCTAACTTTGGAATCGTTGATAATAATATTCTCAATTTTCGATTCATTCGATATAACCTCGCACTGAACTTAAAAATACCGTACTTTTTTTGATCGAGGCTTCTTAAAAAATCTCATCTTGTCAGGCTGTTGTACTACAATCTCTTTAGAGATTACTTTTTAACATTACCGTTTCTTGACGTACCATGTATTTATTATGATGGTTAGATTTTTATTTTTTCGTGTAGTTATTTATGTAACATGAAAGAATAAACAATAAAAAATACTAAAAATAAATTGACACTTAGAAACTTATGAAAAAATTGCAAAAGAATGACTTGTTTGAGTGAGTAAACATTCAGATTTCTCATAATTGATGTAAAAAAAATAGAAACTCAAAATTTCTGAACTTTCTTAATTACTTTCGTGAAGGTTTACTAAATAATGAGTGGTTTTAACAATTTCCGGGGCTCGTCCACGACCTTGAAACGTCAAAATCAAGGTCGTCTTCGGATTCCATGGCCTCCTTATCCTATCGGACTACGATCGGGGTGTAGACCCTTCCGATCCTGTTGGAGTTGCCTTATCAGATTTCTTCTAGCCCTTATCATCACCCAGCGCGTAATTTCCAGAAAGGGAAATTGGACGGCACACGTTTGACCCTGCGCCAGTGGCGGCTCGTTGATCGCTGCCATTAGGCATGGTATTAAAAAAGGAGGAATTCCATTGGAATGGAAAGAGGATACACACATTGCTTCATTATGACAATTCTCGTAATATGTCTTAGTTTTTGGCCCTGAAAAATATTCTGTTTTCTTGTGTTATAACATGTTTGGTTTATCTATGGGAGATGATTGCCTTTCATTGGGGTCCCGTAGCGGTCTTCAAACATCTGAAGTGCCGAAAAATCATCACCTGGAAGGTCGTATCCGATTTGAAAAACCCTCACGACCAGAGAGCAAGAATTTGAGGATTTTGAATTTGAATATCGAAGGAATTTCGAAGGACAAGTGTGATTACGTCTCCAAATTAGCTGATGAACATGGTATCGAAGTGATTCTTCTGCAAGAAACCCACACGGCAACAGAAAAAAATCCTCGTGAAGGAGGACAGTTGAAAATTATGTATTAATTGATTTTTTTACAAGTTTAGCTTGTTTTGTTAAAATTTTAACAGTTTCGTAACTTCCAATAGATTCGGAAAGGGGAAATTGATGGAGTTTTTTTTCATTTCTTTCAAATTTTGTGACATTTCTGTCATAAATATTCATGAACCTCCGAACATTATTTGGCCAAGAAATCTGAATGTTTGATGTTTTTCAAAGTAGCAAATGCATTTGTAAAATGCATTTGATTTATTCTGAATAATCGGTTTCTTTCCGCTTTTGTCTTTTTTCATTTCAGATTAAGAATTGCGAGTCGTTTTGGGAAGAATCTGTTTATCCGAGCCCATCGACGGATAACATGAAGATGATCACACTGATGTCTTTCAAGATTTTCCTGATATTTGATATTTTATGTTATTTTGTTTACGGGGAGGCAGGTTTTTTCGGCTGAGGTTTTTTCCCCTGGCTGTATAGTATCGTATGATACTAGTGTTGATAGTATCGTATGATTCTATAGTATCATACAAAGAATGTTATGATACCCCGTTCTTTTTTTACCTCAGCTTAGGTACTTTTTGTTTCAACATTTATTGTATTATTTTATCTCTCTTTTTCATAAGAATATATATATATATATATATATATATATATATATATATACAGTGGAACTTCCCTACAGCGAACGTCTCTACAACGAATTTCTCTGTACAACGAATTTCGTATCTGTCATTGCACCTTGAATCCAAATACCCTGTTAAAAACACCCTCTAAAACAAAGTGAATTCTCTCTATAACGAATTATTCCAAGAAAATCACTCTCTAAGTGCGTATTGGTAAGAAGGTTTTTCCCAGAGTATACTTAGGGATGGTTTTTTCCGTAATTCTGTCGGACATAGGTAAAAAATCCCGATCATAAACTAAACCATTACGGCGGACGGAGAGTTTCTTCTGAAACAGTTGTAGATTCACCCCTGGCTATACAGATTGTTCAGTTTTCAGTTTCGCTCTGATCGTTAATGAAAATAGTAGTGCGAAAATGTCTAGAAGGAAGTGCTTGAGTTAATTATGTATGTATAATGTATTCAAATAAAAAAAAATCAAGTGAACGTTGCTTTTTTGACACTTGACACAATAACAAAAAATTTTCTGCATAACGAAATTTCTGTATAACGAAATTTTTTTGCGGATTTAGCGTATTCGTTATAGGGAAGTTCCACTGTATATATATGACTTGAGTCATGTTTGTGGCGAGAATCCAAAAATATCCCTTTTTTGTAGGGATGAGTTATTTCCGAATACAATAAATTGAGATGAATTGAGATGAATTTTGGTAGAGATGAAATGATTTTCATTTTAGGTCAATGCCACATAAACTATTTATTAGCCAGTACATCCTATGCTGTCGAATATCCCGAAAGAATCATACACACGAGTCTAGTTTTCGGAGGCTTCAACATATTTATAGAGACAAGAGATGTCCACTATAAAAAAGAAGAGGGGATAAACTCGGTCACTAACGAAGACAAGGAGCTCGAGGCTTCACCGCATGTAACTGAAAATCTTTAATATTTTGTGGGGTGTTCCATTTTGAGAATCGCTCATTTATTGAATAATTTCATTTGGGAACACCCTGTTTATTAGAAAATAATTTCTGGAGATGCACAATTGAAAGTACATAGGGAACTAAATTTCTAAAATGTCTAGTTTGGAAGCTATGGAAGCCTAACGTACTATCCAAAAAATATCCCTTTTTTGTAGGGATAAAAATTGTTAGGACATCATTTTCTGTAAAATTGGAATTTTAATTATGAGAATTATTTTTAGATGCCAAGTTTGACATTTATCAAACAACTGAAAGCCCTTTGAATTTTTCATGAGAAAGTAGCCCGTGAATTTATAACTTCAAATTTTATATTTCTAATGGTTGCAGAATAGTATATTTTGAAGAAAGTTGCAGAATGAGCTCCTTTTCCAACACGAATACGAAAGCTTGAGTGTTGGAATTGCTTTCTGCAACGAGTATTAGACGGTATTTTCTCTATTTCAGTCAATTTTTGTGAAATACTCTCGAGATTCAAATGAAAATTCAGATAAGTGACTTTTGTATTGTATCTTGGCAGTTGGTGTGACTTACGAAATTTGACAGATTGACAGATGAACTCATTACGATACTGAAATAGGAAAATACCTTCAGTTAATTTGGGATTCACTGTACAATTACGAATATTCGGTTTGGATGATGTATCTCACGGTCTTTGTTATTCAAAACTATTAAAAATATTCTGGCATATTGGCAATAAGAAGAATGATCGTCAATAACATGATTACAAATAATAATGAAAAATATAGAAATATTTAAGAAAATATTATATGAAATTTAGTTAATTGGTCGAAAGAGGTACAAATAGTGATTTATGATATGAGAGTTAAAAGTGACGTTTTATTTTGTGAGTGAAAAAGTGTGAAATGAGCGAAACGAATTGAACAATTTCACGAATATAATAAAATCACTTTTAACACAAATACCATACAATGTTTCTTGTACAACTGCCCTATTTTGATGATGAAATGGGCGGCTTTGTAATGACAATAAACTTCAAAATGCATTTTAATATTCAAATAATCAAAAGGTTGTTGTGAATGGCAAACGTTGCCAACGTTATGATTACTAAAAAATGAGAAAAGACGCTGTCATTTGAATTTCGTTCCTGTCCAATTTTCGTCTTGGGTTTTTGACTGCTTAATATGTTTGTCGAGAGTCCAATTATTATAAAAGTGACGTTTTGATTGTTCCTCTGGATATTGAAGAGTCTGCAAAATGAGCTAATCTGGAACTCCTACCTAAAAAATCTGTTCAGCAGTACGATATTGCATATAACAATTTCCTGGCCTGGTGTTAATTGAAAAATGTAGAAGGGAACTTCAGTGAAACTGTTTTCCTGGCATACTAAGCAGAAAAATCAAAAATATGGAGTTCATCAACTTTGTGGAGAAAATTTTCAATGATGAAGTCAAGCGCCCTTGTTAAAAATATTGTGGATGTTAGTAAATATTTCAAGGTAATAGCATATTTAAAACGGAAAAGTGAAGGATATCGTCCGAAAAAAATCGAAAATTCTCACTCGTGAACAAGTTGAAAAGTTTATAAAGGAGTCACCAGATGAGAAATACTTGATGGTTAAGGTTGCAACTATTTTACGATTATTTGGAGCCTGTCTGCGTGAAGAATTGTGTAATTTATCAGTGGAAGACATCGAAATAACTTTGTTCTTTCTTTGTTTTCTCCTTTCTTATAGTGAATAACTCTTTTTTTTTTCCTTATTACACTCAGCTTTGTGGAAGCTTTTTTCAGTTTTTTTTACACACATTTATTTTGTAATACTATTTTTTTTTTTTTTGAGATATATAGGCAATTAGTCTCATCTCTCAGCCTATTTGTAATAATAATAATAATAATAATAATAACAAATGAATCATTGGTTATACAATTTCCAAATACAAAAACGAAAGTCAGTCGTTCTTTCAGTATTATTGGAAAGTATGTAGACTATTTTCATAAGTACTTTGCACTGCGCCCTTCTGTAATCAAACATCGTCGTTTTTTCCTGAAATACATGAATAATAAATGCACTGCCAGTCCAGTTGGTATTAATACATTTGGGAAAATTCCATCTATTGTTGCCGAATTCCTCAAACTGCCAGAACCAAAGCAATATACAGGACACTGTTTTCGAAGATCCCCCGCTTCATAGCTAGCAGAATCAGGAGCAAATATTACAGATATAAAAAAACATGGTGGATGGAAGTCTACGACGGTAGCCTATGGCTATGTTGATCATTCCATTGCATATAGAATGTCATTGCTGAAAAAATTCTCCCAACCTCAACAGATTTTGGATCATCATCATCCAATATTTCACTTCCGGTTTCTACAAGTACTGATGGTGCTGAGGATTCTAATAATGTGTTGCGAAGCTCCCTAACGTCACAGGGCATTAATGTTAGTAATTCTTCTAGTTTTACGATTAATATTAAGTGTTAACAATATTTTTAACACTAATATTAATTTTATACAAAAAAAAACTCATAGTTATTCGATTTTTCATAGACAATAATTCCTGTACGGACTTTAATACTGTTCTTTCAAGGTCTGAAATTTTGTGTTTTCGCGCCGCCCCTGCTTCGCACAGAAACCGATCGATGCCATAGAATTCCAGGTATGGGAACGATCGATCAGTCTATGGTCCGCATGTCCACGAAATCAAGTTCATTGCTAAGTTCAGTGGGCTACGAGAGCACACGCTACGATTCTCTCGAGCCCTACGGTTGTGTTTTGTTTGTCTTTCGCCACCTACGATCTCGGCATACCACATCATGCTTTCGAAAGTCTTTTGTGGAAGACATTGAGGCTTCATACTTGAAAGAGTCTCATCTCGAGTATAGAGGTGAGTTTCGATTTGAAATAGATATTAAGATATTCAAATAACCGTTATTAATAGCTTTTTTTCAAATTGGCATAAAAAGACAGCTGACACCACGTGTTCGATTGATATTCACATTAGCTTAGGTCAGTATTTGGCTTATTCACTTTCGGACATGAAATAATTCAATCGTAATATTACACTGCGCAAAAAATAAACGCACATTCTGAAAATCTCAATTTTAATGAAAGTAAACTCTACATCGATTTTATAACTTATTTTTTATGTTCTCTCGGGAAGGTTTTGAATGAAACGAGACACATTAAATGGAAGAAAAAATCAGGATTTCACCGAATCTTATGTGAAAGAATAGAAATGAACAATCTTCAAAATACTGAAATCTTGATAAGTGATTTAATACTTGGTATTTCCACTTCTTGCGTTAATTACAGCTCAGCAACGACGCTTCGTACTCAAAATGAGTGATCTTGAAATGTTCTGATCTAATCCTTCCCAGATTTCTCCGAGTTGGATTCCTAAGTCGTTAAGAGTAGCTGGATGATTCTCTGAACTTCTCAGCCTTCTATTGAGGTTGTCCCAAACCTGCTCAATCGGATTGAGATCTGGACTTCTTGCTGGCCATTCCATTCGAGAGACTTCAACCGCTTCAAGGTACTCCTGAACGATGCGCGCACGATGGGGTCTGGAATTATCGTCCATATAAATGATATTTTCACCAATGTATGGGGCAAATGGCACTACATGCTCTTCAACAATGTTCCTTATATACTTATCAGCATTCGTAGCTCCATTATCAACGACCACTCGGTCTGTGCGAGCAGTCAAAGATATTCCACCCCATACCATAATCGATCCTCCCCAGAAACCAGTAGTATTCAGGAAATTGTACTGAGCATGTAGACGTCTGTATACAAGGGAACGCCGATCACAATGGTAGAGGCAGAATCTAGACTCATCTGTGAAGAGGACTCTTTCCCAATCGGCCTCTTCCCAATTGATATGCTCTCTCGCAAAATCCAAACGCGCCTTTCGATGGGTTGGGGTAAGAGCTGGGCCTCTTGTCGCGACACGAGGCCTTAAATCATATTCTCTGAGGCGATTTCTTATTGTCTGAGTGCTAATTTGCACCCCCTGAGTTTGCTCAAGCTGATTTTGAAGGAGGCGAGCGGTTGCAAACCGTTGTCTCAACGAAGAAACTCTCAAGTAACGTTCTTGAATGGCAGTTGTTACCCGTGGTCTACCCTGTCCTGGTCTTCGGACATTCATACCTGTCTCCCTGAATCGCTGCAACATTCTGGACACACTTGTATGGGAAACTCCAAACCTTTCTGCAATTCTTGTGAATGTCCACCCTTCTTCTCTCAAAACTACCGCTTGGGCACATTCCTCTTGTGTCAAATTGTGTGTTTCGCGTTGCATAGCGATCATGTGTAGAAAATCAAACGAAAGAAAAACTATTGATCACTAGAATTGATCGAGAACAACTGATTTCAGAATGGAGCCAATACATTTAAAATCTGATAATATCATCTTTTTTTATTCCTGCTGGGAAAAAACATCTGTATTGAAGAAAAACGTTGAAAGTGGATAACATATGTATGCATAATTCTGATAAAAATAATTATCATTGAGAACACCTTCAGTTGTTGAATAAATTTGAGATTTCCATAATGTGCGTTTATTTTTATTGCGCAGTGTATTTATAATTTCATGAATCAGATCGAGAAGTGTCCCCCAGGGAACTGTTCTGGAGCCAATATTTTTTATTGCTGCTATATGTTTTTGGTTAAGGCAGCTTTTGTATGCTAACAAAGTGGGCAAAATTGTTGTTCCCTGAACTACAACTTTTTAGGCGTGATAGATAGGAGAAAATCTGGATCTCTTTTTCAAGAAACTCAAAACTTGAATTTCTGGTGTAATTATGTAATCACATAACGTCGAGAACTAATGTTCGACGACGGCCTAAATGCTCGAAAGAACAGGGTACATATTTATAAGATGTTCTATAGTCTCCTCATTTTCCCCACACTCACAACTAGGGCTCTCAACCGAATTCCATCGGAAGAGCATGCTATTGCATCGTCCATGGCCTGTTCTAATACGATTTAGAACAGACCATATTCTCCTGGAAATGTTAAAACCAGGAACTCTGATGAAAGGATCAGAAATAAGATCTTCATTGAAAAAATTGGATTCATTCCATTTGGAATGCCAAATTTCTTTGCCGCTTCTATTCATATCGATCAGAAAATTTGACCAAAAAGGTTTACGCGCCTACAATCTGGGGACCTTATTATCCGGAATATAGGTGAGTATGGGAAATGAATTTGAAAAGGAATAAAATTTGTTTCAAAAATTCGAAGCTGTTGTCTCTCTGCAAATATGGGGAGGGACAATATTTGAGAGGACTGGTAACCAAGGAGTAGGTGTAGACTTGATAGTACCAGTAATAATCCTCATAGAAAAATTTAGTTGGGCATCAATTTTTTTACATCTGATCAACCAAACAGGGCAACAATATTCAGCAGCAGAAAAACCCAAAGCTATCGCTGCCGTACGAAGTATTATTGCATCAGCGCCCCATGAGGAACCAGCTAGTTTCTGAAGAATATTGTTTCGAGTTTTGAGCTTCAAACGCAGATCATCTAAATGGGCTTTGATATTTAGAGAGGAATTAAGTCTGATTCCCAGGTATCTAGGATTGAAATTATGTTTCAAGGGAGAAGAATCGAAAGTTACACTCAATTTTCTATATTTCTGATGATTGTTCAAATGAAAACACGAAATATCGGTTTTATTTCCATTCGGGCACAAACGCCATTTTAAAAAAATAATTTTTCATTATATCCAAATCTGCGGAAAGGGTACTTTCTATTGTTCGAAAATTAGAATGATGAAAAGGCAGAGCAATATCATCAGCATAAATAAATTTTACCGAAGAAGTAGTTGGAATGTCACACAAATATAAATTGAATAGAAGAGGTGCTAAAACTGAACCTTCTGGAAGACCATTATTCAAAGTTTCGAAACTAACACTATTAAAAATTATCGACAAAAACTTAAAACCTTCTGTTGGATAACATATTTTCTGATAGTCTAACCATTTTTCTACATTTTAAATGATTATAGAGTTTATAAAGAAACTTGTAGGAGTGAGAATTAGCCTCGCTGAAGCTTTCCCAGATAATGGATTTCAATCAATCAATCAAAAATGTTCTTTATTGGACATATCCAAATGGCCATCGACCGAGGTCCTTCAGCCTGTTTGTACAAAGTTACGTGTTTCTTAAATTATGAATATTGATACAGAGGTGTAAATGACAAATTGTACAAAAAAAGAAAGAAAGAAAAAAAACTTATATACAGATAAATACGATTATTTGTGTATCTTATTGGATCAGATGTTCATGTC
The DNA here is from genome assembly GCA_038502775.1 of Hippodamia convergens. Taxonomy (NCBI): domain Eukaryota; kingdom Metazoa; phylum Arthropoda; class Insecta; order Coleoptera; family Coccinellidae; genus Hippodamia; species Hippodamia convergens. The sequence goes on from CM076607.1 coordinate 95,498,000, forward strand.
CTGGATCAGTTTTGTGTGGGTGTTTCTTCTTTGCTCTTCTGGTTGGTTTTGTATCAATGCAGATTTGACTTAATATTTGTACATTGGTTTCCCTTGTTGAAAATCTTTTTGACAAATCATTCAGTCTTTGTTCTATTGGAGTAATTTTTGTTAATTCATACCAGAGTTTGTTGGGTGGATTGTGAAGCTTATTCATTGGGTGTCTCATTTTGGTAATGCTTCTAAGAGAGGAGGTTTTTGCTGTACAGGAGAGTTTCTTTGTTGTTGAGTTGGAGGATGTATATATCAGATGGCAGTACTCTAGTAGTGGGCGACATATAGTTTTGTAGATGTGGGCAGCTGTTTTCAAGTTAATTCCTTTATTCTTATAAGTTAGGCTTCGAAAGTGTTTGCTTCTGGCGATGCATTTCTTTTTACATGAGGTGGCATTCGTTTTGAAGGAAAGTTTGCTGTCGATGATAACACTTAGATATTTCACACTGCTTTGCGCACTGATAGAAGTGTTCACAAATCTTAATTTTGGAGAATTTGTTTTCATTTTGTGATAGAACAGTATGAATTGTGATTTGTTTGGATTGATTTGTAGCCTCCACTTCATTGTCTCGTTCAACAACTTCTGTAGGCAATCCACCGACTTCTCAATGCTAGTATTGTGGGAAATCAAGGCTGTATCGTCAGCAAATTGTAGCATGTATAGGCCTCTGTTGAAATGTCTGTTACCTTTGCTATACATATCGTTGCAATAGGCATTGTAGAGAAGTGGTGATAGAGGAGATCCCTGGGAAACACCTTGTTCATTGCTGAACAGTGATGAGACACTGTCTCTCACCCGGTTTTGTAGGGTACGGCCCATTAGGTAGCTTATCAGAATCAGAATTATGAAGTCGGAACATCCCAGTTTATACAATTTATACAGCAAACCCTTATGCCAGACACTGTCAAAAGCCTTACTAATATCCAGAAATAATGCAGAGCTGTGTTTTCCCATAAGTTTGTTCGCTTAGACATTAGATGTCAGGATTGTGATAGGGTGGATAGTAGAATTTTTTTCCTTGAACCCAAATTGATAGAAAGGAATTTTCTGTTCAATTTCTATTTGAAGTAAGCTTTTTATAATTTGTTCTAACAGCTTACCCAGTACTGATAATAACGTAATGGATTTCATTAGATCTCTGAAACTGGAAAGGTTTTCTCAGGGGTACATTAGGAGAAAAGAGTTAACGCTTTATGGAAAAGCATACCATGAATAAGAACACGAATAGTGTCACAATTCGCAAAAATTAATTTACGAACTGCGACCGTGAACTGGCAGATATCCAGACCGAGAGTAAACCGTGAGATAGTGCCGTCGTCGAGAAGAGAATCGAAGCAGACCAGTTCTGGCTTGTTAGCCTTCATCAGTGCACCACAATTCTCCACCTCGACCATAAGGTCGCAGTGAACTGTAACCCCTTTCAAACTAACCAACCAACCTTAGCAAAACTGAAATATTTTGTATTGTTGTTGGTACTTTGTCAAACATTTGACTTCCTAACATCTGTCAAGTGTCATTACACTGTTCCAGAGGAGTTTGCACAGTATATTGAGGTAGTTATTGACTATTGAGATCAATCAAGAATTCGCGGACCTAGTGAGCACGGATGCTTTGCGCAATTCTAAGAAGTAAAAATAGAAACGTCCGACTGCATGAAGTCCATGTCGTAAATCGGTTCTAAATTTAGGCACCACGCAACCTAAGTCAGTGTTCGGCCAGTGTTAATGAATGATAAGGTATATTTGTGAGCGTTTCGAGTTGTCGATCTGCAATCGAGGTAATTTGTTGAGATTGTGATTTTTTTCGAGGCGTACCGCCTCTTTTAATCCGACGATGGATTTTTCTTGACCTCAATAGGAGGAATGGGGCGGTTTATATGTAGAAAGAGGTCGAGTATTATGGCGTACAGTTTCGTTTGAATTGAAGGGAAATAGCGACACTGTGACTTTTTTTTTCTGTCTAGTTTTCGACTTAAGACGTTTATTCAGACAGTAGTAAAAGGGCTTTATAAATGTTCATCATATCGATGATTTTTAGTTTGCGTTTCATACCCAGATATAATAGGTGTACAGGGTGGGCAAAATGGGTGATACATGAATCCTCTAGTTTCAAAACCCGACAAATCCGTTTAGGTTAAATGTTGGAAAATCTCAAAAAACTGTTCCGATATGTTTGAATTGTTTTTTTCCTGAAAAAACGCCGCATTTGTTTGAACATAAGGTCTCTCAGTTGGAAAACAACCCTGTATTTAAAAAAAATCAGTAAATATCGCGATGCATCACATAAATAAAATGGAATTGTCAGATTTTGGATTTGTCGGGAATTGAAACTTAATGGCATACATGAACTATAACTTTCTAACCGAAAAAAATAGAGAAAAATCAATGACACATTACGGTCGTCTTTTTTAGAGAAACTGATAATGCCATTCCTCTATCTTCTTTTTTCTTTTGATTTCGAGTTATAGGCCAAAATTGAAATTTGGGCGATTGCATTTTTGGTCGTTATCTCCGTTTCTGGTTGTGCTCGAATGTTGAAATTAAAACCTTATGGAGAAAAACAAAACTCTATGCGACACCGCCGGCGTTAGCTGGAACTAAGCTCAAAATGAGTACTCGTTTCTACAGTTAGGAAGTGAAAGCTGTGTTTATTTGTTTATTTTTACGTTTTAATTGCAATAATAAGATATGAAAAACCACTAGTTGGAGCCCATTTTCATTATTTTCGTGGTAAAAATCAAAATGTTTACGTATCCAACAAACTAGAAATCGTAGAGGAAATTAATAGACGTTAATCCTGGGAGCATGTTTTGATAATGGAGAAACCAATATCTAAACATATTAGAGTATGCTTACACCATTTCCCACCAGAAGATTATAGAATGAAAACAGGCAAGATTGGAAACTGATGTCAATTGAAAACATTGCTTCATATGTTTTGAATTATTTCAGAAACTCTCTCTGTGAAAACATTTCTGCTACTGGAGAAGAAAGCTGTACCTTCACGAAACCTACCAAAAAAGCAGTTCAAGTCAAGACATTTTAACATTTTGTTCAGATCGTTCTTTTAAAATAATTTTCATTCTTATCGAAGTAAATTACTTTGAGTCTAGTTGGTTTTTTTTAATATAAAGAACAATTCAAGGAGCCTAGTTGAAAGTGAAAAAGTGCTGAATGCAGGCCATATGATAATGTGCAATAAAACTAGGGGCAATCTGAGTGTGATTCTCTTGATTGTTGCAAAAATGAACTTATGTGCAGCAATGATCAAATCTACATGTGGAATTTCAAATAATTCAAAATAGCTTGATAGTAGTCGTTCATTTAGCAACGGAAAAAGTACAATCAATCTATAGATAAGTTGAATAATTTTATTTTATTATAACTGCAGCCTAAGACTCAATACATTAAAATCTAGCGTAATGAATTCTTCAACATGATTAATCGATGATCACGTGATATTCTGCATACATACGGTTCTCTGGAGAATGTGCATTTTTATTCAAAAATTATCACCCATTTCCTTTTCATATATTTTTCCCTTACTAAACAGAAAAAAAATTAGTAGCTTCTATTAAATGAATATATTGTTCATGCTGATGTTCAATTACATTACAATCATGCATGTTTTCATGTTCTGTTAGGTCTCAAACTAATTCCATCCTTCTCTTAGTCTTCATGAAATATGGATAATCCTAATGTTTTTTGTTTTGTACACTTCATTGTTATGGAAAACAAAAAGAAAAACAGCAGAGACAAAACTAAACAATGAATTTTACATTCTCAATCAATAGAATTGTCAAGATATTTTGTAGTAAGTTTAACCTTGTACAGTAGAGCAGCAGGGCTAAAATATGCTTGCAAATTCCAGACAATCTCGCTTGGTATGTGTATATAATCTTGTCAACCTTACACCATCATTTTCATAAGACATCATTTCCTCAATAAGATGGGGTTGTCCTTGTAGAATTTCAATGTTTTGAAATAATTTTTTCCCTCATAGAATCAAATAATTGCATTGCAACACTTGCTCACCCCCTATATGGCATCTATGAGCATGTTAACATTGGAAAATTTCCTAAAATTTGAGGAACCTTTGATAAACATTTTGCCAGATGATCCGAAAAGCATTCGAAATTAAATAGTGCTCACCTCAATATTTCACATAAAATACAACAAAAGCACAATATTACCTATACTTACACTCACAATATAACCCACAGGATTCACAATTAAGGAAACCACTTCGATCATTGATAGTCAATAAACGTTTAAACTAAAAAATTCCATAAATACAAATAGAAATCTAATGTAAACACGAAACAATACTCGTTTCGGTAAACAGCTGATCGGCGAATGCAACGCCACCATCGGTAATTATTTTGTCCAATACAGACACTTTTTTCATGGCAATCCAGGGGCGTACTACGGTTTTTCCCAAGAGGTTTTCCTGCTGAGCTATAACATGAAGTTGTCTTTTAACACACCTATATTTTCCTTGGGACAATATAAAATCATGTTTATTTATTGTAAAACTATCAAAAGTGACTTGAGGTTCTGGTTACAAAATGGCGAATGCGCTGGACATTCCTTAAGTTTTCTTACATTTGTTGTGTTTTTCTTCATAAAAACCTTCCCCAAACAATAAGAAAGATAACAAGAAAAGGATTCGCTGAATTGTTTCAGCATTTCAGGCGTGAGACGACGTCAACGAAAAAAAGAACCTCATTTTCATTTACATAGATGATTCTGAGCTATTATAGTCGTTTAAAATGATGCCCGTTGATGTTTTTAAACTTAAGATAAATAATAAAATAAAATTTGTATTGTTGCAGATGACTCGAGTGTAAAGTTTCATACATGGATCTGATGGATAGTCCACAAAATATGTAAGTAACAAGTTTTCAATTTTTTTACAATTATCTTTCACAGACAGTTTCCGATATTGCAGCACAAGATGTGTGGAAAACTATGAGAGACCGTTGCAATTTGCAGTATATTTTCAAAATCTACTGTAAAACGCGATTAAAAGATATTTTTAAAAAAATAAAAAAAAAATTTTTTTCAGAAAATCTAAACTTAGTTAACACAATGAAACTGGGGGAAACCCACGCAAGCATGGACGAAGAACAAGAAGAAGATAATTCCGAAATGCAGGCGAGAGTCTCAGTAAGTCGTAATATAAACAATTAAATACTGTAACAAAAGTACACTGATGTGTCCCATTTTATTTAAGACTGCACTGTATCTCAGCCATTCTTGAAGATAGAGACATGCGGTTTTCGCGACCCTGTATCACTTTTTTGTGAAACTTTTAGAGCCACAAAAAGAAATATCCCAACTAATTTTGTTCCTGAAATACAGGGCGAAAACGAAAATGTTCACTTTTGTAGATGTTATTGTTTCTCAGGCCCTGTATGAGATAAAAAAATGAAAACTGCTTATAATAGATACAGGTTGGTCCAGATTGTAAACAAGAAGTTTTAACTACGTATTCTACATCAAAAATAAGCTTTAGTTTGTCATATAAACATATGTCGAGAAATGTTTCCTTTCCGAAATACGGGGTGTTAAAATTATAGAAAAAAAAATGTTTTTTTTTAATAATTTTCACACTGCTCGAAATATTTTTATGAAATTTGAGACATAGGTTTTGAGCGTCAAGGAGCACTTTTTACACGATATCATTTCTTTTCTATTCTACCAGTGCGTCCGTACTGCAGTGAGGCTTAATATTTTCAGATAAAAAAATGATACGCCACTGGTTTTTCCGACAATAAAAATTACTATTTAAATCCTTATTTAATTAGGAGCAAATTCGGTCTCTTGCATTTTTGCTGTACGAGGCACCGTTTCCAGTTAAAAAAATAAAACACATTCTCATGCATGAAGAAATCGTCAAAATTTGATATGGTAGGTACATAATAATAATAAGACTATCTATTGTATAAAGGGCTTATTTTTGATGAATGCGTGGTTAAAATTTCATGGTTACGATCTGGATCACCCTGTATATTCACCTGGCGAAACCCCATGTCAGTATCTATCACCGTTACAAATATACCGGGTGTTTCTCGAACATTCCAAAGCCTACAATGAAAGTCTGCAGGATGATTTTTTCTAGAGTAATTTCCTCTCCTGTCTCCTGAATTTTTTCGTTCTGTATTATGAAATAAGTTCCCGAAAATAATACTGACTTACTGAAAAACTAAAAGATTATCTCAATGTCATGCTATACAGGGTTATTCACGAATATGTATGTATGTACTAGCATGAATAATAGTATATTCTAAAACAAGTTGCAGAATGAGCTCCTATTCCAACACGAATGCGAAGTTCGAAAACGAGCGACGAAGGAGCGAGTTTTCGATAGCATGAGTGTTGGAATTGCCTTCTGCAACGAGTATTAGACGGTATTTTCTCTATTTCAGTCCATTTTTGTGAAAACCTCTCGAAATTCAAATGAAAATTCAGATAAGTGACTTTTGTTTTGTATCTTGACAGTTGGTGTGACATACGAAATTTGACAGATCACGGAATTTGAATTGATTTGATTCGAAAATTGATTCGATCGGAGGTCAGTACTGACAATCATAAAACGAAAAATATAACTGAAAACAATGCTGTAATGAATTTCATTACAGCACCACTTTTAGTACTGTAATGAACTCATTACGATACTGAAATAGAGAAACTATTATTATGGCTCTATAGAACATTTTAGGAAAGACGCAAGATTCAGGATTGAAATTCTAAAGGTGACCTTCAAGTGAGAAGACGACTTCTCATTTATTTTTTGAAGGTTCTAGGAATTTTTTCATTGTTTAAATAGATTCACCATTGAATTCTGACCCTTTTTGATTCCAGAAGTTTGAATTTTCCGAGAAAATTCTCTTTAAATGAGGAAATACGAAAAAAAATTTCAAAATTGAACTCTGTTGAAATACAGACAACTTCGAGGTTTTTTCATCAAAAATTCTCATTTTTGAGAATCTCCGAGAAGAAAGGCTGATGCTTCTTTTCCGATAGCTTGATTTTCAGAATATGGTACAGGAGGTCACAAATTCTTTGTCAAAGTTAAATGTGACGAAACATCAAAAAATCGTTTTTTTCAAATTGGAACCCCATTTTTTTCGAAGCATTTTCGAAATCTTCGTCAAAAAATAATAGGAGCATACGTCCAAGACTTTCATCCCAAAATGAATTTTTTTCGAGATATTCAGGAAAAACGATTTTTTCTTCGATTTTCCCATTTTGAATGTGTGTTCTACTGGAAAATATTTAGCGGTCAAGTGAAATTTTTGGAAGTCTCTGTTATCGAGAAAATATTTTCTTCAGTTCAGACGAGTTAAGTTCTTGGATTATCATCTGCAATGCGAGAGCTACAATTGGTTTAAAGTTCTCAATGTGAGTATTAGTGAAGTCAACGTAAAAAATTCTCAGGAATGCATAAAAAAATAATTTGTAATGCTTTTGAAAGAATAATCAAAAGAACATGTAACAATTTCATTACTGAATATTCAAATTTTCCCCTTCAATGACAAAAAAGAAATTCTCCAGAATTAAGAATTTGTTGAAATTATCCTAAGCTTTGAAAAATGAAGAAAAACTGAACTCGTCTGAACTATAAGAAAATATTTTCAAAAATTTCACTTACCGCTAATGATTTTCCAGCAGAAAACACATTCGGAATGAGATTGAAAATTGAAGACAAAATCGTTATTTCTGAATATCTCGAAAAATATTCATTTTGGGATAAAAGTCTTGGACGTATGCTCCTATTATTTTTTGACGAAAATTTCGCAAATGCTTCGAAAAAATGGGGTTCCAATTTGAAAAAAACGATTTTTTGATGTTTCGTCACTTCTAACTTTGACAAAGAATTTGTGACCTCCTGTATCATATTCTGAAAATCACGCTATCGGAAAAGAAGCATCAGCCTTTCTTCTCGGAGATTCTCAAAAATGAGAACTTTTAATGAAAAAACCTCGGAGTTGTCTGTATTTCAACAAAGAATTTCCTCGGAAAATTTCAAAATTTTGGAACCAAAAAGCCTCAGAATTCAATGGAGAATCTATTTATCCTAGAACCTTAAAAAAATATACGGGAAGTCGTCTTCTTACTTGAAGCTCACCTTAAGAATTCCAATCCTGAATCTTGTGTCTTTCCAGAAAATATTCTATAGAGCCATATTCGTGAATAACCCTATATAATAGTTCACCAATTAGCTCATAGACTCTATATCCTAATTGCTGTTGAAAAAAAAAAAAGAAAGAAGAGAGGCTGATACACAGAAATTATTCCTCTGGTGGAAGCTTTGTGAAAGTAACAACAATAATTCATATTGGGAAACTATTTATTTATTGAATATCACAATTCTCATTTACAACATTTTTGTTACTCAGGTGACGCTAAACTCTACTACTTGATGCTTACATTCTGCGCATGATCAAGATCGCTCTTGACATATCGTTTCAGTGTTCCCAACACTATTTTGATTGCAATAATAATAATTCCGAACTCTATCGGAATAGAGGAAAAATTGTACTTTCACCAAATAACAAACACTATCATACCTAATAATACAGTTCCTCACTAAGATAGGCCTCAAAATCTGATTTATACACCTGTTTATACTTATTATACTGTACCGCTCTTAAATATTTATTATATTGTTATTTATTTAATGCTGATATATATTCATACTATTTACATGTTTATACAACTTTTTTATTCATTTATTTTTCTAAATTTATATGCTCTTTGATTTCCTTTTTTTTTTATACATATACATGTGTTAATACTTATAAATATTTTATCTCTTCGTAATTATCTTTATACTAGTTAATAATGACTGTACAATTCTGTAATATGAATTTGTGACTGGCTGCATGACCACCGGTCTAAAGCCAAGTAATAAACCAAAAAAAAAAAAACACTATCATAATTTTTTTTTCCACAGAGAAGCACCAAGGCCAAACTCCTAGTCAGAAGCCATGCGATGCGCGAAGAACAGTCCCCCCCGCGAGCCCCCTCCCCAAGAACCAACGCCCCCCACGCCAAGCTACCGCACTCGCCCCAATCCTCTCCCGTAAGTCCCCCCAATCCTGTAGTTGTTCTCAGCCCCTCCATTAGCAGAGGCAATTCTCCTTCTAGGTCCCCCTCCAACGTCAAGATGACCGTGTCCCCCAACAAGAAGTGTTCACCCCAATGCCTTTCCCCCTTAGAAGAGAACCTGCATCAGAGGATGAGGAATTTGAATTTGGACAGGTGAGACTCTTCGGTTTATCTAATGGTGATCTCCTTCAAACAATGCTAAGAAATCTTCGCGAACGGCCCCGTCCTGGGATGAAACACATTTCCGGGGGCCATGACCAAAACACAGCCGTCTATAGAGATAGCCTGGAACTAAATCTGGCAACGCCGTATGCGAACGCGAAGCGTAGGTATACTCGTCCGATGCGTTAACGCGGGATATCATGTTATTTCGAACTCAAATCATTTGCAAATTCATCAAATGAATTTTTTGCTTTAAGAAAAGAGAATATGAGACCCTACTTATACAAAAAATTGAAAATCTTGATTACTCCTTGGCAAAAATCTCACGATTGTGTTTCAATCTTGGTTGGAATTGAAAGGTAATTATCTGAATTATAAGTTAGGAAAAGACTTAGATATTCAATTCATTGTTCAGCAAGAACCACGGAAAGGTGTAGGGCCAACTCTTGCCAAAAAAAAATTAAATCAAATTCTCTACGTGAACAAAACAAGTATCCTCAACATAATTATAAACTCAATATATGTAGAAATCGAAGTGAATGTGGAAATGGATAGATATAAGATGTTAACACAACAAATGTTGAAATTTTCACCAAAAAATTGATGTGCAATCTCAACGGAAATGTATATTTTCATGAAAAGTTGGACGATTTCATTCAAAGGAAGATAGTTTCTATCTTTGGGTAATACAAACTTTTTCCTATCTCCCAAGTGTTTTCTCCGTTTCCTCGACATTAATCATATTATTCTTATTATTTACGAGATTGTTCAGGAGTAAATTTGCAAAAACCGAACAAAGTGAATTTAAAATTGATTCCGCATTCGTACCTCAACTGCAAGTCTCAGCTGCTGCTCGAAGGTGCAGCATATTCTGAAACATAAATTTTGGCGGAGTTATCCATGTCGCTATTTTGCAAATAATATAAATCTAAAATGGACAAACTTTTGAAATTAATTTCCTATGATTATCGGAACTTTTTTCATCGCAATTGAAATTCTAACCTAACCTCCAACCTCCAGTACATGATCTCAAGTTAGTAAAGAAAATCAGACGAAACCTTCATTGCACTTCCCTTAAAGTTCACTCATTTCCAGCCATTTATTCACTGAAACACTACGATTTATCAACAAAATTCAAACACACGTACCTACACTATCAACAAAACTCGCCCTACTGAAAATCTATTCTTCACCACGCATCACGAGTTTCGTGGGTCTCTGGTAGGCGCGACGTTGCCGAATTTCCTTGTTCCGGGCTTGTACTTTAGGAGGCTGTGACCAAAAGGACCTATACGAGGACGGCATTTCGATTCACCTCGAGCAATATTCCCCCGGAAATCTTAGCAAGACCAGGTCGGGGTAGTTCGCTAAGCAATCTTCGCGAACTGACCCGTCCTGGAAAGAAACACATTTCCGGGGGCTATGACCAAAAATGACATCCACGAGGACGGCATTTCGACTCATCTGGAGCCAAAGTCTGGATCTTGGCAGATAGGGCTGGTAAATGGCTGAAGTAAAAGAATAAAAAAACACACACATACACCGAGAACTTGTTCGAAACATAGATAAATTCAATATAGTAATAGTTTAGCACTGCTAAATCTCAAGGTGTGAAAGAGGATGCAAAAAATTTTTTTTAGCATGTGGAACTTCTCTTTTGACGTTACTAGATGTCGTCATTTGAATTTATTTACTCAGAAGGCTTAAACTAGTTTGTTCAACTACACTGCGCGAAATAATTAACGCATCTTCTGAAAATCTCAATTTTAATGAAAGTTAACTCTACATTGACTTTATAACTTATTTTTTATGTTCTCTCGGGAAGGTTCTGAAAGAAACAAGACACATTGAATGAAAGAAAATTTCAGGATTTCACCAAATCTTATGTTAAAGAAGAGAAATGAACAATTTTCAAAATACTGAAATGCTGATAAGTGATTTAATACTTGGTATTTCCACCCCTTGCGTTAATTACAGCTCGGCAACTCAAAATGAGTGATCTTAAAATTTTCTGATCTAATCCTTCCCAGATTTCTCCGAGTTGGATTCCTAAGTCATTAAGACTAGCTGGATGATTTTCTGAACTTCTCAGCCTTCAATTGAGATTGTCCCAAACCTGCTCAATCGGATTGAGATCTGGACTTCTTGCTGGCCATTCCATTCGAGAGACTTCAACCTCTTCAAGGTACTCCTGAACGATGCGCTCACGATTGGGTCTGGCATTATCGTCCATAAAAATGAAATTTCCACCAAGATATGGGGCGAATAGCACTACATGCTCTTCAAGAATGTTCCTTATATACTTATCAGCATTCATAGCTCCATTATCAACGACCACTAGGTCTGTGCGAGCAGTCAAAGATATTCCACCCCATACCATAATCGATCCTCCCCAAAACCAGTAATATTCAGGAAATTGCACTGAGCATATCTTTCATGTGGACGTCTGTAGAGGCAGAATCTAGACTCATCTGTGAAGAGAACTCTTTCCCAATCGGCCTCTTCCCAATGGATATGCTCTCTCGCAAAATCCAAACGCGCCCTTCGATGGGCTGGGGTAAGAGCTGGGCCTCTTGCCGCGACAAGAGGCGTTAAATCATATTCTCTGAGGCGATTTCTTATTGTCTGAGTGCTAATTTGCACCCCATAAGTTTGCTCAAGCTGATTTTGAAGGAGGCGAGCGGTTGCAAACCGTTGTCTCAACGAAGAAACTCTCAAGTAACGTTCTTGAATGGCAGTTGTTACCCGTGGTCTACCCTGTCCTGGTCTTCGGACATTCCTACCTGCCTCCCTGAATCGGTGCAACATTCTGGACACACTTGTATGGGAAACTCCAAACCTTTCTGCAATTATTGTGTATGTCCACCCTTCTACTCGCAAACTACCACTTGGGCACATTCCTCTTGGGTCAAATTGCGTGTTTCGCGTTGCATCTGTATTGAAGAAAAACGTTGAAAGTGGATAACATATGCATGCATAATTCTGATAAAAATAATTATCATTGAGAACACCTTCAGTTGTAGAATAAATTCGAGATTTCCATAATGTGCGTTAATTTTTTTGCGCAGTGTAAATATTTTTATCAAAAAAGCCTTTACGAAGGTCACACCGAGAACATTTTTGAAACATAGATAAATTCAAAATAGTAACATTTAGCACTGCTTAGTGAAGGACTGGAGTGAAGGAGGATGCAAAAAATTCTTTTAGCATGTAACCTGAGATGTGGAACTTCTCTTTGATGCTAGTAGATGTCGCCATTTGTATTCATTTACTCAGAAGGCTTAAACTAGTTGGTTCAAAGGTAAAATTTAATGTTAAAGGGACGATGGAGCACCCAGAACCGAACAATCTAGTCATATGGAAAGCCGAAGAAGGTATCGCACAGATTCAACCGAAGAGTCTCAGAACTTTGCTAAAGAAAAAACGAACGTCAACCACAACGGTAGTTCGAATGCGTTGAACGTATCTAGGATGAGCAGCAGGGCTAAGCTCAGGCACCAAGGCTCTTCGCAAGGCAGCTTTGAAGGTAATTTTTTGATTGGTCTATCACTGAAGTGAAAGAAGTTGAGAATGAATGTTTCAGATAATGGAGAGTACAAAGACACTACAGGGACAGACCTAAATGTTTTCATCCCTGAAACGTTGAACCGTAATCCGAAAGACAGGGCGTTTATGCTTCGCATCGAGAAGGAATTGGTCAGTTTAGCCAGGGATGATAAGTAAGCACCAAATGAAATCTTTTTTTTCATTATTGCTTCAGAATATAGCTCATTTTATATAGAATTTGATCGCTATATCAAAGATTTTAGAGTGAAAGGATGAAAACTCCCCTGTATCTCTAGTGCTAAGAATTTCGGTTTTGTTGGACGTCTGAGAGTATAGATGGCGCTGAAATTGCGCTTACTGAAATTGTCGATACAGGTCACTGTATTCTATGAAGAGTGCCAAATTCGAATATAATCTTACCTAATTAATTGAAAGAAATTAACATCCTGTGCGACAAAACAAAAGAAAGGGTTCTGTTCTGCTCAGGATGTTATTTTTTTAAGTGAACATTGTTTCAAATCAATTGATATTAATTAAACACGCCGTTATGTTTCCTATATTTTTATTTGGAATGAATACTTTTCGGGAATTTCTTACATTTGAGTTGCAGAATTTTTAGAACAATTTAAAATAAGTTTAAACAATTAAAGAAACATATAAGTTACAGAATAGTGAGAACTACAATAAAAAAAACGTTATAGAGGTGTACATGGTACCCCAAATTGCTTGATTTTGGCTTTTTCTGGTACTTCTTGACTGTAAAGGTAACAACGTCGAAAGGAGTCCTGGGATCGATTTCCGTGAAAACACCAGTAGTGAAAACCGGTTCACGATACCTTCATTTGTTTTGAAGACATAACAAAATTTTGATATTTCAACGATTTCGAAGATGTGCCATAACTTTTTCATTTTCGAAAATGTCTGAAAAAGATAAAAACAAGCATTTTTTCACTGGGAATTAGACATTATTTAAAATTTTTTCTAGCTTTAATTTTTTTTATGATAAAAGAAAAAAAATTCGTTCGTATTTAAAATATAGAAAGGTTTTTTTTTCCATGAGAAAGAAAATTGAGTATAGTTTCTCATTTCTGGTGAAAAAGAGCTTCTAGAAAAATAAAGATATTTTCGTAAATAAAAAAGTTATGGCACTTTTTCGAAATCGATAACATATCAAAATTTAAAAAAATTAAGATATCTTGAAATGGTTTTCACTAATGGTGTTCTCACGAAAATCGAGCCCAGGGCACCTTTCGAAGTTTTTAAAACAGTCAAAATCAAGCAATTTGGGATACCCTGTACACTGTGTTCCAAATTGGATGAGACTGCACTGTATTTCAGCTATTATTGAAGATAGTGACATACATTTTTTTTACTCTTTTAAATCCATACACAAAAACTATTTTTGTTTCTGAAATACAGGGTGAAAACGAGATGTAATTATTTCTCAGGCACTGTATGAGATAAGAAAAAAAATGAAAACTGCTTTTAATAGATGTTTTCACGTAGAAGACAGTTGGCGTAGGTGAGAAAAAAATTTTCAGAGCAATGTTTTTAAGATTGAGCACAATCTTGGTATTTTTCATATAGAACATCCTGTATATTCTAACGTCAAATTTTTTATTTTACTGAAGGATCCATATTTATGTTTGTTTTTTCAACAAATCTTGAATTCTTTAACACATACATTCATGCTTAAAAAATCCCAATTCGTTTTCACTACTTTAAGATTAGATTGAAAAGTGATATTTTAAATTTTTGGTCAAAATGTTACTTGGGAGTTTCTTCGTTGAGACAACGGTTTGCAACCGCTCGCCTGCTTGAGCAAACTCATGAGCTGCAAATTAGCACTCAGACAATAAGAAATCGCCTCAGAGAATATGATTTAAGGCCTCGTGTCGCGGCAAGAGGCCCAGCTCTCACCCCAGCCCATCGAAGGGCGCGTTTGGATTTTGCGAGGGAGCATATCCATTGGGAAGAGGCCGATTGGGAAAGAGTTCTCTTTACAGATGAGTATAGATTCTGCCTCCACCATTGTGATCGACGTTCCCTTGTATACAGACGTCCACATGAAAGATATGCTCAGTACAATTTCCTGAATATTACTGGTTTCGGGTGGAATATTTTTGACTTCTCGCACAGACCTAGTGGTCGTTGATAATGGAGCTATGAATGCTGATAAGTATATAAGGAACATTCTTTAAGAGCTTGTAGTGCCATTTGCTCCATACATTGGTGAAAATTTCTTTTTTATGGACGATAATGCCAGACCCCATTGTGCGCGCATCGTTCAGGAGTACCTTGAAGAGGTTGAAGTCTCTCGAATGGAAGATGCAAGAAGTCCAGATCTCAATCCGATTGAGCAGGTTCGGGACAACCTCAATAGAAGAAAATCATCCAGCTACTCTTAATGACTAAGGAATCCAACTCGGAGAAATCTCTCATTTTGAGTATGAACCGTCGTTGCCGAGCTGTAATTAACGCAAGGGGTAGAAATACCAAGTATTAAATCACTTATCAGCATCTCAGTATTTTGAAAATTGTTCATTTCTCTTCTTTCACATGAGATTCGGTGAAATCCTGAATTTTCTTCCATTTAATGTGTCTTGTTTCGTTCAAAACCGGGGAAACATAAAAAATAGGTTGCAAAGTCAATGTAGAGTTAACTTTCATTAAAGTTGAGATTTTCAGAATGGGCGTTAAGTTATAATAATAATAATGTTTATTTGATCCACATTCAGCTTCTTCACAATCTATGTAACATCAGATACCAACTAAAACAATAGGAGTTCCTTTATCCCTCATTACGTCAAAAAACATTAGAAAAAAAAATATCTTTCCCGAAGGCATATCCATTGGCAAGCCACTGGAGGTGCCTTGTGTGGGAAATTATTGATTCAATGACCCAAAAAAGACCTCCAACGAGAAACAAATCTACTTGACAAGCAAAAGAAAAAAAAAACAGAAAACACTGTAGTAGGATCATTGTGTCTAAACATTAACAAATGAATTCTTTATGGAAAGCATTTCTTCGATCTCTCTCGGCGACATCATCTTCAACCAGTTCTTGATCTTCATCTTAAATTCACCAAGAGATGCAGAATTTTTTATTGTTGTGGGAATCTTATTGTAAATAAAGGGGGCAAGATAGGTATGTGATCTCTGACCCACCGTTTTTGTTGTTCGTGGGAAAGTAATCCAATTTCCTCTATTTCTGGTACTGTACTGATGTTCATTGAAGGTTGCCAACATTAAGTTTTTCCTCTGGTGAATTGTCAGAGCTAAGAAAAACAGTTTTTGAAGGCCCAAAATTCCACTCTCAGCGAATAAGCGCTCAGTCGAAAATAAGAAGGGCTTCCGAAAAATTATCTTTATCAACCATTTTTGTGTCACCTCCAGTTTTTTCAAGTGAGTTTTCACAACAGCACCCCATCCCAATATTCCATAAACTAGATGAGGCTGGACCAGAACAATGTAGAGCCTCCTCAGCAGCTCCAAATCACAAAATCCACGCAAGTTCTTGAACTTCGGGACAAGCATGCGCAACTTATTCACCACATGATCAACCTGGTTATTCCATCTAAGATGGGGATCTAAGTAAACACCCAAATATTTTACCCTGTAAACCGCATTGATTTCACGCGAACAGCCGCATTCCCTGAATGATAACGTTCGGAAACTGGGCATCCCCACAGAGGTGACAGAGAAGAGCATGAAGCACGTTTTTTCATAATTTAGGGTTAACAGTCGAGAATCGAAAAAAATCCTTTATTATTGTGAAATCAAACTTTTTAGTTCATCCCACTATCTTTTTTTTTTTCAGGAAAGACTATTTGAAATTCCCTCCGATGTCGAGTTACCAACGCATGCTGGTGCACAGATGCGCCGCTTACTTCGGCATGGAACATAACATAGAGGGCTCTGGAAAGTGCGTGGTGGTAAACAGGACTCGCAACACCAGGATACCCGAGATCCCGTTCAGGAGCCACATAAAAGACGACATCCTCTTCAGCGAAGAGCCCAGAAGGTCCATACTTAAGAGAGAATCGAACAGCAGCGACGATTATAACTTCAAGAGCCCAGATAGGGGATACGGGATGGAGAACAGACGTAGCAAGAGCTACGAAGAGAGAGAGGAGGAATATGAGAAGGTCAGGAAGAGGATATTCAAGGGTCAGGTGAGAAATATTCCTTTCTGCAAATGAAATAGAGTTTCGCTAGATATTGTAATAAACGGGGAAATTGGTAATTTCCTCATTTAACAATTCAATACTGAAACCTCTTGATACGGCACTGTATCCGAGGAATGCATATCGGTTCCACAGCAACGTTATCATCATTCAATCATCACGCATAAAAATAAATCCGGTCACAGCCCAGTTGTTTATTTAACTACGAGACGCAAAGAAATCAAACTGTGACAAAAATGAAACGTTGACCCCGTCAGCATGAACATTCGAAAACGGTCGTTTTCGGATGGTTTATTATAAATAAAAATTGGGGATTTATTAGAGTTCATGATCTTCAAGCTCATGAAAACTAACACTTTCACACTTGAGAAAAACATACGACGGTATTATTTATGGTAATGGGTCGAAAAGGGTATTTAGAACCGTGGGACTTGAAAAGGCCAACTGGCATCTTTTTCGGATACTCCCACATAGACGAAGAACCTTTAAAAGGGGAATCTTATTGGTCAATAGGAGGGTAAAAAACAAAGATTTTCCCAGGAAGGAGGCAATCTTCGAATAAGGTACCTCCGAAAAAAGGTGGAGAGAAAAATTCACATTATCGAAATTAGTCAGTATTGTAATGAAAAAACCTAACACAGCCGTGTATCGTCGGTTCAGTTCGGCAGACTCAGGCACGGTGTTTGGGTGCTTGCGACTAGACGGATGCTTGCAGCCACTCTAGCAGTGCAAAATGGAGTCGGCAATCTCGCTGTTCCCGTTGAATTACGAACGGCAAATATTTCATTAACATCGGATAGAAAATGTATAGCCAAAAGCAAACATTTGCCATTAACTTCAGCTTTTGCTCTAACTTTACATAAGTCGCAAGGTGGAACTTTTGACGAAATAGTATATGAGTATAGAAAATCATATTCTCAGGAACTCGTCTATGTTGCACTCTCTCGGGTGACTAATATTGAAAAATTGTATAATACGACAAAAAATGATAATTCTGCATTTAAGGTTTATCCTAATCGAAGGCAAGCTGCATCGACTGTATCTTTGTTGAAAGAATTCAAAAGACTGTCTTTAAATAGTGTTCAGACGATAGCTCAAAGTGTATTAGATTTCATTAGTAATAAGAATGGCATTTCAATAATGACTTTCAATTGCCAAAGTCTACATAGTCACAAATACGATTTACAAGATTCAGTTACGAGACAAACCAAAGTGTTACTTCTTACCGAAACATGCATGACGCGTGATAATCCGATTGAAATACCTAATTTCAATTGTATTGTTCAATTCAAACGAGATACTGTTCCAAAAGGTGGGGTAGCTATTTACCAAAATAGTTATAATGTTACTAATATTATGACTCCGAATATTGAAATAAATATTGAAGACGTTAGCGATGTTAATGTTAGACGCTCATTTGTTGCATGCTTATGCAAACTTACAAATGGCCTACACGTAGTCATGGTAGCAATTTACATTTCTCCGAATCCAAAATTGGACGAGGTAGAGCATTTTATTCATCGCACTTTACTGGAGTACACTGAAGAAGGGTCGAAAATACTTGGTACAAATGGTGATAAATCTCCACTTATCTTGGCTGGCGATTTCAACATTAACTTCGCTGATAAAAAATCAGAGGGGTTGACAATTTCTCTTTCGGAAAAATTGAATTTAAAAATGAATAATGATCCACAAGAATCCACAACAAAATATGGGACCACTATTGCCGCGGTATTTTCCAGATATTTAGAAGACATTAAGTCTCAAACTTATGTTTCTTATTTCAGTTACCACAAACCTATAGTTTAAATGATAAACATTCCTGAATAAACAACATGTATTGTAAGATAAATAAATATTTCAAATCAACAATATTATCTTCTTATTTTTGAATAGATGCTATGCAATAGCTTTACCGCGGCAGTCCTCGAGTGCCACACGTGCTCTTTTTTTTGTAAAACATAGATAGTATAGCAAGGAGTAAAAGATTAATATTCGGAGAAAGAAATCGTGAAGGTTTTTTCACGTAAACATTTTTTGTTACTTAAATATTATAGTCGTTTCTTGCAAATTCTTTGAATTTTACAACGGACCAGCTGTTTGAGGAGATCCAAAGACGATGTTTAGTTGTTGTTAAAATGCCCAGAGCACGTGTACTCGGAATTTATCGCCATCTAAGTGAATTTGAAAGAGGTCCAATTATTGGTCTACGAGATGCGGTGTTGCCATTTCGAGAAATCGGTAACCGTTCGAACAGAAATCAAACTGCTGTTATGAGATGTTGCCAAGCGTGGTTCGATGATGACCAAAATCGAAGAAGAGTATGGCCATTAGAGACCGATTTGCGACAACTATAATAATAATAATAATAATATACCTTTATTTCCAGAATTATAATCATACAGGTACAATAAATAAAATGGAAACAAGTCAAATAAAAAGTGCAACTCATGAACAAATTATATACCAACAATTAATTACCCTACTTACTCATGCAAAAATCTCTAAATTCATTGATAGAATATGGTTCACAATTTAATATGTATGAAAACAATGATTTCCGAAATAAATTATACATGGATATCCTTCTTATATTCATTGGGAGAAGATTGTAAAGTTTTATCCCCATATATAACGTGCTCTGCTCAGTAATTGAAAACTTATGTACAGGAAAAAAATATTCACAGGTTCTTCTAGTTAAGTTATTATTTTTATGTTCCTCAAAATAATATGGATGATTACGAAGGAAAAGTAAGATACGATAAATACATAGGCCAGGCAGTGTTAAGATATTACTTGATTTAAAATAACCCCTGCATGATGTTCTGAATTTCAAATTGAAAATGGATCTTATAGCCTGCTTCTGTATTATAAACAAATGATTAGCCTGTGAACTAGGGCCCCAAAAAATAATGCCATATGATAACAGTGACTGGAAGTTTGAAAAATAGATTATTTTTAGTGCAACAAGGTCAACTTGATTTCTTATAGCTTTCATTGTATAGATCACTGTATTAAGTTTAGATGACAATTTTTCACAATGATGATCCCACGTCAGGTGTCTATCCACTATGATGCCCAGAAGCTTAGTGTTTGATCCCGTTGAAATTTTTCTGTCTTCTAGTTTGATATATTCTGGAAATGCCTTATTTGATCTTATTCCGGAAAAATAAACAACATTGGTTTTTTTAGCATTAAGACTCAATGCATTTGAATTGCACCAGTTCTCGATTTTTAATGTGGCAGATTTCAGGCCTTCATAAACATATGCAAGGTTCTTGGATGACACCAGTACATTAGTATCGTCTGCATATAAGAAAGTATTCACTTTCCAATCACTGATATTCTATATGATGAGTGGTTAGGAGAACAAGGCCATCCTGTGACTTTCCAATCGGTTTACCGCCGTATAAGGTCTTTTGGACTGCAGCATAATAGACCTCGTCTTGTGATTCTTCTTACTGTTGATCATGAATATATTGTTCATGCTGATGTTCAATTACATTACAATCACGCATGTTTTCATGTTCTGTTTGGTCTCAAACTAATTTCATCCTTCTCTTAGTTTTCATCAAATATGGATAATCCTAATGTTTTCTGTTTTGTGCATTTCATTGTTATGGAAAACAAAAAGAAAAACAGCAGAGACAAAACTAAACAATGAATTTTACTTTCACAATGAGTAGAATTATCAAGATATTTTGTAGTAAGTACCACCTTGTACAGTAGCAGGGCTAAAATTTGCTTGCAAATTCCAGACAATCTTGCTTGGTATGTGTATATAATCTTGTCAACCTTCACACCATCACTTTTATAAGACATCATTTTCTCAATATAATGAGGTTGTCCTTGTAGAATTCCAATGTTTTGAAATAATTTGTTTCCCACATAGAATCGAATGATTGCATTGCAGCAGTTGCTCATCCTCTACACAGCATCTATGAGCGTGTAAATATTGAAAAATTTCCTATAATTTGAGGAACCTTTAGTAAACATCTTGCCAGATGATCTGAAAAGCATTCAAAATTGAATAGTGCTCACCTCAATATTTTACATAAAATATAACAAAGAGCACAATATTACCTATACTTACACATACAATCTAACGCGGAGGATCCACAACTTCGATTATTGATAGTCAATAAACGTTAAAACTTAAAAATCCCATAGATCCCAAATAGAAAGCTAATGTAAACACGAAACAATACTCGTTTCGGTAAAAAGCTGATTCGTCCAATACTATCTATGTTTTACCGAATAAAATCTAAAATTTAAACAGCTCCTTCTGGGTGATGCACTTTCTTCGTCAGTCAGTATACAAACTATCAGAGTATTAACCGACCTCTAATGTTGAGTAACGGATCTTTCGTTCCAGAGAAAAGACATAAATTCCTTAGACGACATATTGCATTGGGCCGAAGTGGCACCACCGCCGTGGTCAAGTACCGACAGCGAGGCGTCCACCAGGTACAAACTTCAACTGCCAGATTCCCATTCCAGAAGGCACGGCAAGCTGCTGAAGGTCCATTCGGAAGAGGTGAGCGAGACGATGAGGCCGCACGTGTCCAAGAGTTACAGCTTCGGAGGGTACGGAGGTACCTTGACCAGAGGAGATAGTACCTCTTCAGCTCACACAGGGCCAAGGTTGTTAACCAAACAAGGTTGGTACGAACAGGGATCTGATGTATACTCCATTCACTTCAACCCTTAACTGGTATGGTGCTTTAAATTTACTTTCTCTATTTCAGTATCGTAATGAGTTCATAATAATAATAATATTAACAGCTCTTCATTCCAAAATCAATTAGTACTTCAAAAGAAATAACGAAAGAAACGGAATAGTGTCATGAAGAAACCAAAATTAGCTCCTCAGCCCCAAATATTCGTCCATGCTGTATAGTTCCAAGTTCAACAGTAATGAAAAAACCTTTCTCTTGAAGACTTTGAGATCATCTATCTGTTGGATTTCTATTGGAAGTGTATTGAATAACTTCAGATATCTATATTCTAATTGCCTTTGGGTCGTGGTCAAGTTACACTTTGGAAAATTATATGTTGAATTATATGTTGTTATAGTTTTGAGATTGAGGTGTTGATCAAATAGATATCTATGTTTATGGAGAAATAGTAAACATTCCTGAATGTATAGTGCTTGTAGTGTCAAAATTCCTAATTTCTTGAAAGAACCTCTGCATGACTGATTGTATGTTAACTTGTTCATTACTCGTATTGTTTTCTTCTGTAGAATGAACAAGGGCAATATGTTTCCAGAACAATAGGAAACTATTCCAAACCTTAGTTTTGCCTCTATCGTTGAGTGGTTTACGGTTTTCAACACTTTTGAATCCAAATATTTAGTACTAAAAGAAGTGCTGTAATGAAACTCACTACAGCATTGTTTTCAGTTATATTTTTCGTTTTGTGGTTGTCAGTACTGACCTCAGATCCTCTTAATTCTCAAATCAAATCAATTCAAATTCCGTAATCTGTCAAATTTCGTAAGTCACACCAACTGCCAAGATACAATACAAAAGTCACTTATCTGAATTTTTATTTGAATTTCGAGAGTATTTCACAAAACTTGACTGAAATAGAGAAAATATCGTCTAATACACGTTGCAGAAGGCAATTCCAACACTCATGGAATAGGAGTTCATTCTGCAACTTGTTTTAGAATATACTATTCAGGGTATGGCAGGGTCAATTTTGACCCTGTGTATTTTTTTTATCAAGTTCAGAAAAATTTAGTTTTTTCTACATCAAGAATTTCTCTTTGATAATCAAACTACACAGTGAAAATGAATTTATTGTATTCCGAACGTGTAGAATGAATAAATAAGAAATTTTCACTCGAATCTCACTTTGGTATGAGTTTCTTCGAAAGTATATGGCAGTAAAATGCGAAAAAAGAAACCAGGAAAATTCTGAAAAACATGTTTCATACATGTAGTACTATTTCATGTTCATATTGATAACAATTTTGCCACAGTGTTCTGACCGAACATTGATTGTTGCAAACAATTTTTTCTACATTCAGCACATGAATTGAAATGTTTATTATCGTTGTATGAAAATAAAAACACCTAGCTTCGTTTTGGAGACTAAAAGAATCTTCGGTAGGTTCTACTGACTTCATGACGTTAATGGTATGACAGAGTCAAATTTGAGCCCAAGCCCGCTGTCACGGTTTTATGCCTGACTCCATTTCAAAATAAGAACATTCATGAAGCATATACAAAGAACCAAACATCAGAAAAAAGGCGACCAGATTGACGAAATGTCTCATACTGATTTTTATTGTATCGATTCAAGTTTTTATTGAGTTTTAAATGATTTCACAGCGATTTTCTCGCAGATTACATACTTTTCAAAACGATTGAATACGATATCCCTAACTTCTGTGGGGCAGTATATTTGCATTAACAGAAAACTGACCAGAACTTCCTTTGAGATTCCTTCGATGAATGAATGATTGTAAACAAGCCAATCTAACGTTGAGCGATGCATGAAATCGTCAAATGACAGTAAAGTTAGGTTAAAGAAATGACAACTGTCATCTGTAGCCGGCCGGCCAATGAAATGGCTTCATTGAACTAGGATGAAGTTTTCACAACTGAAATGTCACTAGGAAGAAAAACTTAAGGGTGCAACTGTCAATAAATTCAAGTGACCGTTAACTTTAAGAGACGCTCAGTTTAGCATCATTTTAAAGGAAATTGGTGCAAACAGGCCTCAGTGTAAGTATTAATCTATGATCCAGATAGTGATCATTTTGTACCAGCCCCCAATACTGCCGTTCTAAGAGTAGTTGTTCTAACTGCAAAATTGTGAATTTTGAGATATTTGTACTCTTGGGAAGCTCTACATGTTCCGTAGCTTTTCACAGAGTTACCCTATCTACGATAACAAGCTCAATAGAACACTGAAACACTTGTCCTATGTGAAAATATACTTCTTTCCAAATCCGAATTGTCCGTTGTGTGATATACTATGATATGCCTAGTAAACACATAGGACAACTAGTCTTAAGACTTCAGAATACCCCAGCAGCAGTTCTATCCTGGTTTTAAAACCATAAAAATCACATCCTCGCTTCTCTCATTTTACCTTCGGAACTTTACCCGAACAATCTCTTTTCAGATTCAGCTGCAAGTTCGGTGAGTTGGAGGCTGAGCCCATCGAGTTCGGGCTATAAGTCTCAGTCGCAAATGTCAGAGTCCGTGACACCTTCTCCAACGTCCACACCGCACATGTTGAGGGACTCCAAAAGGCAGGATTCCATGAACAGCGAGTACTCCAACGATAAGCACGACAACCCCATAGTTTGGGCGGTGACAGACATCGAGAGCGTGCCGAAAGGGAGCCTGATCATCAACCCGCAGGTGATTAATAGCCGACATAACAGAACACAACATAACATAACATAACACAACAAAACACAACATAACATAACACAACAAAACACAACATAACATAACATAAGCTCAATGGTTTCCACTATAGAAACATGAGAAATCTATGCTTATAGCCAGCATAGACGATATTGAATGTGAAGTCTATGATTCTTCATGACGAGTACGTAATTTCCTGTATTATCGACTCGCAGAATCACATGAAACTTGTCAAAGTTTCTGAACAAAACGTCATTTTCTGCAATTTTCCGGTTGAAACGAAAACTTACTACTGAAGAAAGGATTGCTCAGAGATTATAGATATTGTTTCAAATCAATTGATACTAATTGAACTCGCTACCATGTTTGCTATATTTTTATTTGAAATAACTTCATTTCAGGGACTTGTGTTCATTTGAGTTACACAATTATCAAATCAATTCAAAATGAACTTCGAATTCAAGAAACGCATTAGTTAAGAATCATCAGAACCACATTAAAAAAAACGTTATAGAGGTGTACAAGGGGTAATCTAATTCCATGCAATGACATGCCAGAGTCGTATACAGGGAAGGGTATGTTAGCCTGGAATGAAAATAGTTTCCTTTATTCAATTAGTATGATTTCTTCATTTTTTATCGTTGTTTATAAAATTTCCTGAGGTTCTCCAACAGAAACATAACCTTTCGTTTCCAAACATAAACAAATGTCATTGAATTGAATTGAAGGTTCACCGCTAAGCTGAACGTTGCCAGCAGTTAGAACTCCGTAACCATAGATCATAGAGCTACTATAAAGTGTAGAGTGTGTATCGACTCACCACATTATAATGATCAAATGTCATTGTGTGTTGATAGTTTTTTTTTTCAATTATAACGCTGTTGTGACTTATTTGTTATCTGAAATTCGACTTAACATTTCAGAAGATACTCATCATTATGTTTTATACTTCATTATTTAATGGAAAGGAAAAAATTTTAACTTTGACAAAGCAAATTTTTCGCGACTCTTCTATGTTGATCGTTGTTGCGCATAGAGTGATCAACAAACAATTCAAATTGGGAATTTATGGTATCATGATTTTCAATTAGAACGTTATTTCGTTTATTCAACTTCATCAGTGTGAATCTGCAGAATGTATTTTAACCAGGAAATGGTAGATATTCTCAAATGCTTTTTCACTAATGGAAAAACTTGTTAACAGCAGTTTTGTGAATTATGTGGCTGAATTGAGATCGCGTGTGTCAAGTGCATGTTAAAATTCGAATGCCAGAGACACCAACATGATTGTCTCTAGGTGGAGCATTCACTCCGGATTTTAATGAAAGCGGGAAGTTAGGGCTTCTAACGAACAATCTCCTTTAAAAAAAATGTAACTTGCCTGAAGCATTAGGTATTTAGAAAGAAGTGTGTAAATTTTCTCGAATAAATAAGGATGTAAATCGAAGAAATAGAGGTGAGCCCATTAATATAACTCAGTTTCCAAAGTCTGTTAGTTCCTTTCCATTGATAATAACCAGAATATAAATTCTCGGATTTAAACGTGATGATTTTCAACGTGACAATGTAGCAAAAATTGAATTCTATGCATGTTGTCGACAGAGTTACATTCAGCCAAAGTACCCAATTTATGGAATTTCTCAGAAAATATTATTCTTTCAATATGGAATTACTCGTAAACAGCGGGTTGTACAAGAAAATATCAAGAATACTTTTATATTCCAAAATGAATGAATATTCATCTCATCACATTGAATTTACTGTTTACAATTAGAATCTTTGAATTTCTGGTGAATTTATGGAATGTTATGGTGATAATTGAAAAACTGGCGGATGTTAGTGAAGTTTTGTGTTGGGGATAGATTAATCACGTTTACGAAAAACTATATTCCGAAAATCACTTCATTCAACAGATTCGTTTGAGAAATATAACTGAAAATTAAATTTTTTTTATGGATTTTCGACAGCCTGTATCTTTTTAACGAAGACGAATCGGAAGAAATAGAAGATGAAAAAAGTGTTTCTTTTGACCACAGGAATCCACGGTTAAAATATATGTACAAGTCAAAGACTCACTCTGTATAATTTTATTCACATAAGTATTGGGAATACAATTATAATCATTATAACTCGATTCTGGCGAATTGACAGAAGTAAGATATACTGTACTAAGGATCGGCAGTTCATTCATTTATACATTGATTATCGGTTAGCCTCCAGATAGTTAAGTGTGATTTCTTGTAGACTGGGCAGCCGATAAAGAACCCCGATGGATCCCTGTACCATTACGACCCTAACAACATTCCATCGGTATTGGTACCCCGCGCAAAATCGCCAGTGTCACCCAGAAAAAGTCCGACGTCACCCAGGAGGACTGCCAAACTGTCACCTGTCACTTCACCGAAGAAAAAATCTTCTAAATGTTCACCAATCAGGAGGTTCAATACAACCAACAGCTCGACTAGTCCAACGTTGCCGTACTCACCGCCTGGGAACATGAATAAGTCTTATTCGTTCCCTCCGTTGCAGAATGATACGACAGGGCCGACAGTGGCGTATCCACCCTTCAACATTTCTCTCCCGCCTCCGCCAATGGTGGGCGATCCCTCCCTATCGATGTATAATCAGCCCTACTTCGTTCCTGGACCTAATTATGGAGTTCCTGTGCCTCCTATGTTCGATGGAAGGATACCTGTTGTAAGTTACCCCCTTGGTTAGGTTATATTCTCTTTTATAAAATCACATAGGAGGTCAGTGTTCACTCAAAAAATGTCGTTAATGACAAAATGACGTTGCCAGTTTGTTTCTTTATTTCGAAAATGCCCATAGGATTTCAATTTGATAATGATAATATTGAAGCAATTTTGTTGAACGTTCTGTGAAGGTGCAAAAAGGTACTACAACCTTGAAAGCAGAAAATGCCTGTCATTGCACATGCGCCTACAGTGTCATTTCGCTTTTTTGTTGCCAGATTGTGCAAACTGTACCCTGATTGGTGTCGAGAAATATTTGAACACTTCAAAGCCAAAACAGTGGCGTTTCGAATGTTTTTATGAAATTTTGTGAAAATGTAGCAGAAGATCTTATTATTCATACTTTAAGTGATATAGCTGTGGATCAAAGAACAATCCACAAATTAGTTCTGTGTCCCAATACTCTATGAAGTGTAAAGGATTAATTTAGCTTTGTCCCAAAGCAAGAGACATTGATAAAAAAATTATATATTTTATTCGATATTTGTTCAACTGTATTTTAAGTAGATAATCTCAATGGAGGTATTCACTTTATTATAATTAAACCAAAAATATTGAGACATGTACAAAATTAATAAAATGAAATTAATAATTTATTTATCTGTATTCATCCAAATCGACATTCTCAAATCACCTTAGCAATTTTTCCACTTGGCAACGTGTATGAAATCTGACTCGTGACTTTTGAGTCCTGAAGGTCGTATACTCCATTCACTTTTATAACATCACATACGAGGTCATGGTATCGTTTTCAGGAGTTGGTGCACCTGATGAAAATTCAGTGCGCACACAGAAAATATCGTTAATGACAAAATGACGTTGCCAGTTTCTTTCTTTGTTTATATATTGTTCGAAATCGAAATATTGCAAATAACTTGAAAAGGAATCCTTTCTATCAATTCATAGAAAAGTTTATTATTTTCGTCCATCGCATCTTTTCCAATTCATTCATTTCCCGAATAAATTCTTATTTTGAGAAATACGTAATTGCTAAGAATGTAGAAAGGGCAACATAGTGTGGACTTGGAACATGAAAATATTTTGACAAGCGTCATAACCTCCTCTTTCGTTCGATACAGAGTGGAAAGTGTCAAATTTCCAAGGCCAGAGGTGTGATTTCATATTTGTGAATGGAGTATACGTTAGGTTATATTCACTTATATAAAATCACTCAGTTGGCCACATATATGTATAAACTCCTATACCGATAGCATTGGCACGTTCACTTGCTTTAATACAACCAACAAACGTTATTTGGAGATTCTCTCAAGAATTTTTTGATCAAAGATAACAAAAATCACAGCAACTAACAAATCTTCAAAATACAAGATGGTTTTTTTTAGTGTTTCATTAGAACTTTTCGAGGAAGCAATTGAATTAGAAATTCAAGATTTTGTGTTTTTTTTAGAGTAGATGATCTTGAATTGTAAAATATTTTCAAGCAATATCTATTTTAATCTAATCTAATTTTAAATATTTCAATTCTGAATTTACAGGATCCTTCCCAAATGATAGAGACGAACTGCAATTGCTTCATGGGAGGAATGGATAATACTGTTCAATTGGGGGGTCAGATGGTGTTTCCCCAACCGCCTACTTTCTGGCCGCAAGGTCCCAACTATTTTCAGAACCAAGCTGGAACCCAACCTAGGTTTCCCCCTCTAACGCAGTCTACACCAGGTACTTATCTTTTTCTAGGTTTTGTTATTTGAGCAACCTGAATAAAGGACAGCTGTATTTGAATAAAAGATCCCTTATTTTGACAGTTCTCCCAGTATTCTAGGTTAAACAACTTCTGACAACTGTCAAAATAAATTAAACGTCATGATAAAGTTGTTATGAAATAAAATCGTTTTGATGGAACGAATATCGGACCAACGTTAAGGTACTTTTATTGCAGGATCCTTTGATAGAGTAAGGCCTGTATTTGTGTTTTGATAACTCTCTATTAGAGAAACACAAATACAAGCTTAACTTTATTAAAGGATCCAGGGGGATAGTCCAGATAACGTCCACTAAAAATATGAATTTTTCCTTTAACAGATGATGAGAAAATGCTCTGAAATACCCGAATCCGAAGTATTTTCGGAGAATACGCAGTAGTTCTCGAAAAAATCAATATTGAAAATGCATAATTTCGTTAAGAATTTGAAGTAGAACTGTCATGGTTGCACGTAAAATTTGTGGATTTTGTGAACATAGATTGTCCATAGACGTCACTGGTCTTGGCACAGACAAAGTCGCCAAACATTTCCGCATAATTAACCTCAAACTTACTAAAATTTTTAATATCCAAATTAATTTTAGTAGTGTGAGTAGACGATAACTAACCTAACCTTGTAAAACTTAACTATATAAGACTATATCAGAGCCGTATCCGAGGTAAATGGAGTATTTGCTCCATTATGAGTTTCATTTATTTTTTTCCCGAAAATTACTGTCTCTCTAGAGCTGTAATTGAGACAGTAGTATCCGGAAGTCCTATATGTTCACTGTGCAAAATATTTTTAAAATTGGTGACAGGGCCTATAAAATTTATAAAAACCTATTTTTTTATCAGTCAACAACCATAACCACAGTCAACAATAGTTAGTCAGCTTCTGGATAATCAATTGAGGTTCTGTTGTAGTTTTGATTTCGAGTCAAAAGAGTAGTTAAGGTTTTAAAGTAGCTCAATAGCTTGAAATGGCCAAATTGCTTTGAAAATCTAAAAATTTCCGGGGGAGGACCCCGGACCCCCCTTAAAGTTTTATCGATGATAAACGATTATCCATTAATTATGAATAATTTTTATTTTAATGAAGTTAAAACTAAAATTATAATTTTTCAGTCATAAGATATTCAGAAATCAAAAACTCATGAATAATGTTACAAGTTCTATAGTTCCATTTCTATGTAAAATATTGAATATGTTTTGACCACCACAATAATTCAAATCTGCCGCCAAATATATGTTGAATGACATTCATGATCGGAAATAAGGTGCGGGGATAAAGGAAACGACTCCCAAAATGGCAAATCAGTTGAATCGTATGTCATAATAACCAATTTTGAAAGGCGAAAATATTATATTACCCTTTAGTATTTTGTATCTATATACGTGATAACGACTTCAGGACAACATGAATATCAATCTGAAGCAGTAAAATATCAAAAAAATCCAACGATGGTAAGTGGACGCTAAGTGTACTGCTCCCGGATCCAGTTATGAAAAGATCCCTTAACGTTGGTTGGATATTTGAGCCATCGAATCGATTTATTTCTTGTCAACTTTATTATGACATTTCCTTTATTTTGACAGTTGTGAAAAGGTGTTTAATCTAATTGAGTTGAAGATGGTAGTGTGAAAACATTTATTGACATCATTCACAATCATAAAATGAATAAGTCACCCGCCATGAAGTTAATACAGTAAAAATACGAATATCAAAGTCATCTATAAACTCAGAGTGAATTATTCAACTAAAAACAGAGGTAATCTGAAGAAGTTCAAAATGAGAGGTCAGATCAATTCAAAATTAAACACAGCGTTTACAAAAATGAAGCAATTGAAATTGATTGCGAGAGCCTCTTTATTCCATCAGAAAAACAGAAGGTTGAATAATGAATCATTAGAGTAGGCTGAGTTGTAATAAAAGTGAGATCAGGATTAAGAAGAGATACGTGTATTGAAAGCTTTGTAGTCTAAGTCTGTTCTTCATTGAGATGATTACAAATGTGAGAATATCATGATTGAGAAATTAATATTTATGATCTATAACGTTGGTCTATAAGGAGAATGCTAATTAATCAATTGAGACGACATTTACAGTGACAAACTGCTATTAGTAAGCAGGGTTAATGTTCATCAGAAAAATAGAGGCTACAATTGACAATTATTAGGATTATAGTATGAGAGCACTATGTATGAATTAAAACCACCAACCCGTTGGTTCAAGAAAGCAGAAGGCTTGAGATCCTACTTGCTAAGTGCTTCAGATGAATGAAATTGAGAATTTCTTACTTATAATGAGGATATCATACCAGTTGAATGGTTTTACCAATATGAGAGGAGGCCGCTCAAGGTGAAGCAGGGACTGAGGCTGTCAATATGGTTCAATGTCTAAACTACTTGATCGTTTAAATACTTCAAAGGAGTTCACTTGGTTTTATTGAGAGAAAATACTGATTCCATGATTCACCGTTGCGTTTGAGGATTTTTATTCATCTGAAACTCGAGAACAATAATTAGCAAGTGTTATGAGAAGTGAATAGTTGAGAATGAATTCATTAAGATAATGAGATGCACATGAGAATATAATAAATCAGTATTTATTACCACAGAGAAACATGAGAATGTTCATTCTTGAAGCAAGTAATCACTGCCATGTGTGGAGTCTAGAGATATCTGAAAAATCTATGAGTACTGCAAAAATATACTAAAATATATATCTTAGAGGATTAAAATACATTAGTTTAACGCAATAGAGATCTTATCAGAATAAAGTGAGAGAGGATTACCAATATTTTTTTAGAATTTCATGATCTGAAACGTGGACCCAACTTTTCATTACTTACTTCAAGAAATGAACAAAATGAAAAGTGATTATGCGAGGTGACTTTTTGAAAATTCTAATTTACAAGATTAGCACAAGAGGAGGTCTATTCACAGGCAGAGATGGATTACAGAAGAGGACGATTAATTGACTCAATTAATGAACATGAGTAAATCTTTCAGCTGATTAATACATAGAGGAGACTAATTTGACTCGAGCAGTCAATCAGCTGATCATAGAGCTGTTCGGAGTGGAGTGGGCGTGGCGCTGCGACGTAGCCATAGGCGTAGCCTCGGATGAGGTCTGAGGGATGCAATGCTCAATTTTCAATAAGCTTGACTTTTTAAAGGATCCTGTAATAAAAAGATCCCTTAACGTTGGTCGGATATCTGAGCTATCGAAACGTTTCATTTCTTTATTCATTTATTATGAAATTTCCTTCATTTTGACAGTTGTGGGAAGGTGTGTAACCCGGAAGATTGCGAGAACTGTCAAAATAAAAAAAAGCTTTATTTAAGAAAGATCTCTATTTGCGCTTCGATAACTCTCTAATAAAAGATCTCTTATTTTGACAGTTCTCCCAATCTCATAATAAAGTTGTTATGAAATAAAATAATTTCGATGGCTCGAATATCAAACCAATGTTAAGGGATCTTTTATTACAGGATCCTTTGATAAAGTTAGGCGTGTTGTGTTTCGATAACTCTCTTTCATCACATGATACTACTTTAAATTACAGTCACTGTATTTTAAATATGTATTCTTACTCACTGATGTGTTATTTGGTAGTTCACTTGTCAAAATGACAGTCATAACTGTCTTACGTTGGATAAAATAATGAAATTCTTTTTTTTTTTTTTTCAGGTATTCCACCGACCTTCGTAACATCCCAAACGAGCACCAACAACGAGATGATGTTCTCGAACCAACCGCAGATGCAGTTCGCCTTCGCTACCTCTCAACCGACAACTGCCATGTACTCAAATCAAAACCCCATGTTGTTCAACCAGAACTCTTTCTCCGGCTCGCCGTACCCAGCACAAACGGCCACGCCCATTTCCTCTCAAACGGTGACGGGGGACCCGCCCCCTCAGGTCCTGATGTTCAACAACGACCAGCTAAGACCTACGAGTCGAACGAACAAGAGCGTGTACGATGAGGAGGGCAATCAGAGGGGCAGGACGGGGAATCTTAGGGGGTTCATGGTGAATTCTAGTCAGAGCAGCACTGCTGCGAGTTCCCCTGCTGCTTCAGTGCACACGAGCTTCAATACGCAGAACCAAAGATTGTGCAGGCAGTTCTCAGATAGTTCTACAGCTCCCTGCTCGTTTATGCCTAATAACTTCGTTATGATGAGACCGGTGAGTACTTCAGTATATTTCTTAACTAACTGACCCGGCAGACTTCGTACTGCCTCAATCGATCAAATACACACCCCGTCAATATATTCCGGACAGGCAAAATTTTTGTCAAATTCAACACCCTGTATCTTTTTTCGTGGTTCTCCGATTTTGTTGAAATTTTCACCAGGTATAGTATTGGGTATTGTTGTATTAACCTGAAATTTACTCTGCGAAAATATCTGTAGTTCATCCGTTATACAGGGTGAAACAAAACCTTGTTTTATACCCTTCATTTCCAAACACCCTGTGGTGTATTTGAGGCGGAAAATTTGATATCATTCAGTTTTAGTTTGAAGTGTGACCCTTTCTTGACAAAATGTTTTTGATTTAAGTCAGTATCTGCTTTCAAAAAAAAGATACACATTTTCAAAGAAAGTGTTGCATTTTTTCAATTTTTTTAACAATTTAAAACATTACAATACCTTATCGACTAGCAATTATAAACAAACATCTGAAAATTAATAGCGAGTATTTCCACCTCGCTTTCCCATCACTTCTACCATACGACGTGGCATACTTTAAATGCATTTCCGAATTGCTTTTGGAGGAATATTTTTCCGTTCTTCAAGAAGGGCTTTTCGTAAATCGGGCAAGGTGTTGGGCTGCCGATTTCAAACATGTCTACCTAGCATATCTCATACATGTTCGATTGGATTTAAATCCGGCCTTCTGGCTGGCCACACGAATCATTGAATATTCGCTTCTTCAAAGTATTCTGTTACAACCCGTGCAAAGTGACGCCTAGCATTGTTCTGTATTAACAGAAATTGTTGCTTCCCCAGAAGCAATTCGTAAATGCATTGAAAGTATGCCACGTCGTATGGTAGAAGTGATGAGAAAGCGAGTTGGAAATACACGCTATTAATTTTCAGATGTTTGTTTATGTTTACTAGTCGATAGGGTATTGTAATGTTTTAAATTGTTATAAAAATTGAAAAAATGCAACACTTTCTTTGAAAATGTGTATCCTTTTTTTTGAAGCAGATACTTACGTAAATAGAAAAACATTTTGTTAAGAAAGGGTCACACTTCAGATTAAAACTTAATGATATCAAATTTTCCGCCTCAAATACACCACAGGGTGTTTGGAAATGAAGGGTATAAAACAAGGTTTTGTTTCATCCTGTATAACAGATGAACTACAGGTATTTTCGCAAAGTAAATTTCAGGTTTATATAACAATACTCAATACTATACCTGGTGAAAATTTCAACAAAATCGGAGAACCACGAAAACAGATACAGGGTGTTGAATTTGACAAAAATTTTGCCTGACCGGAATTTATTGATGGGGAGTATATTAGAAAAAATTCCCTCTTTACCTCTTAAATAACGAGAATTCTTTTGATGTATGAATAACAATGACTTTTGACAATTACTTATTTCAATACAATTGAATTTTTTGTATATTTTGTACCTTTTTGTATTCCACTTAATATATTTCCTTCTTAACAAAAACCAATGATTAGTACAACTTTATTCATCTCTAAGGCGAAACAAAGTTCGCCGGGTCAGCTACCTTATCTAATTGCCAATTTCCACAATTGGTCCCACTACCAGATCCCCTAAGCTCTTTAGGCTGAGATAGGAAATGATTCTAAACACTTCTTGGCCAACATTATACCATGATAGTTTATTATAATATTAAAGTTGCTTTTTTATTTATCGATTGAAGCAGTACGAAGTCAGCTAGTTTCACAATACATGTCCACACAATACTGCTGCAACAATCGACGAAATCTCAGCAAATACTTATCAGCATTTTAACGAACCATTAAACGAAAAAAATAATAATTCATCGAGCTCCCTTTCTTGGTGGTTTCTCGGCCTAAAATCAAATAATTCAAATTTGTATTAAGTAGACATTTTAAATTTTAATAAAGGTACTCACCATTCAATGGATTTATCATCTTGATATTGAAGTAATATCCATCATCATCTCTCCAAAACATTAGCGGGTATTGTAGAGCATCGTATGAACAGTGTGTTTCATATATTCGTTGCAATTCTCCAGTATTGCGACTCGTAAGAACAATATCACGCGTTTCCAAGTTTTCACCTACAATCACAATTGCCACTTCGTCTATTGTAGGGGCGTTGAATTGGCGTCATGTGCTCCAACAGGTCGTTTATCTGCTCTAATCACAACCGTGTGGTCGTCACTTGGCATACGTCCCAAAGCAGTTTCAAACAATCGAACCAATGCATGATGTTCATGAAGTAGTTGCTGCAGATCTTGAAGAATTATTCTTCTCACATCTGCATTAACTGATCGACGTTGATCATCCATATTGCCTTTATGAAGTAAAGTTGGAGGAATTCATGATGTTTATTTTCAAGTGGTTGTAATGATCCAATTCGATGGTGAATCTGGCCTTGGATCTAAATAGCAGAAAGGGAAGACAAAATAAGTGATTTGAAATCATTAATGTCAATATTATATTCTTACCTTGAATGTTTGATCGAATCCACATCCTTAAATTATATCTGCTCCAAATGAAGTCATTTGAAAACACCTTCTGTATTTATGTGTGTTTGATAGAAAATGTCAATGTCTTGATTTGGACGTTTAGGCTACTTAAAATACACAATAATTGGTTACTGCCATCTAATGGCGATAATAATAATTATTAATAACACATGGACACAGATGCGTTAATATTATTAGAAAATCAACCGTAGCGACACCTATTGGCGTTATTCGCAAGAAGGAAAATTATTTCCTATTTTTTTTCCATTTTATAGAATTTTTCAGAGTTTTAATGTATTTTATGTTAACCCCGCCGTAGAAGAATCCAACAAAAAATCTTTCATAACAAACAGTTCATCCAATCTTGAGTTCTAAATGATGTAACCAACAAAATAGCCGACTTGGTTTTATATATTAAGATGTCATTTTAGCATGAAGTATGACACCAAATGATCAACGATTTAATTCTTTTCGGAAGATCAGGGTAGCTCAAATTCATCCGAATATTAATCGAAAAAAAGTGTGTTGTAACTAAGGAAGAACTTTTTTTCTCTGAGTGATGACCAACTGTCTCTATAGATAGCAGTGCGATGCTCCACCCCAGGCACCAATAGGAATAGCCGATCCCCGACGCCAGCCAATGAAATGTCTCATTTTGGAGGTCAAAGAGTGTCCATCCAGCAACCAGTCATTCCTGGTATGATTCAACGTAAGTTTCTCCAACATTCCTCAATTTGATTTGATCATATCACATATACTCCATTCACGAATGAAAATCACACCTCTGACCTTGGAAATTTGACACATTCCACTCTGTATCGAACGAAACTGAAGGTTATGACGCTTGCCAAAATATTTTTATGTTCCAAGTCAACGCTATGTTGCCCTTTCTACATTCTTAGCAATTACGTATTTCTCAGAATGTGAATTTATTCGGAAAATGAATGAATTGGAAAAGATGTGATGGACGAAAATAAACTGTGCAAAAAAATTAACGCACATTCTGAAAATCTCAATTTTAATGAAAGTTAACTCTACATTGACTTCATAACTTATTTTTTATGTTCTCTCGGGAAGGTTTTGAAGGAAATAAGACACATTAAATGGAAGAAAAATTCAGGATTTCACCGAATCTTATGTGAAAGAATAGAAATGAACAATTTTCACAATACTGAAATGCTGATAAGTGATTTAATACTTGGTATTTCCACCTTCTGCATTAATTACAGCTCGCCAACGACGGTTCATACTCAAAATGAGTGATCTTAAAATGTTCTGATCTAATCCTTCCCAGATTTCTCCGAGTTGGATTCCTAAGTCATTAAGAGTAGCTGGATGATTTTCTGAACTTCTCAGCCTTCTATTGAGCTTGTTCCAAACCTGCTCAATCGGATTGAGATCTGGACTTCTTGCTGTCCATTCCATTCGAAAGATTTCAACCTCTTCAAGGTACTCTTGAACGATGCGCGCACGATGGGGTCTGGCATTATCGTCCATAAAAATGAAATTTTCATCAATGTATGGGGCAAATGGCACTACATGCTCTTCAAGAATGTTCCTTATATACTTATCAGCATTCATAGCTCCATTATCAACGACCACTAGGTCTGTGCGACCAGTCAAAGATATTCCACCCCATACCATAATCGATCCTCCCCCGAAACCAGTAGTATTCAGGAAATTGCACTGAGCATATCTTTCATGTGGACGTCTGTATACAAGGGAACGTCGATCACAATGGTAGAGGCAGAATCTAGACTCATCTGTGAAGAGAACTCTTTCCCAATCGGCCTCTTCCCAATGGATATGCTCTCTCGCAAAATCCAAACGCGCCCTTCGATGGGCTGAGGTAAGAGCTGGGCCTCTTGCCGCGACACGAGGCCTTAGATCATATTCTCTGAGGCGGTTGCAAACCGTTGTCTCAACGAAGAAACTCTCAAGTAACGTTCTTGAATGGCAGTTGTTACCCGTGGTCTACCCTGTCCTGGTCTTCGGACATTCATACCTGTCTCCCTGAATCGCTGCAATATTCTGGACACACTTGTATGGGAAACTCCAAACCTTTCTGCAATTCTTGTGTATGTCCACCTTTCTTCTCGCAAAACTACCGCTTGGGCACATTCCTCTTGGGTCAAATTGCGTGTTTCGCTTCGCATAGCGATCGAGTGTAGGCAATCAAACGAAAGAAAAACTATTGATCACTAGAATTGATCGAGAACAACTGATTTCAGAATGGAATCAATACATTCAAAATCTGATAATATCATCTTCTTTTATTCCTGCTGGGAAAAAACATCTGTATTGAAGAAAACCGTTGAAAGTGGATAACATACGCATGCATAATTCTGATAAAAATAATTATCATTGAGAACACATTCAGTTGAAGAATAAATTTGAGCTTTCCATAATGTGCGTTAATTTTTTTGCGCAGTGTATTTATCGACCAATTTTGTTTGTTATGTTATTCTAGATGATCCGTCATTAGCTGCTCTGTCCCAACAACCGGTTCTGAGGTTCCTCGGTCCTCTCTACCCGCAGGATACCATAAGACCTCGGAAAGCCACAAAGTAAGTACCTGTATAAGAATCGATGGTGATAATCATATCTGACAATTTTTTTATTGCAGAAATTTCAGACCAACTGGGTTGCCGCCAAGCGGGAGATAAACGAAAATATAAGTAAGTTACCATGAAATTGTCGACAATTTCGTTAAGGATTCTGTGGTTGACAGGGCAATATCCGTTATAACTAGAGATTTCGAAAATGCCATAGGATTTCAATTTGATAATGATAATATTGAAGAAATTTAATTGAACATCCTGTAAAGGTGCAGAAAAGTCCTACAACCTTGAAAGCAGAAAATGCCTGTCATTGCACATGCGCCAACAGTGTCATTTTTTGTTGCCAGATTGTGCAAACAGTGCCCTTATTGGTGTCGAGAAATATTTGAACACTTTAAAGCGAAAAGTGTAGCGTTTCGAATATTTTTATGAAATTTTGTGAAAATTTAGCAGAAGATCTCTTATTATTCACAGAATATGCAGATTTCCTTCAAGTGATATAGCTGTGGATCAAGGAACAATCCACAAATTAGTTCTGTTTCCCAATACTCTACAAAGTGTAAAGGATTAATTTAAGCTTTGTCCCAGAGCAAGAGACAAGGATAAAAAATAATATATTCAATTCGACATTCGTTATAACTATTTTATAAATAGATAATCTCAATGGAGGTATTCACTTTATTATAATTAAACCAAAAATATTGAGACATGTACAAAATTAATAAAATAAAATTAATAATTTATACATCTGTATTTATCCAAATTGACATTCGTAAAACACCTGATCAATTCTTCCACTTGGCAACGTGTAGGAAATCTGACTCGTGACATTTAAGTCCTGAAGGTCGTATACTCCATTCATTTTTATAACATCACGTAGGAGGTCATGGTATCGTTTTCAGGAGTTGGTGCACCTGATGAAAAGTCAATGCGCACATAGAAAATATCGTTAATGACAAAATGACGTTGCCACTTTGTTTACATATTGTTCGAAATATTGCAGATAACTAGAAAAGGAATCCTTTCTATCAATTCATTTAAACGTTAATTATTCTCGTCCATCACCTTTTTTTCAATTCATTCATTTTCCGAATAAATTCACATTCTGAGAAATACTTAATTGCTAAGAATGTAGAAAGGGCAACATAGTGTTGACTTGGAACATGAAAATATTTTAACAGGCGTCATAACCTCCATTTTCATTCGATTCAGAGTGGAATGTGTCAAATTTCCAAGGCTAGAGGTGTGATTTTATATTCGTGAATGGAGTATAGGTATCCACTAGATGGCTTCGTGTTTTAACATCTTGATTTATTCGTTGTGCATTATTTTCAATCATTATTATGTTGGCATCCTGTCACGGATTTATTTATTATCTGTCAAATTTATGGGAGTTAAAACAGTTCTGCCAACCGACATTTTTCAATGCAAAAAAACACTAAACACATTTGGTGATATTTAAATGAGAACTTTTAATTTTAGGTGAGCGTCTTGGTTAAACACTGAGAAATAAATGGTTTCATCACTACCAAAGCATAGACGGACCAGGGTTCAGTGCTCGTCTTCTTCGTTCTTTCACGATTTTCGAAAACGCTACAAAACAGTTACCTTAAACGAAATCTGCCACCACAAACTAAGACGCAACATATCGAATCTCAACGTGTATTTATAGCTTTAATGAAGTGCAAACGTGCAGGGGAGACTTAACAAATGAAACAAATCTAGTCAAAATGTAAATGAAGGTTGAAAAAAGCAAAGCTGTGTTCATGATCGTAAGAGAATCCTTAATGTAGGTACTGACTGCGCTCGACTTTCCAAGGTTCTTCTTCATATAGGACTAAAAATTCAGCTTATTCCATTCGCTTTTAGAAACATTTTTTTCCCTCGTTTGGCAATTTATCCTCAATGTTTTATTCTGTGTTATCAGTTAATACGTGATTATATTTTGTTTTGCCGAAGATAAACTTAGGACTTACCAATTTGTAAATATGAAAAAAATGAGAAAAATATAATTCAAACATGCAGCTATAGTCGTTTTTCGGTGATTCTAAAACTTAATTAGCTACTTGATTAATTTGATATTTAACTAAACCGTAGATATTTTTAAACTTGACAAATGTGAATTGCCATACTAAAAAGACAATCCATTGTGTTGTATATTGTAGAAATAAATGTATATAGTTATACGTGGGTCCACACAATAACTTTGTTGAACTTTTTTATATTTTAAGAATGCAATTAAATTCATGTTGATAATATTAAAAAATATTAATTTATATTTTGTTTGATCGATTGGTCATCTGGGTTTTATGTGCCATCCATACTTTCTTTGTGAAACACTGTCCCATTTCTGAAACGACAATGAAAATGAGTGTTCGTCACGAAAATGATCTCTGAGATCGTGAAAAGTTAAACTTTTGTAATCCATTCCATTTTCTACCTAGATCTTTATGTTACTCACGATTTTATTCAAAGTACTTACAGTTGAAAACTAATTGGGATAAGATTACGATTGGATATATGTACTGGGTGTTGGAATACACATTTCTACGAAGAATGAGATTCAAAATTTTCTTGTTTGTCTACATATTTTCAACAATCCATGTATTGTTTGAAATTTCTTCATTCTACCTGATAATTTTTGAAACGAAGAGTCTTTTTCTACAGGATAGAAAAAATGTAGACCTGCACCTAGTAACCGTAATTGTTTCACAAATAATTGTTTGTTCAGCTTGGTATACCCGTAAAAATTAAGAATTGATTAGAAATGAAACTAGATTAGACTGATTTTGTAGTAATCTAGAATTTTAATGGAAATTTCTTGATAAACTCCTTTTTATTATATTTCATAATTTTGTTCTATTGTGCCTCCAACACCTGATAATAAAAATTTCATACTGAATTCTGTCTCACTTACAGGGTAGACATTCAACAAAAGCAATACAGTCTTGATTCCAATCAAGAGAATCTTGAATATTATACATAATTCACTATTTGAATGTGAAAGCACATAATATCCTTTTTTGAACTTATTGAATTGAATCAAGTCTCACTAGGTTTAAAGTGTTGAATTTTCTTTCGTTTAAGACTTTGATAACAGTTTGATCCACTTCCATTCTTAACTCCTGCGATTTTTAAGAAAATCTTTCAGTGATTGTAGGGAATCCTTAAATTTTATTCTAAAATGTCAATCCTTAAAGTCAAATTCTATGACCATTTTGGTGTCATCATAGAGTAAATTTGAGTCTAACCACTGATATTATTTTGACACTTGAGCTTAAAAATATCTTGTAAATTCAGAATAACATATTTATAAAATAATGTATATGTACAAATATCATTTCAACTGGAATTATTCTCTGAACCGTTCAAATCCTCCAATGTTGCCTCCTCGCTGCGAACAGAAAAGTTATCGATTCAATA
Source organism: Hippodamia convergens (assembly GCA_038502775.1). Taxonomy (NCBI): domain Eukaryota; kingdom Metazoa; phylum Arthropoda; class Insecta; order Coleoptera; family Coccinellidae; genus Hippodamia; species Hippodamia convergens. The sequence continues at coordinate 95,539,580 of CM076607.1, forward strand.
CCTCATCATAACTGAAATTCTCTCCTTTTCTGAGATACCTTTCGACATATTTCGCCGATTGTTCATTGTTATTATAACAATCCATCATTTTGTTCTCCAGTAAGTGCCGATTGAAGTTTTTTATGAAGTAAATCCACGCCGTGTGTACTGTGGAATCTGAATTTGATATTACATTTGCTGTTTCCCTAATATAAAAGTTAGGATGATCCTCTAACTCATCCAGAGCGGCTAATACGTTGTCGTCTACTTGATATAATTCTCCCTTCACATTATGTCCCGTACCTTTAAATTTACAGGTTTAGAATGTCTGGTAAGTGATGACGGTGAAATTTATGTCACCTGGTTCTTGGAGAAGAAACGGAATATTATACTTTGTTCCAAGAATTAGTGGATATTTTTCTTTAGTAGTTGCATGACAAAGAAGTTTGTTACAACCACCAACTCTACTGGAAAGTATATGATGATTAGGTTCACCAGTTTTCAACGTCCCATAAACGAAAACCTTGTTTAATTCCATAATACTGAATTTTGAGGTGGTAAGTGGTAAAGTATTTTATTCTTACAATTAACTTGCTGAAAGCCAAATATCAAGAGATTTAAGAAAACTCGAAATGAGAGGTTAGGTAAGTAACAACAATAATATTTATTGAACCACAGAGTAACCATCAAATTTTGGACTTGAAAATCTTCCTTTTTTTACTGTAATCTCAGATTAGCCGAAGTAATCTTGCATTTTCAACATAGAGTGCACTTCTTTCTAGCTGATATTAAATATCATTCAGTTTTTATTTTCATTCTTGCTCCTCACCTCCAGTCAATCAGTTATATTATCAGACTTCTTTCAAATTAAATTCCTGTTCACTTTCACCGCAAATTGCAATGCAAATCGAATATTATTGGCATATGAATTTATCTATTCTCTCTCGTGATTTGTGTTGGTCAGGAAGTCTCAAAAAATAACTTGAAAAACAACAATTTAAAGATTGTTTGAACGTCAACTCTTGCTAGTTCATTTAGCGTTTTCCAGAGTGCACCACGAGGAGCTAACTTTACTCTTTTATTTATGTGATTTGTGCGCCATAAGAGAAATAAATAAATTTCCTCTGTTTTCACCAAAGGTAATTAATGTATTACTTTTTAACTATGTTGGCTAGACCTCTTTTATGATTTCACAACTGGAGCTCAAGTAAGAAGAAGAAAAACCTTTTTGTGGAAAAATGACATTTGAGGTTTATCGGTATAGTAGAAAACCGAAAATTTCCAAATTGTTCAGGTTCAGGGTCTTGACACCTTCCTACCCCCACCCCAAATAGTGTTTTTAGTTGAGACAACAAATACTCGTGTCGCTGCATACGCCAATATTTAGTGATATCGTCAATAGATGACTCTGTTTGAGGTTTTTAGTCGTGTTTCGTGTTTGTCAAACATATGTTTTATTGACATAATTCACACAATTATTGATCACATTATGTATTTACATTCACAAGATCAAATGGATATGAAGAAGATAGTTATTAGTTATTTATTAAATATTGGAGAGTTATTATCCACTTTCTTCATCATTGTAAAACACAATCTGTGACAAAATTCCAAGAAATGAAAGAGAGAAGAATTTCTTCAGGTGAGTACAATTATAATTTTCCACATTCATCTCTTGTTCTTTTTTTATTGGCTGAATCTTTCAGATTTATGTTTTTTACTCAGTGATTAAGAAAAAATTTATTCTTTACAGGTAAAAGAGCTGTGATACTTTCTAAATTGAACTGTTTGAGACGAACACACTTGAGGGCACAGGAACAGATTCTCTACAACATGATTTACAAACTGAAAATACAATTAAACCAGAAGCAGTATCAAATCAAGAACTATCAAGAAAGATTAAGTGCTGCACTTGTAAACCTGAAAAAAATTCAGGCAAAAACTCTATGAGGAAAAAGAGAACAAGCAAATCTTGAGAAGCCAACTTTTTAAATGTACACTGTGTCCCAAATTGGGTGTGACTGCACTGTATCTCAATCTCAGCTATTATTGAAGATAGAGACATGCATTTTTTGCGACCTTGTGTCAGTTTTGGTAAAACTTTTAAATATACATATATGTTTATTTTTGGTAATTGTCTAGACTGATCCAAAAATTGACGAAAAATTCAGTAAGCACTAACCTTAATATGCAGGAGAGGAATCTTATTTCAGATTTATCTGGTCGGTCTTGGTTCTTCTAAAAAAAATTCTCAAATTAATTGACGGTCAAATCAACACTTCAATTTTCAAGTCCGTTATAATATTTCAGTTTCGTGGCCTTTTTTTCATTATGAATACAAAATTCTCGATTTTTTCTTTATTTATAGCCTTCTTTATCACTGGATTTCCCTAAAATCTGATGATTTCTAAGTGTGTACAATCCGGTGATATGATGGCCATCTTCATTGCTACGTCATACGAATCACGTTATATTGCGCTGTTGACGTAGAAATGAAGATGAGTAGATGACAAATATCATTCATATCACCGGATTTTAAACACTTAGGAATCATCACATTTTAGGGAAATTCAATAATAAAGAAGCCTATAAATTAAGAAAAAATCGAGAATTTTGTATTCATAATGACAAAAAGTCCACGTCACAGACTTGAAGAATGAAGTGTTCGTTTAGGATAACCCTCAATGACTTTGAGTATTTTAGAAAAAAAAACCAAGACCTGAAAACAGATTCTGCATATCAAGGTTAGTGCTTACTGAATTTTTCGTCAATTTTTGCGATTTTCGGGTCAGTGTAGACAATTACCTCATTTTCTGTATATTTATATTATATTTGTATAGAGAACAGTAATAAATATATATTTGTGAAGGACTATTGTTTTCAATTGCTTAGAATTCAGAATAGGTAAGCCTACTGAAAATCCTAAAAAGTAAAATAAGAATGTAATTTGAATTTCGCGCCGAGCCTGCCGAAAAATGTGATAAAGTAGTAACCTGTAAAATATTAGTTGAGACAACAACCGCTTGGGGTTCCAAACAGTTGTTTTAATCATAGTACGTCAGTGTCCGATCTATTCTACTTAGTTATCTGTGGTTCAGGTTCTTTTCAACTTTCGATTACTCTGTAGTGTACGTATTGTTGTACAGTAATACTTTTCTGAATTATGGCAGACTTAGACGACTTTTTCGCTAAAAAGGACCGAAAAAAAGGCAAGAGTAACAAGAAGTTTTCCACGACCGAGGAAGTGGCAAAAAAATTAGAAGACAATGCAAAGAAAACCGAAGTAAAAAAGAAGCCAGACCGTCCAGCCGATGGGGAAGAACCAAATACACCTGAGGTTGTAAGTACATCTTAATTTGCACAGGTTAATTGTTATTTACATCGTGTGAAAGACCGTTTATAAATATTTAAAGGAAGCCATATTGACACTTTCTCATTTTAGGAACAAGACGAATGGAAAGAATTCGAGGAAGAGAAAAAAGACTATACAGGTCTCAAAATCGGTAATTTAAGTATTAATCCAAACGGTGATGGCAGCCAGGGGAACACCGACTCGAATTCCGAACAGCAACAAGGGGAGGAAGGTGACCAACAGTCCGATCGAAAGGCTGGCCCTTGGAAAAAGATTGAGGAGGTAGTGGAAATAGCACCCCCTCCTCCTCCTCCCAAAGTTGAGGAGAAGCCTAAACCTACAAACAGAACTGGGGCGTACGTCATTCCAAAGCTTCGGCATCAAGTTCAAAGTAGAAACAACCCCAAACCTGTTGTTAGGGGGGCACCCGATGTTCATAACGAAGAAATGTTCCCCACCCTTTCTAAAACTAATGAAGCCAGAAGGTTAGTTCTATTTTTTCACATATTAATACCAAAATTAAGTAGGGATGTTTTAGACGTTTGGGTATTAGCTTTCTATTTCCTGACAATTTCCAATTATTTTGTGTTGTAAAAATAAGTTGTTAGTTGTTGTACGTTTATTATTCATAACTCTCGCAAAAGGTTTTGGAACTTTTAGATAATTCACAGCTTTACTTTTAGAATTCTGACAAGTGTCAACAACTTAGTGGTTTCCTCGTAATTGTTTGTGTAAAATGCTCGAATTTTTTTGTGAACTTATCTTAACTCTGTATACCCAAAATATTGCTGGACAAAACAAGTCAATATTCTGGTAAGGGACAGGATTTCTAGGTTATGATCTATCGGTCATGTGTTTCTGGCTACTTCTAGGTTGCGTTCATAAACTTACTCAGAGTAAGCACCCCTTACTCTGAAGCGTTCACAAACTTGCTTTGTCTTCCTCGGAGTATTCTCTGTGAGCGTTCATAAACTTCCTCTGAGTAAACTCTGCATACTCTGCTATTTGGGAGAGTAAACACATACTCTGACAGTTGTGACGTACGATTTTCATTCTGTCCTGCTCCCGCGTTCTTTTTGAAACTTGAATATTATTCAAATAAGTATTTATTTCTGGTTTTATTTCATTTCAATAACGAAATACGAAACAATTAATTTTTCAAGTGAAACAACTATTCTGTGAAATAAAGAAATATTGGAAAGAATTACTTTAATGATTAATAAATTTAATGAAATTGCTAGCAGTGAATTAACGAAGCTCAAAGTAAACTTTACCAAGAGATAATGGTAAGGAAAAAAAGAGTTTTTCCCTGTATTGCAGAACCTAGAGTGGTCCGTTCAAGTTCAAATAAATCGAGACATGAAAAGTCCCACAATAACTGTTTTTTGTACCTGATTTGGAATCTACGTTGATATTTTGTTATATTCGAGAGTTTAGATCTGTCAAGATTCATTCATATTTTGCTTTATCTTTCATACAATATTTTTTTTAACTTCTTTTTGTTAGCTTCTTCAAATGAAACTATTTTTTGTTACGAAGTATTTAATTTTTTTCTGGCGTAGAGTTAATAAAACAACAAAACATGTAATGACATTTTTAATTTTCTGCTTGCAAGAGAAGATTATAGACAATAATATCCTTTTTCATTCTTCCTGTCTCATTAAAAGTAATTCAAAGTCCTGAGAACATTTATCAGTTTTATCACAATCATCAAAAAACACGTTTGTGCTCTGCTTTTGAAATAAAAGAAAAATTGACTATACTGCGAAGACACATCTGAAAATGTACGACTAGAGAGAATTTTTTTCTTAAACTTCTATTATTCATTCATGATAGCAACAATTCAATATAAAAATGATATATAAAAAAAGTATATGATGCAAAAGTATTATTCATAACCTATACACATATTTGAATTCTGAATGACATTTGTCAGAGTAAGTTTGTGAACGACGAGTGTGGAGTAAAGACCGAAGTATATTTCTGATCATATGGCCATACTCTTACTCTACTCTCTGAGTAAGTTTGTGAACGCTGCCCTATTCTATCTTGAAGGTTTATTTATAGTAGAGGAGCCTACGATGCTAAATTGGGATTTACTCGAGTGTCATCTATGGGGTTGCAAAGTTTAGACGATAACAAGAAAAAAATGTTATATAATGTACACCTTTTCAAAAATGTAAAAAAAAGCTGTTGCATGGAATCTGACAATTTTAAATCATCATTATGTCTGATATACTTCATTTAATGAAGATTCTATAGAATGTAGGTATATTTTGTTCAGGATTTTCGAAGAACCGGTTTACTCCGACAATATTCCAAAATTTGTATACTTTTTCTAATGTTTCTTATGTGAATTTAATTGTTTTCTGCAAGGTAATTTCATCACAAAAGACATAAGTCATATTGATGTCACTCATAGTGAATATTCATGAACTTTAATTCACCTAACTTAAATAAGCCAAAACTTTTTGTTGTGTTTGTGTCATAAACTGTGGTATCATCTAGTCAATAGAAAGGGGGAGAGAAATGCAAACGCAGAGCGGGTAATATAGGCATTATGCAGATGCATGCACTGAACTTTCTCGACGAATTTCTGTTACTTCGGCTTGTTGAAATCGTCAGATTATATGTTTTTCATCATCCTTGAATTATTTCTTTTAAAATAAAAAAAAACTTGCCACGCTCGGCAATGTTCAGACGACGATTTTTTTTAACAACTTTGCAGTCCTCTCCTGTCTTTTCGGCGCTCTCAAATTGTCGGATTAGTGCTATATATACTTTTTAGCATGTAATTAACTCGCCCTACCTTAATCTGGCGCTCTCGAGAATGTCCGATGATCAATTTTTTTTACTAATCTTATCCATATACAGGGTTATTCATTAATATGGCTCTAAAGAATATTCTTAAGAAAGACACAATATTCGGGATTGAAATTCTAAAGGTGAGCTTCAAGTAAGAAGACGACTTCTCGTATATTTTTTGAAAGTTCTAGGACTTCTGGTTGTTCCGGAAGTGACATCAACTTTCGTTTTTCAAATGGGAAGACCCATTTTTTATTGCATAAATAGATTCTCCATTGAATTCTGAGTCTTTTTGATTCCAACAGTTTGAATTTTACCGAGAAAGTTTTCTTTAAATGAGGAAATACGAAAAAAGAATCTCAATATTGAACTCTGTTGAACTACGGACAACTACGAGGTTTTTTCATTAAAAATTCTTATTTTTGAGAATCTCCGAGAAGAAATGCTGATGCTTCTTTTCCGATAGCGTGATTTTTAGAATATGATACAGGAGGTCACAAATTCTTTGTCAAAGTTAGAAGTGTCGAAACATCGAAAAATGGTTTTTTTTCAAATTGGAACCCCATTTTTTCGAAACATTTTTGAAATTTTCGATAAAAAATAATAGGAGTATACGACCAAGACTTTTATCCCTAAATGAATATTTTTCGAGATATTCAGGAAAAACGAATTTGTCTTCAATTTTCAATTTCATTCCGAATGTGTTTTTTTACTGAAAAATAATTAGCGGTCAAGTGACATTTTTGGAAATATGTTATCGAGAAAATATATTCTATAGTTCAGACGAGTTAAGTTCTTGAATTGTCATCTGTAATGCGAGAGCAGCAATTGGTTTAAAGTTCTCAATGAAAGTATTAGTGAAGTCAACGTAAAAAAGTGTCAGGAATGCAGAAAAAAATAATTTGTAGTAATTATGCTTTTGAAAGAATAATTAACAGAACATGTAACAATTTCATTACTGAATATTCAAATTTCCCTACCATGACAAAAAAGAAATTCTCCAGAATTAGGAATTTGCAGAAATTATCTTAAGCTTTAAAAAATTAAGAAAAACTGAAATCGTCTGAACTATAGAAAATATTTTCTCGATAACAGAGATTTCCAAAATTTCACTTCAATTTTCAATCTCATTCCTAATGTGTTTTTTTACTGGTCAAGTGAAATTTTGGAAATCTCTGTTATCGAGAAAATATTTTCTATAGTTCAGACGAGTTCAGTTTTTCTTTATTTTTTAAAGCTTAGGATAATTTCTGCAAATTCTTAATTGTGGAGAATTTCTTTTTTGTTATGGTAGCGAAATTTGAATTTTCAGTAATGAAATTGTTACATGTTCTGTTAATTATTCTTTAAAAAGCATTAAAAATAATAACAAATTATTTTTTTCTGCATTCCTGAGAATTTTTTACGTTGACTTCACTAGTACTCACATTGAGAACTTTAAAGCAATTGTTGCTCTCGCATTACAAATGATAATTCAAGAACTTAACTCGTCTGATCTATAGAAAATATTTTCTCGATAACAGATTTCCAAAAATTCTACTTGACCGCTAATTATTTTCCAGTGAAAAACATTGAAAATTGAAGACCAAATCGAATATTCATTTTGGGATAAAAGTCTTGGACGTATGCTCCTATTATTTTTTTACGAATATTTCGAAAATGCTTCGAAGAATGGGTCTCCAATTCGAAAAAAACGATTTTTTGATGTTTCGTCACTTCTAACTTTGACAAAGAATTTGTGACCTCTTGTTTCATATTCTGAAAATCACGCTATCTGAAAAGAAGCATCAGCTTTTCTTCTTGGAGATTCTCAAAAATAAGAATTTTCATTTGTATTTCAACAGAGTTCAATTTTGAGATTCTTTTTAGTATTTCCTTATTTAAAGAGAATTTTCTTGGGAAAATTCAAACTTTTGAAATCAAAAAGACCCAGAATTCAATGGAGAATCTAGTTATGCAATAAAACATGGGTCTTGAAAAACGAAAGTTGATGTCACTTCCGCAAAAAACGGAAGTCCTAGAACCTTAAAAAAATATACGAGAAGTCGTCTTCTTACTTGAAGCTCACCTTTAGGATTTCAATCCTGAATCTTGTGTCTTTCCTTAAAATATTCTTCAGAGCCATACTTGCGAATAACCCTGTATAATATATAAAAAAAAAATACGTATAGAAACAGAAATTTATGGGTTTATGTAATAATGAAGTTTGAATAACATCACACAACAATTTAAATCCTGAATCTTGTGCCTTTCCTGAAACTATTCTATAGAGCCATATTCGTGAATAACTCTGTATATGGCGCTCATATTTGGTGGAGGGACTTAACTCTACTATATCGTCGGTACAATGCCAAAGTCACGAATGTGCTTTTCGCCTATGTGCACTAAATCGCGATTATAGTCATAGTATCAATGCCAAAATCGCGAAAGAGTTTGCTTATCCCCCTCCCCTACTTCTAGCCTAGTACCACAAAAAAAAAGCACTCTCTCAAATTTTTAAAACACGTTTTTCTCGGAACATCAAAAAAGCTCATTCGTGACTTTGGCATTGGACCTAAGATATTCTATCTCGATGAGTAGTTCTTAGTTCTTTTTCCAAACCCATGGATAAATGTACAATTAAGGGGGTTATTTGTTTTTGAAACATAAACCGATTTCAAGCGAATAACCAGTAATGACCGTGGTTATCTACGGTTATAGTCTTCAGGGATATTCCTTATAAAATGATTATAACCTACAATGACCGAAGTCGCTAGAAATCGGTTATAGAAGACTTCAAATTGGTAATCATCGAAATGAATACCATTTTCAATTCCCAGGCTCAGAGATCTTTTATCATGAGGTTGGAGAAATAGATTTTGTCCCTGAGATGAGAGATATACTGGTTTCAGCCTTGTTTGGTCTCATTAGTATCGCATACACCTCAGGGACAAAATCTTCATAATAAACTTCGATGTTTAAAGCAATTGGGTGCGATGTACTGAGCGAAAACTACAAAGCAGTGACATCCAATTGCGTCAAAATGAAGATTCATATCTCCAATGACATGCGAAAAAAGGACTCTGTACGTCCTCTTTCACTCAATGAGATTTTAATTTGTGTTTGCAGGTCTAGGAACGAAGGCAGTTTCGAGGTAGTCCAACACAGCAAATCGAGCTCGTATCGGCATTCGGAACAGACGAGGATGAGCGCATCCCAAGGACCGAAATTGACACTTGGCAACCGTTTCAACAATCTGAGCCACGATAGCTAATGTTTTGTACAGTATAGGGACTCATTTGAAAAGTAATGGCGATCGCAATTCAGGACTTTAGATTTTATTGTTTTATCTTCCTATTGCAAGTATTGTACAGAGTGGTTCTATATAACTGGTGAATAAACTGAACGTTTCTTCCTAACATCAACTCGGAGAACTTTGTCCCCTTCTCGCAAATTTAAAGTATGTTTCGATGGAATGTTACACGGAAAAATGTTTTTTATATGTATAATCTAAATTGAAATACATTGTGTCAAGAAATTACTTCCATTTCATCCTTTAATATACAGGAATAGATTCGTAATTCAGTAATTATGTTTTTTTAACATTTTTTTATCCTCATCTACAATTAAGTACGTGATGGACAAACTTGATTATTTATTTAGTGTTATTAGAATGAATTAAATGTTTCATATGGGTTATGAAATGTCTCAATTCAAGTTTTGATAGGAAGTTCATGCCAATATTTTCGAAAGCAATGAATTCTTTTGCATTCAGGAATTTCATATAAGGTTTTCTTATTGTATAGTGAATATTATGGAATTTATTAATAAATGATATATTCACAACCAGTTTTACATTGATTCCTCTGTTGCAATTATTTTAAGGAACTTTCAATATCCACAAATATATTCATTTAGTCTCCTACACTCAGACCAAAGCTTCTTACTTAATATTGAAGGTATGTCTCAGAGTCCAATTCATGATTGAACAACGAAATAATTCATGTTTGAAATTCAACAAACTTCATTTTTAATTACGCCAATGAGGATCTGAATAAATCGGACACCTCAATTAAATTTGATAGGTTATGAAAAAATTAAATCGATTTCAAGTAAAGAAAACATAGATTTGAATAAAAGATATTATCTATGGAAAAACCTGTGTTGACCGGTATCTTGCCGCTTTAAGAATAACCAGTCTAACAATGAATCTGACATCTAACCTCACTTCTTCATAACCACAACATCAACGCTGCTCTAAAATAAAGTAACGTTCGGTCATCTGCGGTCCAAAGCGCTTGATACTGGTATTACCACCAATGATTGATTATAACCAGGTTATTCGCTTGAATACGGTTATAGATTCTAAAGTTCTATGGCGAAACCGAATTAAGTCAGGATCGCAGGAGCTTGAAGAGGTATTAGTGAAGGAACCTGCGAAAAATGCCCCTGCGAGTAAATAGAGTATGCAACCTATCATACGATCGATGTATTGTTAATTGCCTGATGTTGAATGGATAAGGGGATGGGCTCTGAGTATCAATATCACCTCCCTGACCTTCTGTGTTCCGGATACTGAATTTGATTTCAACAAACGTATATACGTTGTTTTGGGGACATTTGAGCTCCTCTATAAGTAGTGCTGTAATAATGACACTGATTACATACATACAGCATTGTTTTTTTTTCAGTTATATTTTTCGTTTTGTGGTTGTCAGTACTGACCTCCGATCCTCTCAATTTTCAAATCGAATTAATTCAAAATCCGTAATTTGTCAAATTTCACTCAACTGCCAAGACACAATACAAAAGTCACTAACTGAATTTTTATTTGAATTTCGAGAGTATTTCCCAAAAATATCGTATGAAACTCGTAGCAGAAGGCAATTCCAACACTCTCAATAAGATTAGAAGTGTTCACGATATATGTTTCTATCTACATTTTCATTTGGACTTATGTAATTCGAACGGGAATTTTCGTATGAATTTTGTTAGTTTCAACTTAGATTCTTACGTATGTGTTAAGTTACGTCTTACGTCCATTCCATTGTGAATCAAAAGCATTATTATTTTGATTTTATTGTATTACCTCCGTACTAAATTAATGGTTGAAGTCCCCATTAATCAATCGGTTCTATTCTACAAAAGTGTGTTTTTTTATTCTGGTGTTCAGGTATCTTTTTACTTATAATATCGTCCCCAAGTATTTGATTAATATTTTCCATAGACTTATCATTAAGATAAAAGGTCTTTGATATTTTCGCTATTTCAAAATGAGGAATTGAGTGGAATTTACATTTTTTGTTTGCATGAATATTCAAAAGTTAAGTAACTGACTCTGACAGGTTTTAAAATTTCAGAAAATTTTTATCAAATTTTAGGATATTCTGGAAATATTGAAGATTTTTATAAGAAAAAGAAAATTATTTGCCTTCACGGAGGCCACATCGAGAACATTTTTGAAACGTAGATGAATTCAAAATAGTAATCATCGAAATGAATACCATTTCCAATTCCCAGGCTCAGAGATCTTTTATCATGAGGTTGGAGAAATGATATTAGATTTTGTCACTGAGATGAGAGATATACCGGTTTTCCTTTTCTTAAAAAAACATCTGGCTTCACAGTCACAAAAAGAATTGGGCGTTTTCCATCACTTTGAGAAAGTAGCAAGCGGGCCCTGAATAGAGCCACTGCTAACATCTCATTCAGTGAAAGAGGAAGTACAGATTTCTTTTTTGCATTTGAATGGAGATGTGAAACTTCATTTTGACGCAATTGGATGTCACCACCTTAGTACCTGGTAATATTTTACTCATTACTTCACAACCAATTGCTTCAAATTTCGAAGTTTTTTATGAAGATTTTGTCCTGAGATGTGCGGGATGCTGATGAGGCCCAACAAAGCAGAAACCGGTATATCTCTCATCTCAGTGACCAAATCTAATATCATTTCTCCAACCTCATGATAAAAGAACTCTGGGCCTGGGACTTGGAAATGGTATTCATTTCGATGATTACTATTTTGAATTCATCCATGTTTCAAAAATATTGAAGATATTTGTCAAAGAACTATTATTTCACATTCTCACCCAGTTATAACGATTTTCCTGAAAACTTAATATGGGTTTTCTCTCCCAGTCTCTGAAACAAGAAACAATTAGAAAAAAATTTTTAATAATATAAGAAAGGCCCCTGCGTAAAAATTTCAGCACTAATTTGTCAGGGACCAAAACTTTACGAGAAGAAATTGTTGCCTAACAATGAACAAAAAGAAAATGAACACTTTGAAATCTTAAGCGTAACGTTTCGGAGTTTAAATCAGACTCCTTCGTCAGACAATAACTAATTTTCATTCAACTTTGTAGAATCGTGACAATTTTTTTGTTTCTTGTTTCAGAGACTGGGGGAGAAAACCCATATTAAGTTTTCAGGAAAATGCAGAGACCTCCCAGACAATATTTCAATAGATATCAATTATAACGACTTTGTAATTAAAATTACAATTTTGAGAGAGAGAAAGGACAAAAAGATTGAATCTGTCTGCTTACTTTTTCTTCAATTTGAAAAATAATGAACCATCCAAAATATCTGATGCAGATTATAGAAAGAAGTTCATTTAATATGTAACTCCTCATACGAGATGTTTCGCAATTATTAAAAAGAGTCAAAAAAAAAAATAAGGTTCATTTCTTTCAGAAAAAGTTCAAAAATTTTATCTGATTTAAAAACAAACAAAATATATGACCTCCTTTAGTTTAGGTTAAACTCATTTTTTTTTAACACGATTCAAAAAGATTCTGAAAATTCATGAAACAAATGAATTCAAACTACGTTCTCTATATAGAGAATGTTTTTTGTTGTATTAATTTTTTTTATTGAACCCCTGTTCTTCCTTTCATTGTGCTAATTATAAAAAACATAAATGTTAACAGACTTCGAGGTAAATGAATAAAAAAAACTTCCAAACATAATTTTATTAGTCTTCAAATTTCAGTCAATCGTTTCACAACAAAAGCCTTATATAATAACAAATCAACTTAAATTTTACACATATACTATAACAGATTAGGTACATCGAAATAAGATGAGAAAAATTGTATCACAGCTTATAATAAGCTTAAGAGTGACGCTCAGTCAATTTGAATTTCAGAGGCTGTTCTGGTACATATGTAGGAGTTATTTTGTAAGTCAGGGCTTCGTAGTTGTAAGTAACACTATATTTTCGAAATATCTGAAACAATTGTTAAATATGAATAATTAAACACAGAAATATAGACGAAGAAAAAAATTAAGATCGAGTTTCGGGAAAAGATTTCTGATTTTAAAACACAAAATATCGTTAATGACAAAATGACGTTGCCAGTTTGTTTCTTTGTTTACATATTGTTCTAAATCGAAATATTGCAAAATAACTAGAAGAAGAATCCTTTCTATCAATTCATATGAACGTTGATTATTTTCGTCCATCACATCTTTTCCAATTCATTCATTTTCCGAATAAATTCACATTCTGAGTAATACGTAATTGCTAACTTGACTTGGAATATAAAAATATTTTGACAAGCGTCATAACCTACATTTTCTTTCGATATAGAGTGAAATGTGTCAAATTTCCAAGGTCTAGGTGTGAGTTTATATTTGTGAATGGAGTATATATACATTTACATTTTATGTTCATATTTACCTTCGATAACAATATCTGCAGCTCAGTTTCTGCGAATCTTCTGCCAAGGCATGATCTTCTGCCGTATCCAAAAGGCAGAGAAACGAAAGGATGTATTCTGTCCTGTTTAACGGGACACCCTGTAGACTCCCCGTTATTCTTCAACCATCTCTCCGGTATGAAACGTTGAGGTTCAGTGAAATATTCCTCAGAGTTGCTCACCACCAAATGTGGAAATATAACGTGTGTCTGAAAAATCAATGATAGAACGTTTAGAATGCGATCTTTCCAGAAAATTCTGGATTTTACTACCCCTTTTGGTATGTGATAACCCCCGATTTCTGTGTCAGATTGAAGGCTCCTTCCGTTTCCGATAATTACTGGATACATCCTGTGAAAAAAAATATTGGTCTTGAAAGTATGACTGAAATCCTTCCACGAGTTGAAAATTCAAAAACAAGCCACTTCGTGGCTCGTTTTTGAATGAACGAGTGTTAGAATAAGCCTAATGTACGATTATTACGAGTTACTTTTTCAAATTTATTGAATCCTTATTGAAATTAATGAAATAATAACGTAAATATCGTTTCTCTATTTCAGTATCGTAATGAGTTCATTACAGAACTAAAAGTAGTGTTGTAATGAAACTCATTACAGCATTGTTTTCAGTTATATTTTTCGTTTTATGATTGTCAGTACTGACCTCCGATCGAATCAAGTTTCGAATGAAATCAATTCAAATTCCGTGATCTGTCAAATTTCGTATGTCACACCAACTCCCAAGATACAAAACAAAAGTCACTAATCTGAATTTTCATTTGAATTTCGAGAGGTTTTCACACAAATTGACTGAAATAGAGAAAATACCGTCTAATACTCGTTGCAGAAGGCAATTCCAACACCCATGCTATCGAAAACTCGCTCCTTCGTCGCTCGTTTTCGAACTTCGCATTCGTGTTGGAATAGCAGCTCTTTCTGCAACTTGTTTTAGAATATACTATTAGTGATTTTTTCATTGAAATATATCGATTGGCAGAACTGTTTCTCTGCTCTAACAAATTTGACAGAATGAAATCTTAGAATATAGAAAACCAGGAAGGAGCATATCATGCATTCTGGTGCGACGAGAATGGTGCACTCAATATGGCCGATACTCGTTTCCGTTTCGCAGTGGCGTAGGGCATTTGAATTTTCAATTACATTTTATTAACGAAATGGCATATTCCAAATCGGTCTAAAAAATCTCAACGAAGCAGGGGAGCAAAACACAATGCAATTTTAAATTGTTTTTAATGATTCCTTAACAAAATTAATCTCTTATACAGTTCTAATTCTTTCATCATCAACCGTATTTTTACAAATATAATTCAAAATGGTGACGAAAAAACAGTTAGTTGTACTTTTTATCAAAAGTATCAGACGATATATTCATTTCATGGTCCTTTATTCTTTACTTTACATATTCCAACTGATCGATTTCAATTATTGGAAATAACCTAATAAAGGCCACAGATGACCGATTAAAACAATCGCCTGGAACATAAAAGGCTCCTCTCGTTAGGACCAAACCCAGGTTTCTTTACGAAACTCATCCATATCACTCTCTGTTTTTCATTTCTGGGAAATCTGGAAAAATAATTGAACTTATAAATTGATTCAATATAAATTGAATAATTGATAATTCAACGATACAATCATGGTTTTATACTTCCGAAATGTCCCTTGAGACGAAATTAATAGCGCTACTAACTATCAATGTCAGTTGGTTCAATGAAATTGATTACCGAACATCACCTACGCCCATGGTTTGTTACGGATAACCTCCAAATTCAGCAAAATTGAAATCCCGTGTTTTTCAGGAAAAAATGAATCATTTCAATACCAATATCACTTACCTGTGAAATGTTACACCAAATTTTTGGTTTTTTGGTGTTTTGAAATTGCCACACTCTGCACAACTAATCATTTTATCGAAAATGTTCTAAACTTAGAAAATGTCTTATAGCACTAAATTACGTGTATAAAATAGTTAGAAATTCACGGACGCACCTTTAAACCTCGCCTAAAACTTAATTCAATACAGTTAAACTGCGAAAATATCACAAAAACCGAATAAAAGTACAATTTGCTGAGAGCACCACTTTCTTATTTCAAATTCAAACCAAACGATGACTCATTCGTGGTGCACTCTTGTCGCACTTCCGCTCTTGCATTAGGAGCGCATAGACTCCTTCCTGGTATTTTATATTCTAAGGAATGAAATGATTTGGACACAGAATCAGATACCTCAGCGTCTCTTTAATGCAGGCTTTCAAATATGGTACATTTTCTTGAGTTTCAGCAGTGAATTTCGAGTTTGACTCTGGCAGTACGTTTTTCAGTTCCTGGTATAACTTTTCCTGCTTATCCGGATTCTGCGAAAGCTGGTAAATAGTGGAAGCTACGGCTATGGAGGTCTGAAAAATATCGTACATTTTTTAGGATTGGTTAGATCTCTTTCGAAACCATCAGTAAATATATAAAGATAAAAAGCAGGAAAAAGTGTAAAAAGTAACTTGGTTGGGAATGATAAAAGACGCTGTCATTTGAATTTCGTTTCTGTCCAATTTTCGTCTTAAGTTTTTAACTGCTTAATATGTTTGTCGAGAATCCAATTATTAATAAAAGTGACGATTTGGTTGTTCCTCTGGATATTGAAGGGTCTGCAAGAAGAGCAACTTCAGTGACATACTGAAGGGAACTTCAGTGAAACTGTTTTCCTGACATACTTGGAGGAAAAATCATAAATATGGAGTTCATCAACTCTGTGGAGCAAATTTTCAATGATAAAGTCAAGCGCCCTTGTTAAAAATGGTGTGGTGTGGATGTTAGTGAATATTTTGATCAAACGTAAAGTGAATGATATCGTCCTATAAAATCGAAAATTCTCATTCGTGAATAGTTTGAAAAGTTTATAAGAGAGGCACCAGATGAGAAATACTTGATGGTTAAGGTTGCAACTATTTTCGGATTATTTGGAGCCTGTCGTCCTGAAGAATTGTGTAATTTATCAGTGGAAGACATCGAAATAACAAATAAATCATTGGTTATACAACTTCCAAATACAAAAACGAAAGTTAGTCGTTCTTTCAGTATTATTGGGAAGTATGTAGACTATTTTCATAAGTACTTTGCACTGCGCTCTTCTGTCATCAAACATCGTCGTTTTTTCTTGAAATACATGAATAATAAATGCACTGCCAATCCAGTTGATGGGAAAATTCCATCTATTGTTGCAGAATTCCTCAAACTGCGAGAACCAAAGCAATATACAGGACACTGTTTTCGAATATCCTCCGCTTCATTGCTAGCAGAATCAGGAGCAAATATTACGGATATAAAAAAACATTGTGGATGGAAGTCTACGACGGTAGCCCAGGGCTATGTTGATCATTCCATTGCATATAGAAATGTCATTGCTGAAAAAATTCTCCCAACCTCAACAGATTTTGGATCATCATCATCCAATATTGTACTTCCGGTTCCTACAAGTACTGATGGTGCCGAGGATTCTAATAATGTGTTGCGAAGCTCCCTAACGTCACAGGGAATTAATGTTAGTAATTGTTCTAGTTTTACGATTAATATTGTCGATAATAAAATTTGCAATTGCTGAATTCTCCTCATCTGATTTCATCATAAGAAAATGGAGTGCTTAAAATATTTTCAACACGCTTCCACGTAAACAATCAATTTTAACATTGTTTGCTGTCAGTAAAAGTGTCACTTTTAATGGCAGTTGTACGAAAAATATTTTTTTAAGCATTCTTCTTACCGTATCTACACCAACTAACAGCAGATCAATAGCAAGAACTGTAGCTAATCTGGGATTGTTTGTTCGAAGTAGAATTTTCTCAACGATTGATTTGTTTTCTTCCCTCATATTCTCGAAGTCTTTCAAAGTCATGTTTTCCATGGTTTTCTGGATATATTTGGAGCAAAGTCTGAAAAATAAGGTATTCATTGAATAGGTAATCTTTAATACATTTCGATATTAGGGAACAAGAATAAACTGAATCGATTTGTAGATTTTGATGGAATTTTCAGTGCTCCTCAATATGAAGTTGTTATGAGAAAATTAAACAATTCGGTTCATAGTACAACACGAGTGGCACTCGAGGACTGCCGCGGTAAAGCTATTGCATAGCATCTATTCAAAAATGAGAAGATAATATTGCTGATTTAAAATATTTTTTTTATTAATCTTACAATACATGCAGGTCATTCAGGAATGTTTATCATTGAAACTATAGGTTTACGGTAACTGAAATAAAAAACATAAGTTTGAGACTGAATGTCTTCTAAATATTTGGAAAATACGCGTCAATAGTGGTCCCTCATTTTGTTGTGGATTCATTTTCTAATTCAGTTTTTCCGAAAGAAAAGTTGTCAACCTCTCTGATTTTTTATCAGCGAAATTAATGTTGAAATCGCCAGCCAAGATAAGTGGAAATTTATTACCATTCGTAGCAAGTATTTTCGACCCTTCTTCAGTTTACTCCTGTAAAGTGCTCTACCTCGTCCAATTTTGGATTCGGAGAAATAAAAATTGCTACCATGACTATGTGTAGGCCATTTCTAAGTTTGCATAAGCATGCACAAATATCTCCAACAAATGAGCGTCTAACATTAACATCGCTAATGTCTTCAATATTTATTTCAATATTCGGAGTCATTTAGTAACATTATTCTTATTTTGGTAAATAGCTACCCCACCTTTTGGAACAGTATCTCGTTTGAATTGAACAATAATATTAAAATTATGTATTTCAATCGGATTATCACGCGTCATGCATGTTTTGATAAGAAGTACCTAACACATTGGTTTGTCTCGTAGCTGAATCTTGTAAATCGTATTTGTGACTATGTAAACTTTGGAAATTGAAAGTCATTATCGAAATGCCATTTGTATTACTAATGAAATCTAACACACTTTGAGCTATCGTCTGAACACTATTCAAAGTAAGTCTTTTGAATTCTTGCAACAAAGATGCAGTCGATGCAGCTTGCCTTCGATTATAATAAAACTTAAATGCAGAATTTTCATTTTTTGTCGTAATATACATTTTTTCAATATTAGTCACCCGAGAGAGTGCAACATAGACGAGTTTCTGAGAATGTGATTTACTATACTCATAAACTATTTCGTCAAAAGTTCCACCTTGCGATTTATGTATAGGTAGAGCAAGAGCTGAAGTTAATGGAAAATATTTGCGTTTGGTTATACATTTTCTATGCGATGTTAATGAAATATTTGCCGTTCATAATTCAATGGAACCAGCGAGATTGCCGACTCCATTTTGCACTGCTAGAGTGGCTGCACGCATCCGTCTAGTCGCAAGCACCCAAACACCGTGCCGAAGTCTGCCGAATTGAACCGACGATACACGGCTGTGTTAGGTTTTTTCGTTACGGAATTTGTACATTCGGTCGCCGCTTTCAAAGCGTGAGATAAAAGCTATGCAATAGCTTAAAAATGTCAATAATGGACTAGTGAAGACCAAGACTGCAGATAAATCCGAAGGGAGAGCGGGGACAGACCTGTTTCGTCTTTATTAGGGCTCATCAGTGCTCAGAAATAACGACTATTATAAGACAGGACAGTGTACAAGGTGTTTGAATAGGTTTTAGAAGCATCTTTACAACGGTGTATGAAAAACGTTATTTTGAGAACCAACATCTTGTATATTCCTGGTTTGTTCGCACATTTTCACTCGAATCCTCGTGTTTAAATGTTAGTCTTTAGGCGATAGCCGATTTCAAGGAAAAATTTGGTTGAGTAACTTCAATTTTATCACTGTTTAATATGGACACGCACAATCTTCTTCTGTGACATAATATACGATCTTAAAACAATCAAACCCATTACATTATTGGTATAGTTAGATACAACTGTCTGTTATATAATATCAGAAATAATCGTTTCGACCCAAAAACGCGAGATTCTTGTATAGTCTCGCCGCTAAGCGAGAAAAGTAGGTAACATAGATCTGGTATCAACTTTCGATTTCGTTCGCCGTGAAGTGAAAGTTGAACTTGACAATGAAATGAAGTAGGTAAAGCAACATTCATAATTGGAGCGTTGAACTTTAATGTTTATCGCGAAAGAACAATGAGCTTGCGGAGTATCTTTGCCCTTGCCTTGACGTTGAGTCATGATATGCAAAACGTTCGCGAATTTAATGATTTGATGACTCGATTAACAGTCGAGGAAAAACTAGGTCCTTGGCAATGGACTCAGGAAATGAAAAATCTCGTCAAAAATGGGAATTTAAATGACAGCGCAAATTAGTAAGGAACGCATACTTTTCACAGAGAAATGAACCTGTCAGTCCCTATGGTTGGTGGTCATTTTTTTTTTATTGTTTATTCTTTCATGTTACATAAATACCTACACGAAAAAATAAAAATCTAACCATTATAATAAATACATGGTACGTCATGAAACGGTAATGTTAAAAAGTAATCTCTAAAGAGATTTTACATTAAGGAAATATACAAAATACAACATTGTATAACAAATACTCAAACAAATATAGTCTTCACCAACTCAACAAAAATTTGATTGATTGATTGATCAATCTTTTAACATGTGCTTGGCTGCTCGCCATCGACACATCGAACACACTGTATCGCAAACTATTTATCAGGTATAACTCAAACAATAACTCCACATGAGTTAGGGATATTGTCTTAAAGTGCACAAAAATATAGTTCAAATGAGATTTTGTGATGAAAATTCATATAGATATGATTTCAAGTTGCAGGAAATAAAATTCATTTTAGCTTGTAGGTCTGCAGCGTATACAGTGTGGTTGAAAAAAATCGAGTAAAATAACGAAATTTTATTCCCAGAGAATTCAAGCATTTTAAGACCATCAAGACAATGTATGACCTCCACGGGCATCAATTACAGCTGAACATCTTCTTTGCATACTACACACGAGGTTGTTGAACATTTCTTGAGGAATTTGGTTCTATAAACGGGGCAGAAGCTCTCTCAGATCATTTAAGGATTCTGGGGTAGGTTGATGATTATCTAATCTTCTTTGGAGCATATCCCATGCATGTTCTATGCAATTCAAATCTGGTGAGTGCGGAGGTATTGGAAAATGTAGAATACCAGGCTCCTCGCGTGCATTCTCAACTATTATGGCTGAACGGTGCAGTCTAGAAATTGAGAAGTTTCACTAATAGCAGCATGAAAATTTGACAAAACATTGTCAATGACATGCTCCCTATAGTGTAAGGCGGTCATATTCCAAGGACGAATGTGTAGATCTGTGCGCCCGTTGAAACATATCCCGGCCCATACCATAACACTATCCCCTCGGAATGGATAGAATTCTTGGACATAGCGACGATTACGGGGTATGCGTGGGATTTTCCATACCCTCATTCTTAGAGAATCTGAAAATCGTCCATATCTGGATTTATCAGTGAAAAGGACACTACGCCATTGATCGTTCCAATTGATATGTTGCCTTGCCCATTCCAGTCTTTGACGCTTATGGTCACATGTTAATTGAACTCCTCTTAATGGACGTGTAGAAACTAGATTCACCTATCTCAAACGTCGGCAGATGGTTTCGATGGAAACTTGGACCCCATCTGCATTTTGAAGAGTATTCCGTAGCATTCCACACGTAGATGTAGGCTTTCTACTCACCGAAACGGTGATGAAACGATCCTGAGCAGGTGTTGTTTCTCATCGCTCACCAAGCCTTGATCTTTCCAACACGGAACCTGTCTCCCTGAACCTATTCCAAAGTCGAGATATCACACTTTGGCTGTCTTGGAGCCTTTCCGCTACAACAACCTGAGTTAGGCCATTCTGTAGCATTCCGATAGCCCTATTGACCTCAGCGATTGTTAATTTCCGTCATGGAATGTTCAGAAAACTCCGTTTCAAATCGAAGCCGTTGATAAACTGACTCCATTTCAAAATAAGAACATTGATGAAGCAAATGCAAAAAAGAAACTTCAGAAAAAAGGCGACCAGATTGACGAAATGTCTCATACTGATTTTTATTGGATCGATTCAAGTTGTCATTGAGTTTCAAATGATTTTACAGCGATTTTCTCGAAGATAAGATACTTTTCAAAACGATTGAATACGTTATCCCTAACTCTTGTGGAGCAGTATAGTTTCACCTTCAATAGGTCGAAAATACTGATAACCTTCACTATCAGCAAAATACGAATATTTCCGCTTGTTTGTTCACACAAAAAAAATTACGGTATTCTGGCTAAATAAACTCTTGAAACCTTTCCACCTTACTCATGAGAATGAAAATGCTAAGAACACTATCATTACTTCTAATTCGAAAAGAATTTACCAAGAATCTGTAATCTGTCATTTTTTGTTCGAAGCGTCACCTACATTTGATTATTCGAAACAGTTCCCATATTCTCTATTGACGAAACAAAATTGAAATCAGTGTACATACAGACCAAGTATCAAGAAATCCTAATATGACTAATTTCTTCATGGGTACAAACTTAATTGTTTTTTGCACACGAAAGAAGTTAGTATCATATGCCAAAGAGTCATTAATATAACATAGAACGATGAAGTCGTCTATGTTTATAGATAAATCTATGATGTCTATGATAGTCACAGAATGTAGTCAAAGTCTTTATCTTATATCCACACCTGAGGGACGCAACAGAGAATCGAAGAAATATATCAAATTTTCACAGAAAAACAACCTTCGACTTGATTTTTCAAAGCCGTCTCATTTTCATAAATTGAACATTTCATTACATCTAATTCAATTCTCATTATTGTTATATAATTTGTGAATTCTACATATTATATCTAACCGGTGATAACTATCGTGAATTACTGTTTTGAAAGTTGTAAGAGTCGCATAGTACAAGAGTTCAATTTCGAGCAAAATGAGAAAATCACATTATATTGCGGAAACAATCACTTTGGTAGCCTTTATTGCGCTTTGTGAGATACAGGAAACTGTAATTCGAAGTCGACGAATCAATTTTACGAGAAGGTATAAATCATCTTCGATTCATTTCTATAGTTGAGTTTAACAGATCCGGCAATAAATGCATAGGAGAATCAGAAAAGAAATTTTTTGGCGAAAAGGGTTTCATTTTGGGGTCTACAAACTATCTATGTAGTATATTAACGATTTTAAATTTGACGTATTTTGGACCGCTCTGAGCTCAGTCGTTAATTTATGTCGTCTGTCAACCTGACGTTAACCCATTGGATGAAGAAGAAGAATGCTTCTTTATTTTATGCGTTAATCTGCAAAAGTCAACGTGATATCGCTTGTCAACGTTGGCTATCGGAATTCTGTGGTTTTCGAGATTTACACGAATCACAGATAACAGATTAATCTAGTATCTGACGTAATCTATGGTCAAGAATTTCCGAAGACGTCAAAATTTTCAAGTATTTCTTTCTATTTTCTCGCGTTTTTGTAAACGGGCTCAAGGAAAAGGATTGTATCTTCAAATACTCACATTCGGAAGTCTTCCAAGGCACCGATGTACTTCTTGAAAGCATTGTTCTGATATATCCTCCAGATGGGCATTTTCAGTTCGACTTCAGCCACGTTCCAGAAGAACGTGTTGATCGAATCGATTATTTTCTGTTGTTCCGAGTCTTTCGGTAGATTCGGCTCCAAGCAACCGAGTCTTGTATCCAGCGATACTCGAACCACAGCTGAAAATTCAAAAATAGTTATTTATGATATGAGAGTTAAAAGTGACATTTTATTTTGTGAGTGAAGAAGTTTGTGTAATGGGCGGAGCGAATTGAACAATTTCACGAACACAATCACTTTTAACACAAATATTATACAATGTTTTTTGTACAACTGCCCTATTTTGATAATGAAATGGGCGAATTTGCAATGACAATAAACTTCAAAATGCATTTTAATATTCGAATAATCGAAAGGTTGTTGTGAATGGCAAACGTTGCCAACGTTATGATTACTAACAAATGATAAAAGACGCTGTCATTTGAATTTCGTTCCTGTCCAATATTCGTCTTTTTTTTTTAACTGCTTAATATGTTTGTCTAGAGTCCAATTATTAATAAAAGTGACGATTTGGTTGTTCCTCTGGATATTGAAGAGTCTGCAAGAAGAGCAAATCTGGAACTCCTACCTAAAAAATCTGTTCAGCGGTACGATATTGCATATAACAATTTCCTGGCCTGGTGTAAATTGAAAAATGTAGAAGGGAACTTCAGTGAAACTGTTTTCCTGGCATAATTAGAAGAAAAATCTAAAATATGGAGTTCATCAACTTTGTGGAGCAAATTTTCAATGATAAAGTCAAGCGCCCTTGTTAAAAATGGTGTGGATGATAGTAAATATTTTAAGGTAATAGCATATTCAAAACGGAAAAGTCAAGGATATCGTCCCAAAAAATTGAAAATTATCACTCGTGAACAAGTTGAAAAGTTTATAAAGGAGGCACCAGATGAGAAATACTTGATGGTTAAGGTTGCAACTATTTTCCGATAATTTGGAGCCTGTCGGCGTGAGGAATTTTGTAATTTAACAGTGGAAGACATCGAAATAACAAATAAATCATTGGTTATAAAACTTTCAAATACAAAAACGAAAGTCAGTCGTTCTTTCAGTATTATTGGGAAGTATGTAGACTATTTTCATAAGTACTTTGCACTGTGCCCTTCTGTCATCAAACATCGTCGTTTTTTCCTGAAATACATAAATGCACTACCAATCCAGTTGGTATTAATACATTTGGGAAAATTCCATCTATTGTTGCCGAATTCCTCAAACTGCCAGAACCAAAGCAATATACAGGACTCTGTTTTCGAAGATCCTTCGCTTCATTGCTAGCAAAATCAGGAGCAAGTATTACGGATATAAAAAACATGGTGGATGGAAGTCTACGACGGTAGCCGAGGGCTATGTTGATCATTCCATTGCATATGGAAATGTCATTGCTGAAAAAATTCTCCCAACCTCAACAGATTTTGGATCATCATCATCCAATATTGTTCTTCCGGTTTCTACAAGTACTGATGATGCTGAGGATTCTAATAATATGTTGTGAAGCTCCCTAACGTCACAGGGCATTAATGTTAGTAATTGTTATAGTTTAACGATTAATATTAATGTTCATGAGTAATGATTGTTAAATATTGATAATAAAAATTTGCAATTTGAATTTTTCTCATCTGATTTCATCATAAGAAAATGGGGTGCTAAAAATATTTTTAACACTAATGTTAAAAATATTAAAAAATCAATATTAACATCGTTTACTGTCATTAAAACTGTCACTTGTAGCAGTTGTACAAAAATATCTTTTAAAAGTGTCGGCTTCACATTTTTGGCTGTTATTTCTTTTTCGAATCATATTTTGAAGCGAAACTTTAGGGTCAGATTGAATTCGATACGATCTTCAAAAGTAGTTATCGTAACAGCCCTCAAATCTATTCAAAATCAACATTTTCATTTTGAAGTCGGAAAATCGAGGTATTAACCTCTCGTTGGACCACCCTGCATATGTACAAGTAAAATTCATACTCACACTCTAAGGCCCATTTGTAGATTTCTGACAGAAAGTTTGAAGGTAGTTCTTGGTTCTTGTCCAAAGATTCCTCCATTCTACGAAACAACTTATATAAGTTTCCTTAAAGACATAAAGAGTGTAGGTATACATTATTAAGAAAGTGTTCATTCCAAATCGAGAATGCCCCAAATAACTCGAGAAAAAACATCGGGTATACCTAGTGAACTATTGGTGAATGCTGACCTACTGTTCAGATAATTCTTGCAATCAAAGACGCAACTGGTACGTTCAACATATGTTAATATGTTAATATCTTGTTAAGCTAGCTGCATTTCTCGATATGAAAGAAATTGAAGTTGTTGCAATAGATACCAGGCTAATAATGTAGATGGTAATAATTCGTCTGATCCAATAATTCCGTCTCTTATGAATGTTCTTGTGTGGTAATTTAATTCGGAGTATGAACGCCTAACGAAATTGTTGTTGCTAAATAACAACATGCTACTTTACTACTCGAAACAATGGAAACTTTTCTCCAATTTTTTTTCAACAACGTCGTTGTTGGGAAACTTCGTTATATAAATCGTCAATTGTAGCGAAACTATTTTGCATGAATTTTGGCTAATAGCAGATTTAGGATAATCTGCATGTTGAGCAGAGTTGAGTACTATTATCCCTTTGAAACTGTACAGGATGGGCAGAATTGGTGATACCTGAACTACAACTTTTTAACCGTGAGAGATACAGAAAAATGAATGACACTTTACGGTCGTCTTTTTTAGAGAAACTGATAATGCCATCAACTGCATTCCTCTATCTTCTTTTGTTTTCGAGTTATATGCCAAAATTGAAATTCCGGTGATTTCAACTTTAGTCATTATTTCTGTTTTTGTTTGTGCTAGGATGTTGAAATGAAAACATTTTAGAGACACTTTTTTCATAGCAATCTAGTAGCGTACTATGTTTTTTCGCAAGAGGTTTTCTTATTGAGCTATAACTATAACATAAAGTTGAATTTTTTTCTTGGGAAAAAACATAGACGCGCTACTAGATTGCTATGAAAAAAGTGTCTGAATAATGTTTTCATTTCAACATCCTAGCACAAACAGAAACGGAGATAATGGCCAAAGTTGAAATAGCCAAAATGTTGATGGCAGTTGATGGCATTATCAGTTTCTCTAAAAAAGACGACAGTAATGTGGCATTCATTTTCCTCTATTTCTTTCGGTTAAAAAGTTGTTAAAAGTTGTACATAGTTCATATATCACCAACTTTGTCCACCCTGTATATGTGTAAAGTATACTTCTAGTCAGCCTCCGAACAAAAGATGAAATGCAACTCATTTTGCAAACTATTCATATCTCGACCAAAAATATTTTCAACAAAAAAACGACTCAAAAAATCGTAATTGCAGAACAAACAAAGATAAAAAATGTACTGGAAAGTTAAAAAATAATTGTGTCTTTACCATACAAAAAGGTAGGAAGGTATTTATCAATTTCAAATCTGAATAAAGTTTATTTAATAAACACATACCTATGAAATCAAAAAATGAGTTAAATCTTTTTTGAAATTTTCTTAACTACTACTAACTACTGAAGAGTCAATCAAATTTTGACGATAATATAATGCGCATTATCGTCATAATTTGATTGACTTTCGATTAGACTTATATTTTTCATATTATTTTACTTAGAAGAACTTTGAAAAATATTTTGCTCATTGTTTGTTTTTCATAAGTATGTGTTGATTTAGATTAGAAGTTAAAGAAAAAAAGTAAAAACGCAATAATTTAGTGCATCTTCCTCTGTTTTGGAAAGTCTTTTCTTGATGTTTTATTTTTCGTTCAAAATCTTTTTTTAACCGCCATAATGCACATGTACTTGAAATTCAAAGCACGCGTTCTTGTATCCAATAACAAACTAATTAATTACATTATAGATTATAGCACGTAAATGTCAATTCAACCACATAAATTTCCATGAGGTCATATATACCCATTTTCCTCGCTATTTGAATCAACCCATTCCGATTAATTATGATAATATTGAGTAAGGACTTACTTTTTCTGAAAACCTTCCTGTTCCAACATTTTATGCTCCGTTGGTCATAATATCTCGTTCAAATGTCGAAATGATACTCTACTTTTATGATAATTAATACAGTGGAATGATAAAGGCTTAGCTTACTCATAAAAATATTGAATAGGTCGAGGCAGCGTTAAAGCATTCACTGAACATATACAGGGTATCCCAAATTGCTTGATTTTGACTGTTTAAGGTACTTCTGAAGATATTGGCAAACGGTTTTCACTAATGGCGTTTTCACGAAAATCGAGCGCAGGACACCTTTCGAAGTTTTTACCTATCTAGTCCAGAAGTACCTTAAACAGTCAAAATCAAGCAATTTGGGATACTCTGTACTACTCCACAAAGTTTGAAGGAAGTTCGGAAATGTTTAGACTGTTTCAAAAGTTTCCTCGCAAGTGCGAAGATAAAATAAAGGGTTGGCAAAATGGGTGATATTTGAACTACAACTTTTTAACCGTGAGAGAAGGAGGAAAATGAATGACACGTTAAGGTGGTCTTTTTTAGAGAAACTGTTATGCCATCATCTGCATTCCTCTATCTTCTTTCGTTTTCGAGTTATAGGCCAAAATTGAAACTTAAACTTTGGCAATTATCTCCGTTTCTGTTTGTGCTAGGATGTTGAAATAAAAACATTATACAGGCACTTTTTTCATAGCAATCTAGTAGCGTACTATGTTTTTTCCCAAGAGGTTCGCTTGTTGAGCTATGACTACAACGTGAAGTTGAATTTTTCTCTTGGGAAGAAACATAGATTTTCCCGAAAACTTAATTTGGGTTTTCTGTCCCAGTCTCTGAAACAAGAAACAATAAGAAAAATTTCTTGAATAATATAAGAAACGCCCCTGCGTGAAAATTTGAGCACTAATTTGTCAGGGGCCAAAACTTTACAAGAAGAAATTGTTGCCTAACAATGGACAAAAAGAAAGCACTTTGAACTCTTAAGCGTAACGTTTCGGGGCCTAAATCAGATTCTTTCGTCAGACAATTACTAGTTTTCATTCAACTTTGTGGAATCGTGACAATATTTAGATTGACATTTGTCAATATATGATGAACATATATTAATATTGATTACTAGATGTTGATATCATTATTTTATTTCAAAATTCCCTGAAACCAGTTCTTTTTTCAATAAATCCATCCAAATTCGATCTATGCCTACTGAACAATTGGCGAGATTATTAGCCTCATCCAACAAAATACAAGCTGACTTCTTGATTTTTCTTTTATAACTATCAGTTTCCGTCATTAGAATTTTTGTGCTATTCCAATCCATCATGTGATTGCCGGTATTGGAACACACATGATCTGCTATCTGCCATCTACCAATATTGGTAGATATCTTAATTTTTTTATATTATTCTTATGTTCACGTTTTCTGATTTTTAATGGTCTTGATGTTTCTCCTATATAAGATTTTTCACAAATTCACAATTTCTTGATTTTTGGTTCTCATCTAAGGGTTTAGTTTTTGGTTAATAAAGATCGTAAATCATTTTTGTTTCGAAAACAGTTCTTATATTGAATTTAGAACCAATTCTTTTAATTTCTTCTGGAAGTTCGTGAACATAAGGAATCAAATTTATCAAAATTGGTTGTTCTTGACGGTTTGTTGTTGGTTCTTGATTGTTATTATCGTTTTGACGCAAAATTGTTCTCTCTAAATTTGAAATAGTTTTTTCTATGAAATTAGTGGGATATTGATTCTCCTCAAGAATATCTTTAATGAAATTAATTTCGTCATTTCGTATTTCAGTTGTCGATGAAATTAATTGCGCGATATCATAAAGTGTTTTTATAATACCTCTTTCAAAACTCATTTGATGATTAGAATAAAAATTTAGATATCGATTTGTGTGTGTCTTTTTTCTGAACACACCTATTTCAAGATGATCTGGAAATTTTCTTATCGAAACATCTAAGAAGGAAAGTACAAATACAAATTAGTGCTCAAATTTTTACTGTTATATTATTCAGAAAAATTTTCTAATTGTTTCTTGTTTCAGAGACTGGGAAAGAAAACCCAAATTAAGTTTTTAGGAAAATGCAAAGACCTCCCAGACAATATTTCAATAGATATCAGAAACATAGATTGTTATGAAAAAAGTGTCTGTATAATGTTTTCATTTCAACATCCTAGCACAAACAGAAACGGAGATAATGGCCAAAGTTGAAATCGCCCAAATTTCAATTTTAGCCCATAACTCGAAAACAGAAGAAGAATGCAGTTGATGATATTATCAGTTTGTCTAAAAAGACCACCGTAACGTGTCATTCATTTTCATCTATCTCTCACGGTTAAAAAGTTGTAGTTAAGGTATCAACAATTTTGCCCACCCTGTACAGAGGCTTGCTTGTGTATGCATCATATAAAAACACATTCCTTAATAAAAAATATGGTAAACAACATTCGGCAATCTTTGAAACAGTCACTTAACTTTTTGTAGCAATAAAATTGCTTCTAATTTACCTTGACAGGAAATCCTGGGCTATATCATCCAATGGGCCAATATACACTTTGGCAGCTGCCGGTGGCAGCAGAATCTGTTGCACCTTCTTCCTGAATTCCTCCCATTTCTTCCCATGCCTAAAAACTCGAGTAAACAAAAACCTTCCATCATTTTTCTAAAGGACTTACACTCCAATCACACCTGCGTTCCCATGAAAAAAATCCTTTCTCAATTTCTGCTTGTAGTAATGCAGCGACGGCATTGAAGGTCTGTGAGGTAAAGCCTCTTCTTGCTTGAACACTTTCCTTATGTCATCTCCACTGAACACGAACAGAAGATCTGGATGACCGATCAGACCCCCAACTTTGACTATGTTACCGTATTGTCTATTGAGGGACCACATAACTTTGTCCAACTCGTGTATTTTGTATTGGCCTTGAATCAGAAAGAAATTATCGAGAAGAGTCTCATTATTATAGTTCAACTCAGATGAAACAAACATTAATATAATTGTATGTAGAAAAATTCAGGCGAAGTACGATCGAAAAAAATGAGAGAGCAGAGAATTCAAGCATTTGAAGGCTATCAATACAATGTCCTTTTCGGGAACTTTCCTTTGAAACATAATTTTACTCCCAAATACTTAGGTGTTAAATTAGATTCCTCTCTGAATTACAAAGCACATTTGGATGACTTAAGAATGAAGCTGAAAACGAGAAATAACATTCTACAGAAACTTGCTGGTACGTCATGGGGTGCTGACCCGACTACACTTCGCACAGCAGCCCTTGCCCTGGTTTTTTCCACCGCTGAATATTGTTGCCCTGTTTGGCTCAATAGTGTTCATGTTCAGAAAATCGATGCACAGCTCAATTTTTCAATGAGAATAATTATTGGAACCATCCGATCTACATCTATCCAATGGCTACCAGTGCTATCAAATATAGTTCCTCCCCATATTCGAAGACAGTCTGCAACTTGGAATTTTTGGAATAAATTCAATTCATTTCCGGATTCTTTTCCAATACTTTCCTACGTTCCAGAAAATAGAATTCCAAGACTGAAATCCCGTAAACCTATTTGGTCGAATAACTTTCTGAATTCGAACTTCATCTACAAGGAAATCTGGAAATCCGAATGGGATGTATGTTTTATATCTAATAAAGATCTAATATCTGATCCATAAAGTTCCTGGTTTTAACCTTCCCAGGAGAATATGGTTCCTTCTTAATCGAATAAGAACAGGTCATGGTCGTACCAATAGCATGCTTTTCAAGTGGAATTCGATTGATAGTCCTAATTGTGAATGTGGTGAATCAGAGGAAACAGTTGAACACCTAATTAATAATTGTTCGATTTATAAATTTCAAGATGGCATTAGAGCCATACACAATATATCAAACTCATTTTTGCAATGGGTTGAAAAATTCAGATCAATTTGATGATGTATATATTGAATTCTCTTGCTGTTCTGCCTTTTTTTTATTCTCAGGTTGGAGTTTGTGTTTGGAAATCCTTCCTCCGAAGAGCCGTTCCGATAATCGTGATGTCCTTCTATATAGAATATTCAGATACAACAATTTTATTTTATTTTTTTAACGGGGAGACAGGTTTTTTCGGCTGAGGTTTTTTCCCCTGGCTCTATAGTATCGTATGATACTAGTGATGATAGTATCGTATGATACTATAGTATCATACGAAGAATGTTATGGTACCCCGTTCCTTTTTCTACCTCAGCTTAGGTTCTTTTTGTTTCAACATTTATTGTATTATTTTAGCTCTCTTATTCAAAAGAATAAATATATATAGGGCCTCCACGGGCATCAATAACAGCTTGACATCTTCTTTGCATACTACACACGAGGTTGTTGAACATTTCTTGAGGAATTTGGTTCCATAAACGGGGCAGAAGCTCTCTCAGATCATTCAAATTCTGGGGTAGGTTGATGATTGTCTAATCTTCTTCGGAGAATATCCCATGCATGTTCTATACAATTCAAATCTGGTGAGTGCAGAGGTATTGGTAAATGTGGAATACCAAGCTCCTCGCGCGAATTCTCAACTATGGCTGCACGGTCTAGCGTTATCGTCTAGAAATTGAAAAGTTTCACCAATAGCAGCGTGAAAATTTGGCAAAACATTGCCAATGACATGCTCCCTATAATGTAAGGCGGTCATATTCCCAGGACAAATGTGTAGATCTGTGAGCCATAACAATACCCCCTCGGAATGGATGGACTTCTTGGACATAGCGACGTTTACGGGGTATGCGTAGGAAAATCGTTCATATCTGGATTCATCAGTAAAAAGGACACTACGCCATTGATCGTTCCAATTGATATGTTGCCTTGCCCATTCCAGTCTTTAACGCTTATGGTCACGTGTTAATTGAACTCCTCTTAATGGACGTATAGAACCTAGATTCACCTCTCTCAAACGTCGTCTGATGGTTTCGATGGAAACTTGGACCCCATCTGCATTTTGATGAGTATTCCGTAGCATTCTACACGTAGATGTAGGCTTTCTTCTCGCTGAAAGGGTGATGAAACGATCCTGAGCAGGTGTTGTTTTTCGTTGCCCACCAAGCTTTGGTCTTTCCAACACGGAACCTGTCTCCCTGAACCTATTCCAAAGTCGAGATATCATACTTTGGCTGACTTGGAGCCTTTCCGCTACAACAACTTGAGTTAGGCCACCCTGTAGCATTCCGACAGCCTTATGAGCCTCCGCGTTTGTTAATTTACGTCTTGGCATTTTCAGAAAACTCGTTTCAAATCGAAGCCGTTGATAAACTGACTCCATTTAAAAATAAGAACATTCATGAAGCATATGCAAAGAAGCAAACTTCAGAAAAAAGGCGACCAGATTGACGAAATGTCTCATACTGATTTTTATTGGATCGATGCAAGTTGTTATTGGGTTTCAGATGATTTTATAGAGATTTTCTAGAAGATTACACACTTTTCAAAACGACTAAATGCGATATTCCTAACTCTTGAGGAGTAGTAGGTATATAATATGTAGTATGTAGAAGAATTCAGGCGAAATACGATCGGAAAAAAATGAGTCGTTTTGGTTTGTCTTGTGTTGAACCAGTCCTATCAAACTTCTTCACCTATTTCACGTATTAGAAGCATCATTCAAGGGTCCAAAACCACGAATATTTAAGATATTTAAGAAATCCTACCATAAATGCAGAATCAACATGTTCGTAAAATTTGCTCAGGAGAAACACTCCATACCCATTAAATTCTAACGAGTGAGGCTACTGATTTACGTATTCGAATCGATGCATCCACGCAGTAAGGTAAACAAATATAAACATTTTTTCAGACACCTTATCGAACTCACAAAATTACACCAACAAAAAAAATCAAAACCAATTCGTTATATCCATACAGATTTTTCAGACTCTGCTTTCATCGGTATTTCTACAAGAAAAATGTCGTTTTAATATCCTACCTATGACTGGGGCGAATCTCCACGCATTTCCAATGATGGGCAACTGCTTTGGGCCAGGAACAGCGTCATAAGGTTTGATAAACACCTTTTCTTCGAAGCTGTTTTTTTTAGAAACGGTTTCTATTTCTTCCTCGAACAGATCCAGTCCCATCGTTGTTGAATAATTTCTATCGGTGGCATATGATCTTAGTTGGGCCAAGCTTAGTGTTGATTTCGAAATTTCGATTACCTTCTTCTTCATTTTTAGTTTCGAATGTCCTGAGTATCTGCAAAAAGGATAAATATGGATCAAGATAGGTTGCTCACTAGAGTGAGCATAAGCTTTTTTAGGCTCGTTTATATCAACGTTTTGCCAATTGAATCGTTTTGCTAATGACTAATTTTCCGTAGGAATCAATAAGCTAATGAATCGTTCTACGAATCAATCAAATTTCTAAAAATAAGCAAGCTGATCTATTATTTTTCTAACGAATTCTTTTGCAAATCATTCATTTTTCTGATGAATCATTTTGCTAACGAAACGTTTTTCTTATGACTCATTCTGTCAGTTAATAAACTGAATCTAATGAATCCTTTTGAAAATCAATGAAAAATGTTGCTAACAAATCCTTCAGCAAATCAATCATTTTTCTAATTAACCCTTTTGCTATTGGGTTGTTTTCCTAATGAACAATTTTGCTAATGGATCCTTTCGCAAATTAATCATTTTTCTAATTATATAATCTATTTGCGAATGAATCGTTTTTTGATTAATCTTCTTGATAATCAATCATCTTTTGATGGATAACTTTGCTAATAAATCGTTTCGCAAATCAATCATTAATCTAATGAAACTTTTTGCTAATGAATCGATTTTCTAATGAATCATTTGTAGAACCAATAATCTTCAGATGCATCCTTCTGATAATAAATCGTTTTGCAAATCAATAATTATTCTCTTTTTGCTAATGAATCATTCTGACAATCAATCAAAACTTTTGAGGAACAGTTTTGCTAATTAATTTTCTTGAAAATCAAACATATTCTAATTCTTTTTTTATGAATCGATTTTCAATGAACCAGTTCGAAAATCAATAATTCTTTGAAGAATAATTTTTCTAATGAATTCTTTCGCGAATCAGTCATTACTCTAATAATCTTTTTTGCTAATGAATTGTTTTCCTAAAGCATTATTTTGACTATCAATCTACTTTTGATGAATAATTGTAGCAATGAAAATTTTTTCAGATCAATCATTATTCTAATGAATTGTTTTTGCAAATGATTCATTTTCCTCATGAATCATTCTGACAATGATCATCTTCTAATGAATCCTTCTGAAAATAAATCATTATTATGATGGATCTTTTCGCTAATGAATAGGTTTTTCCAAGGGCGGATATAGCTTTTTTTCGTGGGGGGGGTAATAACGATTGAGAACGAATAACTAGAGAATTCCGGTTTTTTGAGCTTGAAAGGTATTTGCTTTCCACAAATTTAGGAAATTTCTATTGCTCATACACTTCGCGAAACAATTGAAGGAACAGAAAAATTTTCAAAATTTTTTTTAAAACAGTTTGTATTTCAGTGACGAATGGTGGAATGAAAAACCTACTTCTGAAGCTTGAAGAAGTTTCTGAAATTATTGATCAAAAATTTTTCAGAGTACGGGTGGCCATGCAATCATCGGATAAGGCACGAAGAAAAAACTTTTGAAAATTTTTCGAATTTTTATTATTTGGTCTACGCTCACGGAAAATTTTTTCGAGCTAAACCAATGAAAATGTCGCATAACCTGTTCATTGAGCTCTAATTTGCTTTTTACAACTCTCAAGATATTCAGTTTTGAATGCAAAATTATCCTAGAGAGGCGAAAGGCGATTTTTTTCTAAAGAAAATTTTCCACAAAAATCTGTTTTGTTCAATCACATAAACGTGTCATTTTGCCACGCTTTGTTTGGCAGCCTGATGTTCCCCAAAGTCTCGCCCAAATCGGTAGATCGATCGGTTTTTTTCATCCGATTGATTGAACATTTGAAAAAATCGTTAGAACAAGGTTTTTTTCCCTAAACTTGACCTCATCTTTTCAAATCGGTTTTTTTTACCTAATGAGTCAAAAGGTTTTCAAAAAAACTGTTTTTTAAACGTGATGCCAGGTGTCAGAAAACGGAAAAATTCTTTTCTTTATGATTCATAAAAAAAAATTTCAGTGAAAAATGAAGAAATAATGCAATTATTGATTGATTAAGAAAATAAGGTCAAGTTTAAGGAACAAAAACCATGTTTCCTTGATTTTTTCAAAATTTCAATCAATCGGTTCAAGAGAACTGCTGAACAGATCGATCTACCGATTTGAAGGGGGACTTCAGGCAACGTCAGGCTGTAAAATTTTTTCATAACCTGAGCTTTTCCGCCAATATTGACGATGATACAGTCTATTAAAAAAATGGTATAATGTAATTTTTTGCTCCTTTTCCACCTTTATGTAACAGGTAAGAAAAATTTTTTTTTAATTGAACAAAACAGACTTTTGCAGGAAGATTTCTGTACTCACTAGGCGATCAGAAGTTTCGGAGATATTGGCAGTTGAGTGGAAGAGGATCATTCAAATTAGGATATTTCGAAGACAAATGGTCATTTTTGAAAGTCATGAAAATGAAATTAGAGCTGAATAAATAGGTTATGTGTAATTTGCATCGGTCAAGCTCAAGAAAGTTATTCCATGCGCGTAGAAAAAAAATATTCGAAAAATTTTAACAATTTTTTTTCTAGCTTTATCCGATGATTCCATGACTACCAGTACTCCGAGAAATTGTGAACCAATAAATTCAGAAACCAAAGTTTTCAAGCTCCAAAATTTAGTTCTTTTATTTCCTATAAGACCATTATTCACTGAGATACAGCCTGTTAAAAATCACCAAACAATTTTTAATATTTTCCTGCTCCTTTAATTACTGTTGCTCGAAGTATATATTAACAAAATTTGAAAAATTACGAATTTGAAATTATTGTATGAAATTTTTTATGCATCACGTTGCGTAGGTACCCTTTTTTCAGATTTTCGATACTCATGGGGGGGGTAATTACCCCCTCTACCCCCCCCGTAAATCCGCCCTTGGGTTTTTCAATAAATCATTTTGACAATCAATCACCTTTTGAAGGATAATTTTGTTAATGAATCCTTTTTAAAATCAATTATTTTTCTAATTAATCTTTTTGCTAATGAACTTTTTTTTTAATTATCATTTTGACAATAAAACAACCTTTATGAATAATTTTGCTGATGAATCCTTCTGGAATCAATCATTATTCTAATTAATCCTTTTGCTAATGAATCGTTTTTCTAATGAATCATTCTGACAATCAATTAAACCTTTTGAGAACAGTTTCGCTAATGAATTTTGTTGAAAATCGAACATTTTCCCAATTATTTTTTTTTTGAATCGTTTTTCAATGAACCAGTTCGAAAATCAAAAATTCTTTAAAGAATCATTTTTCCAATAAATTCTTTCGCAAATCAATCATTACTCTAATTAACTTTTTCGCTTATGAATTGTTTTCCTAATGAATTATTTTGACTACCAATTTACTTTTGATGAATAATTTTAGTAATGAACATTTTTCCTGATCAATCATTTTTCTTATGATTTTTTTTGCAAATGATGCATTTTCCTTATTATTCATTTTAAAAATGAATCAGGTTCTAATGAATTCTTCTGAAAATGAATCATCATTCTTATGAATCTTTTGGCTAATGAATAGGTTTTTCAATCAATCATTAATCCTTTTTCTAATCAATTATTTTTCTAATTAATCTTTTCGCTAATGAACCTTTTTTTATTATCATTTTGACAATAAAACAACTTTTGATGAATAATTTTGTTTATGAATCCTTTTGAATTCAATTATCATTCTAATGAATCCTTTCGTTAATGAATCAATTTTCTGATAAATCATCTGACTATCAATCTTCTTTCGATAGATAATTTTAGTAATGAAAATTTTTTCGGATCAATTATTATTCTTATGATTTTTTTTTAATGATTCATTTTCCTTATTAATGATTCTGACAATGAATCATTTCCTAATGAATCCTTCTGATAATCATTATTATTCTTATGGATGTTTTGGCTGATGAATAGGTTTTTCAATGAATCATTTTGAAAATCAATTATCTTTCTAATTAATCTTTTCGTTAATGCACCTTTTTTTAATTATCATTTCGACAATAAAACAATTTTTGATTAATAATTTTGCTTATGAATTCTTTTGAAATAAATCCCAATTCTAATGAATGTTTTTTCTAATGAATCAATTTTCTAATGAATCATTCTGACAATCAATCAAACTTTTTGAGCAACAGTTTTGCTTATGCGTTTTTTTGGAAATCAAACATTTTTCTCATTCTTTTTTTATGAACCGTTTTGCAATTAACCAGTTCGAAAATCAATAATTCTTCGAAAAATCATTTTTCTAATAAATTCTTTCTCAAATCAATCAATACTCTGATTAACTTTTTCGCTAATTAATTGTTTTCCTAATGAATTATTTTGACTGTCAATTTTCTTTTGATGAATATTTTCAGCAATGAAATTTTTTTCAGATCAATCATTATTCTAAAGAATTTTTTTGCAAATAATTAATTTTCCTTATTAATTATTTTGGCAATTAATCATCTTCTAATGAATCCTTCTGAAAATCGATCATTATTCTAATGGATCTTTTGGCTAATGAATCATTTTCACAATCAATCACCTTTTGAAGGATAATTTTGTTAACGCATCATTTTTCTAACAATTATTTTTCTAATTAATCTTTTCGCTAATGAACCTTTTCATTAATTATCATTCTGACAATGAAACAGCTTTTGATGAATAATTTTGCCAGTGAATCCTTTTGCTTATGAAAAGATATTATTTATGGAAATAAATTTCGATCAAAATTCAGTGAATTCGAGAATATTTATTTTTAATACAAGTGTAGAGTGCAAAATTCAAAAACAAGCAACGAAGTGGTTGGAAATTGAGGAAACTAATCCAGTTAATCAAAATAGTAGAAAAAAATTATTCGTCAGATGAATTAAGATGAGTGATAATTGCATGTTAAAATGTGTGCATTTCAAATAACCTCAAGTTTAGAGGAAAAAACTGCAAGTCTGTAAACAATAGGAAGAAATTTTAATTTAGGGAATAGTAATAACATAATTATGTTTGATTTAAAATGAGTTTTCCTTAAGATTCTGTATTTGTCTCCACTGATTTTGTTGTATGGATAAAATAAACTTATTTTAATTATTATTATGAGGGTTCAACACTTTTTTTTTTCTAAGGTAAAAAGGACAAAATAAAAAAGATTCTGGTGATAGCTAACTTATATTCTTTAACCTTTTTTTTCTTGTAAGTGCATGAAATCCTACCTTCTTAAATTTCCAAATGCACACAAGTATCGAGCAAACCGTGAGAACCGACAATTTGAAGTTTAAAGTAACCGATAAGAACTGGAGACACGCAAAGTTCATAACAAACTTTATAATGTCGGTTTGTCCAAAGCAGGGGAACATGCTTTGGCAATATTCGCCTATTCATATTGGTGAATGTGGTCTTTAGGCGTACCGGCATACTCATTGAGAAACATTCGGTATGTTTACACCTGTTATGTCACGAAGAAGAGATTGCCTGATCTGTTTCGGTGAGAATTGGACTGAACGATGATACGGACAGTTGATTGCACTCCTAATCAGATTATAACATTATACTCGCAAATAGACAACAAGTACTAAGTACAGTAAATCTGCTGAAAAATATGTCGTTTTGAAGGAAAAATACCTTCGACCATTATTTTGGGGAAATGTGAGCATTAAGAAAAAACTCTGAAAAGTTCTGGATTATATTATCTCGGGAATGGTAGGTTTTCGGAAAAATTCGTAGAAATGATAAACAAAAAATTCATCAAAAATAAAAATAATTGTGTGTACAGGGTGGGCATATTTCGATGTTTTAGCACTACAACTTTTGAACCAGAGCAGATAGACAAAATCTGATACCCCAATCTCGATCTCTTTTTCGGAGAAACTGACAAGAGTAGTATTCATTTTTGGCCACCTTCTTTTGTTTTCGAGTTAAAAGCAAGAATTGGAAAAATGGTGATATCGGAAAAAATTTATATCTCCGCCAATACTGATGATAGAGCTCTGAAACTAAAACATTCTACAGGCACTTTTTTAAGTAGAATCCAGTGGCATGCTCCCCTTTTTTGCAGCATTTTTAATTACGAAGCTATGACAAAGTTATGTTTTTTTGAAGAGGAACACTACATTTCTTTGCCATTTTCTGAAAGCTTAATTTTTTCTGATTTCAAAAATATATAACATCGTATGGTTCGTATCAGTAAATCAATATGAGTATAGAAATTGGTCAAGAACCTATATTCATCTGAGTCTCAATACTTTCTATGGTTTCAATTGTCGAAAAGCACGAAAAATTTAGTATCGTATAATTACCACAATTTCTTTCTAGTAGTCTTTTCATTTCTATGCTTTTGTTATAGGAAGCTATATTTTTCTGTGCTCATCAACAGTTGAAACCATAGAAAGTATTGAGACTCACATGAAAATAGGTTTTTGACCAATTTCTATACTCATACTGATACAAACTTCACGATGTTATATATTTTTGAAATCAGAAAAAATCAAGCTTTCAGAAAATGTCTCAGAAATATAGTGTTTCCATTAAAAAAAACATAACTTTGGATCATAGCTTCGTAATTGAAAATGGTGCAGAAAAGACGAGCATGCCACTAGATTCTACGTAAAAAAGTGCCTGTAGAATGTTTTAATTTCAGAGCTCTATTATCAGTATTAGCGGAGATATAAATTTCTTTCGATATCGCTATTTTTCCAGTTTTCGCTTATAACTCGAAAACAAAAGAAGGTAGCCAAAAATGAATAAAACTCTTGTTAGTTTCTCCGAAAATGATATCGAGAATGGGGTATCAGATTCTGTCTATCTCCTCTAGTTCAAAAGTTGTAGTGCTAAAACATCGAAATATGCCCACCCTGTACAGGGTATCCCAAATTTCTTGATTTCGACTGTTTTAGGTACTTCGGACTAGATAGATAAAAACTTCGTAGGGTCTCCTGGGCTCTATTTTCGTGAAAACTGTTTCACTATATCTTCATTTGTTTTGAAGATATAACAACATTTTGAAATTTTTTTGATTCAGAAGATGTGCCATAACTTTTTCATTTTCGAAGATATCTGAAAACGATTAAAAATTTCTAGAAGCCTTTTTTCACCGGAAATAAGAAACTATATTAAATTTTTTTTTCCCGTGGAAAAAAACACTTTTTTATATAAATACGAACGCATTTTTTTCATTTTATATAAAAAAAAATTTAGAGAAACAAAAAATTTAAAATAATGTCTTATTCTCAGTGAAAAAGAGTGCTTGTTGAAAGTTTTTATCTTTTTCAGATATTTTCGAAAATGAAAAAGTTATGGCACATCTTCTGAATCAAAAAAATTTCAAAATGTTGTTATATCTTCAAAACAAATTAAGATATCGTGAAACGGTTTTCACTATTGGTATTTTCACGGAAATCGAGCCCAGGGCTTCTTTCAACGTTTTTACCTATCTAGAGAGTACTAGAAGTACTAGAACCAGCCAAAATCAAGCAATTTGGGATACCCTATACAGGGTGTACAAATTTCGACGGCCTATTAGACGTTTCTGGAGAACTGGACCTATTTGAAATCTGAATATTGAGATTATGATAGTGTTCGACAGTTTTTACCGAGCTAAAAAATTCTTGAAGCCTGACCACTTTCACTTATACAAAGAATGAAAAAAATTTTTGCAAAGAAATTTTTCAGTTTCAATTTTGATAGAGTATTCAATTCTGAATACATTATCATTCAAATCGTTGCATTCGTCAAAATACTCTTCGAAATATCGAGAAAAAAACTGAAAAAAAAGGAGATAAGAGTTCTCGGTATTATGATGTTATTCCTATTCTAAATATCTTGAGCACAAACCGTTTTCACATTTTTGAAGTCAAGGACTGTAGAAATATTGTTCAATTCTCGAATTTTGAAAAACTAGTCACAGGGTGTTCCAAATGTTGGGTCAAAAATTGGGATTAAGATTGGCTCATAACTTTCGTTTTTCAAGTTAGAACACTATTTTTGTATGATTGCGTTGGATTCTGCGAAGAAAATTAATTATAGTGTTCGAATATGTTTTTGACCCTATAATGAATAAATAATTCTGGAGTTATTTAGGATATTCTGATTTTATGTCGTATGTAGAGTCAAAATAATGAAATCTGTTTCATATCAACAATGATCTATGTTCATATAGAAGATAAATTGTTCCAATAATTCACTATAGTGGCAGATCTATTTTCTAAATTTATTTATCATTGTTGATATGAACAGATTTAATTAATTTGTCTCAAAATAAAATCAGAATATCCTAAATAACTCAAGAATTATTCATTTTGGAGCAAAAACATGTTAAAACAATATAATTAATTTTCTTCGCAGAATCCAACGCAATCATACAAAACTAGGGTCCTAATTTAAAAAACGAAAGTAATGGGCCAACCTTAATCCTAATTTTTGACCCAACATTTGGAACACCCTGTGACGAGTTTTTCAAAATTCTAGAAATGTACAATATTTTCACATTCTTCGCCTTCAAAAATGTGAAAACGGTTTGTGCTTACGAAATCTAGGTTAGGAATAACAAACATAATACCGAATACTCTGATCTCCCTTTTTTCTTCAGTTTTTTTCCTTTTTAAAAAGCACTTCAACGAATGTAACGATTTGAATGAGAATGTATTCAGAATGATCAAAATTGGAAACGAAAAAACAGAAAAAAACTTTTTCGAAAATTTTTTTTCATTCCCTGTATATCTGAAGGTGGTCCAAGTTTCAAGAATAATGTCGAACAATATCATGATTCCAATTTTCAGATTTCAAATAGGTCCTGCTCTCCAGAAACATCTGATAGGCCGTCGAACTTGGTACACCCTGTATACATAAACATCGGTCATCTGTTTCCTGAGTCCATAGAGGACAAACAAACACACAAATAATATACGGACATATTCATTCATTCACAATAGTAGATAGATAACACGCCGTCTAAAGGTTACGTCAGATAATGAAACGATTAATTAATTCTTCGAATCTCGTGCGTCAGCGATAAGAAAGATAAAAAATTGTTGGACGGACGGATCAGCTGATGTCCACATTTGTTGAAATCGAATTTTGTGTTAGGAACACAGGAAGTCCAGAAGGTCTTTTATTCCAATCCCGAGGCCTTCACTTGCCAAGAGATACAGGCAACTGGCTAAATATGTTGATTGTAATGCGGGTTGCCTGCCTTAATTTACTCGAAGGAGCTCTCAAAATCTCCGAGCACGCCTTCTCGACCTTCTGTGATCCTGATACTAATTCGGTTGTGCCATAGAACTA
Organism: Hippodamia convergens; assembly: GCA_038502775.1. Lineage (NCBI taxonomy): Eukaryota > Metazoa > Arthropoda > Insecta > Coleoptera > Coccinellidae > Hippodamia > Hippodamia convergens. The sequence continues at coordinate 95,582,386 of CM076607.1, forward strand.
CGGACCTACCCCATTTTATTTTTCGTAACTTTCGTAACTAATTAAGCGTGAGCGAAACAATTATGTATTCAGTTCAGATTCATAATTTGCGTTACTATCGAATCTATATCTACTCGAGAACACAATTGAACGCTCCAGGAAAAGAAGAAAACGTAAGAGAAAAAGAGTTCTTGAAAATGTTGAGCCAAAAATCCACCGACCATTGGATTGAAGGAAGATATGAAAACTACGATGATGAATTCGACTTTGAAGACACCATAATGATGCTGAACTGATCTTATAATAATTCATCAGAGTGTGTAAGAGGTAAGTACTAAATTTTTTTCAACATGTCTGAAATTTCTTACTCCTGATTGGATACATAAAACTGCATCGCTCTTCGAAAGACATCCATAATCAATGGATATATTAAAACAATGACAAAGGAGAAAGTGAAAATTGACAAAGTATGTGTAAAATTTTTTATTCATTGGTAGAAAATATGTGACAATATCAAATAATACATTCGGAATGTGACAAAATATATTGTTACACTTGCAATTATTGTACACCTTCGATATAAAAATAGATTTTTCAAACAAGAAAATATACATTACGATACATATTAAACTACGTAAGATTTCTGAAGGTTTGAAGTCAGTTTTTTTTTGGCATAATTCAATAAATTGTAATATAGGAATTACAAATAATTCAGTTCCTAGAATGCAACACTTTCGAAATACCCAAATACTGAGAAAGTAGTCAAAATGAATACATCCCGATCTGCAACTCAATACACTTTTAAATCACTTGTGCATTAAGTACAATTTTTTATCCTTGAAACACATTTTACTTTACAAAAATTTAATTTAAACCTACGTCAAAAAATTTTGATGTCCAATATCACAGATGAATCAGGAAATTTTAGATTATCAAGGCACTCCAAGTGATAAACTACTGAATAAATGCATTCATTTAAAACGTAACACTAAAGCAGATCTTTTGAGATTCAAGAGATGGATCGAAGTACTGAGATGTTTAAATTATCCTTGTTTCGTTAAGATTTCAGCACCAAAGTATTTCATACAATACAAAAATTCGATAGTTAGATTTGGTCAAACTCAAAAAGTAAGTTTCAATACTAGAAGATGCAATATCTTTCAAAAAAATAAGTCGTAAACTGTTCAGAGTCAGTAAAAGTTAATCTGTCAACCAACTGTTAGATAAAATTTTTCAAATGACGTCAAATAGATTATCCACTTAATTAAAATTTCAAGCGATTGTACGGGAGTTGACATCATCGAATATTTCAGAGGAAGTGGCTGTTTCTTCTTGAAAAACTTGAAACCTTGGTTCTTCCGCAGATTTTACACGCACAATTATTAAGATTCTGTAAAAAAAATATTCAATTAATACCAAGCAAAAGTTGAAATTAAAAACTTTGTTAGAACTATACAGGGTATCCCAAATTGCTTGATTTTGGCTGTTTCTGGTACTTCTAGACTAGATAGGTAAAAACATTGAAAGGAGTTCTGGGCTTGATTTTCGTAAAAATCAAAGTAGTGAAAACTGCTTCACAATATCTTCATTTTTCTAATTTTGATATATTATCGATTTCAAAAATGTGCCATAACTTTTCCATTTACGAAAATATCTGAAAACGATTAAAACTTTCTAGAAGCCCTTTTTTCACTGGAAAAAAGAAACTATATTCAAATTTTTTTTCTCATGGAATAATAGTTATTTATGATATGAGTGTTAAAAGTGACGTTTTATTTTGTGAGTGAAAAAGCTTGTGAAATGAACAATTTCACGAACAAAATAAAATCACTTTTAACTCAAATACCATACAATGTTTTTCGTACAACTGCCCTATTTTGATAATGAAATGGGCGAATTTGCAATGACAATAAACTTCTAAATGCATTTTAAAATTCAAATAATCGAAAGGTTGTTGTGAATGGCAAAAGTTGCCAACGTTATTATTACTAACAAATGAGAAAAGACGCTATCATTTGAATTTCGTTCCTGTCCAATTTTCGTCTTGGTTTTTAACTGCTTAATATGTTTGTCGAGAGTCCAATTATTAAAAAAGTGACGATTTGGTTGTTCCTCTGGATATTGAAGAGTCTGCAAGAAGAGCAAATCTGGAACTCCTACCTAAAAAATCTCTTCAGCAGTACGATATTGCATATAACAATTTCCTGGCCTGGTGTAAATTGAAAAATGTAGAAGGGAACTTCACTGAAACTGTTTTCCTGGCATACTTAGAAGAAAAATAAAAAATATGGAGTTCATCAACTTTGTGGAGCAAACTTTCAATGATAAAGTCAAGCGCCCTTGTTAAAAATGGTGTGGAAGTTACTGAATATTTTAAGGTAATAGCATATTTAAAACGGAAAAAAATCGAAAATTCTCACTCCTGAACAAGTTGAAAGGTTTATAAACGAGGCACCAGATGAAAAATACTTGATGGTTAAGGTTGCAACTATTTTCAGATTATTTGGAGCCTGTCGGCGTGAAGAATTGTGTAATTTATCAGTGGAAGACATCGAAATAACAAAAAAATTATTGGTTATACAACTTCCAAATACGAAAAGAAACTCAGTCGTTCTTTCAGTATTATTGGGAAGTATGTAGACTATTTTCATAAGTACTTTGCACTGAGCCCTTCCGTTATCAAACATCGTCGTTTTTTCCTGAAATACATAAATAATGAATGCACTGCCAATCCAGTTGGTATTAATACATTTGGGAAAACTCCATCTATTGCTGCCGAATTCCTCAAACTGCCAGAATCAAAGCAATATACAGGACACTGTTTTCGAAGATCCTCTGCTTCATTACTAGCAGAATCAGGAGAAAGTATTACGGATATAAAAAAACATGGTGGATGGAAGTCTACAACGGTAACCGAGGGTTATGTTGATCATTCCATTGCATATAGAAATGTCATTGCTGAAAAAATTCTCCCAACCTCAACAGATTTTGGATCATCATCATCCATTATTGTACTTCCGGTTTCTACAAGTACTGATGGTGCTGAGGATTCTAATAATGTGTTGCGAAGCTCCCTAACGTCACAGGGCATTAATGTTAGTAATTGTTCTAGTTTTACGATTAATATTAATATTCATAAGTAATGATTGTTATTTATTGATAATGAAAATTTGCAATTGCTGAATATTTCTCATCTGATTTCATCATAAGAAAATAGAGTGCTAAAAATTTTTCTAACACAAAAATGTTTATTTTCTTATTTCCGGTGAAAACGCGCTTCGAGAAAGTTTAAATTGTTTTCAGATATTTTCGTGAATAAAAAAGTTATTGCACATTTTCGAAAACGATAATTTTTCAAAATTAAAAAAAAATTAATATATTGTGAAACGGTTTTCACTAATGGTGTTTTCACGATCATCGAGCCTATGACCTTTCAAAGTTTTACCTATTTGGTCCGGAATTAGCTAAATCAGTCAAAATCAAGCAATTTGGGATACCCTGTACACAGGAGAATAATGAAATTAAGCTTTTTGTACTTACATGGTCAAAATTATAGCGGCGAAATAAATTCCAGCAGTTACAAAGTTGTAGAAAGAAGGCCACGAACTCAAGCTTTCGTTGTATATTTCCGTGAATAAAGGTGATCCAACCAGCAGTAAAATACTCTGGCACATCACTGCTACTGAGAAAATTTTTCCGATCTCATCCGGTCGGGCTATTTTGGAAATTAGAGATCTCACCATGGGATTCACACATCCAGACAAGAATTTCAAAGCTCCAGCTAGAAAAAATTTGACAGATAGTTAGGAATTTATAAAAAACAAATTAACGTTAAAACACCAAAAACACTGCGCAAAAAAATTAACACACATTATGGAAATCTCAAATTTATTCTACAACTGAGGGTGTTCTCAATGATAATTATTTTTATCAGAATTATGCACGCGTATGTTATCCACTTTCAACGTTTTTCTTCAATACAGATGTTTTTTCCCAGCAGGAATAAAAAAAGATTATATTATCAGATTTTGAATGTATTGGCTCCATTCTAAAATAAGTTGTTCTCGATCAATTCTAGTGATCAATAGTTTTTCTCCCGTTTGATTTTCTACACTCGATCGCTATGCAACGCGAAACACGCAATTTGACCCAAGAGGAATGTGCCCAAGCGGTAGTTTTGCGAGAAGAAGGGTGGACATACACAAGAATTGCAGGAAGGTTTGGATTTTCCCATACAAGTGTGTCCAGAATGTTGCAGCGATTCAGGGAGACAGGTATGAATGTCCGAAGACCAGGACAGGGTAGACCACGGGTAACAACTGCCATTCAAGAACGTTACTTGAGAGTTTCTTCGTTGAGACAACGGTTTGCAACCGCTCGCCTCCTTCAAAATCAGCTTGGGCAAACACATGGGGTGCAAATTAGCACTCAGACAATAAGAAATCGCCTCAGAGAATATGATTCGAGGCCTCGCGTCGCGGCAAGAGGACCAGTTCTTACCCCAGCCCATCGAAGGGCGCGTTTGGATTTTGCGAGAGAGCATATCCATTGGGAAGAGGCCGATTGGAAAAGAGTTCTCTTCACAGATGAGTCTAGATTCTGCCTCTACCATTGTGATCGACGTTCCCTTGTATACAGACGTCCACATGAAAGATATGCTCAGTGCAATTTCCTGAATACTACTGGTTTCAGGGGATGATCGATTATGGTATGGGGTGGAATACCTTTGACTGCTCGCACAGATCTAGTGGTCGTTGATAATGGAGCTATGAATGCTGATAAGTATATAAGGAACATTCTTGAAGAGCATGTAGTGCCATTTGCCCCTTACATTGGTGAAAATTTCATTTTTATGGACGATAATGCCAGACACCATCGTGCGCGCATCGTTCAGGAGTACCTTGAAGAGGTTGAAGTCTCTCGAATGGAATGGCCAGCAAGAAGTCCAGATCTCAATCCGATTGAGCAGGTTTGGGACTACCTCAATAGAAGACTGAGAAGTTCAGAAATCTGGGGAAGGATTAGATCAGAACATTTTGAGATCACTCATTTTGAGTATGAACCGTCGTTGCCGAGCTGTAATTAACGCAAGGGGTGGAAATACCAAGTATTAAATCACTTATCAGCATTTCAGTATTTTGAAAATTGTTCATTTCTCTTCTTTCACATAAGATTAGGCGAAATCCTGAATGTTTCTTCCATTTAATGTGTCTTGTTTCGTTCGAAACCTTCCTGAGAAAACATAAAAAATAAATTATAAAGTCAATGTAGAGTTAACTTTCATAAAAATTGGGATTTTCAGAATGTGCGTTAATTTTTTTGCGCAGTGTAATTCGAACACTTATTCAACAATTTATCTCAGTTAAAATTTCGTCTATTGCGGAATGTAAACTTACCCAAATAAATATCCGCATCAGCAACTGCAATTCCCTGAACCAGAGCTGAGCTAAAACTGGAGATCAAGCCGACCAAAATCAGCACAGATTCGCTGACTGCCAATTTTTTGTGCAGGCCGTAAATCCCAAAGAAAGTACCCACGATGCTGAGGAAGTCCTTTGAGCTGGAGAAGACGGTGAATTTTTTCATGGACCACGCGAATTTGGCTTGCAAGAACAATTGGACTACACCGATATCGGATAACAAAGCAAAGACGAAGAGCGATGTTATCACTATGCAGAGTAAAATTACGGCTCTGTCGAAGTTTGGACGTCTCTTCAGAGCACACTGAGTCATTGATCTTAATTGTTCTGTGAAAGATTGCTCTTGTTCCTGTTTCATCACCTGAAAATTACAAGAAATGGATGATATCGAAGTGAATAAACTAGGTACGCAACGCATCCTGCCGTTGCAAATGTTGAGCAGAACGGCGTTTTGATCTGCGACATGCCATTGCCTCGCTAGCGCTCGGCCATAGGCGCACCTCGCTTACGCCCGGTGATTTGAAATCGAACGGCAAAGAGACATAACAACAAAAATGAATGCCAGAGAGAAAACAAAAACGTTTAGTTGATCTATGTTGAACACTTATTTGTGTCGAATGGTGCAAAACGTGTCGAAACATGGATTGGAGAATTCTGAGAATGGGCTTTCGAGATAGAAGAAGTCTAAAATGAAGCCGCCACGACAGTCGATCATCTATTACTATACTATACGGGGTAATAATATTTGGACAAAACATATCAATTTAATTTCCTATTAATACATCGCCAACGTTTCGAATCTTATGTGATTCTTTTTCAAGGCTCGTATTTTCATGGAATTAAATTTGTTTAGTCTTACTAAAGATTTGACTGTTCTTTTTCAAGGCTCGTATTTTCATGGAATTAAATTTGTTTAGTCTTACTAAAAAAGATTTGACTGTTTTGATTTTGAAAGAAAGTCATAATATTCAAATTATATAGATCTGAAAACATCATGAGTAATGTGTTGTTGATATCAGCAACACATTACTATTATGGCTTTATACAATATTTTTAGGAAAGACACAAGATTCAAGTAAGAAGACGACTCCTATATTTTTTGAAGGTTCTAGGACTTCCGGTTTTTCCGGAAGTGACATCAACTTTCTTTTTTCAAATGGGAACACCCATTTTTTACTGCATAAATACTGAATTCTGAGTCTTTTTGATTCCAAAAGTTTGAATTTTCCCGAGAATATTCTCTTTAAATGAGGAAATACGAAAAAAGAATCTCAAAATTGAACTCTGTTAAAATAGAGATAACTTCAAGGTTTTTTCATTAAAAATTTTCATTTTTGGGAATTTCCGAGAAGAAAGGCTGATGCTTCTTTTCCGATAGCGGGATTTTCAGAATATGATATAGGAAGTCACATTTTCTTTGTCAAAGTTAGAAGTGACGAAATTTCAAAAAATCGTTTTATTCAAATTGGAACCCCATGTTTTCGAAGTATTTTCCAAATCTTCGTCAAAAAATAATAGAAGCTTACGTCCAAGACTTTTATCTCAAAATGAATATTTCTGGAGATATTCAGCAAAAACGATTTTTCTTCAATTTTTAATCTCATACTGGAAAATAATTAGCGGTCAAGTGAAATTTTTAGAAATCTCGTCTGAACTATAAGAAAATATTTTCCCGATAACAGAGATTTCCAAAAATTTCACTTGACCGCTAATTATATTCCAGTAAAAAAACAAATTCGGAATGAGATTCAAAATTGAAGAGAACATCGTTTTTCCTGAATATCTCGAAAAATATTCATTTTGGGATAAAAGTCTTGGACGTATGCTCCTTATATTTTTCGACGAAGATCTCGAAAATGCTTCCAAAAAATGGGGTTCCAATTTGAAAAAAACGATTTCTGCTATTGGTCTGAAGGGTGTTTTCACAGGAGTCATGATTTTTCTGGAACAATTTCTTTCGTTGTATTCGTTTCTGTGAAAAAAAAGAAGAGTTCGATAAAGCGAAGAAAAATTTACATGAGAAAATGTTTTCTCATCCAAATAGAAAAAATTGAACCAATTTCGAGATATCTGAATTTTTGTAGTGACATTATGTCAGCAGATTCACAAAAACTCAAGTATCTTGAAAACGGTTCAATTTTTTGTTTTCAGAGAACCTTTTTGATGTAATTACCTTCGCTCCACCGAATGCTTTTATTATTGCAGAAAAATAAATTCAACGAAAGTAGTTGTCAGAAAAAATAACTCAAGTTCTGAAAACGCCCTCTATAACAATAAAAGAAATTTAGAAATGTAATGAAAAAATGTATTTGAACAACATACATTTATGCACGAAATTTCAATGTATTGGCATTCACCCTTTAGAAGTTATGCAGACAAATTTTAGTAACTTTATTAAATTTGGAAGGAAATATCTCCTTTAATATGCATTTTATGTCATGAGTTTATTTACCAAACTATACTTATTTCTACTATCACCCCCAGAAAGCTTGGTACTCATTTTTCACTCCGCCTGTATAGTGGAGACGAAGTCTGCATTATAACTTTGGTGAGACTCAAAGTATACAGAGTGTTTTTGAAGTTGAGGCTTTTTTTTTACACGTGGTAGAAGTCATCAAAATAGATCATTTCAAGTCAATCAAGAAAATTGTTTTATATGATTGTGTAAGTCAGATTTTCAGGAAACATCAACAGGTTTTCCATCTTGTAGAAAAATTTGAAAAATCAGTAGATCATAGGAAATTCATTATACCTGGCAACAGTGTGTGTTAAATTGGTCCAGCACTTCTGGATTTTCGAAAATTTTTTTGTTGTGCTGAATTGTCCTAAGTTTGAGATACTTTATGCTGTTGGAATTTTTCTTTTATTTCGTATGGTTCTCAAGATATTACCTGGAGTTGTTAGAGAAAGTATGTGTTCGACCAACACATTTTTTTAAATATCTTGAGAACCGTATGGAATTAAAAAAAATTCCGAGGCACAAAGCAGCACAAACTAAGCACAATTCGGCAGAAATTTTTTTTTTCCGAAAATCCAGAAGTGCTGGGCCAACTTAACACATACACATTGTTGCTAGGTATACTGATTTTCCTGCAATCTACTGATTTTTTCTTATTTTCTCCATATGAGGAAAAACAGTTAAGAAGCATCGAAAATAATAAAGTAAATGCGTACCTCCATCTGGCTTTCATGCAATGATTCCTTCAGAATGAAAAGTGTGAAGCAAAAAGCTGCCATCATGAATCCTGTGGAAACCATAAATATACCACCGTAACCTATGAGTTTGAATATGTAGGAACTTGCCAACGTTCCAATCAAAGAACCCATCGAAAATGTAATTTCGAATGCTCCCAATCTGCAATAATTGAAAACACATGAATTTTATGTATGAATGAATTAAAGGTTAGGTTAGGTTACCTTGTACCCCTGTTACTTTCGTCAGAAACATCTGTGATGTAACTCAGATATAAAGTCAACATTGCGGCAAATCCTCCAGTTACAACTGTTGGTATACACGTTGAGATCAAGTACCATGGTGACAAATGCGGAAGTACGCAGTAGAAAGCTGTCATTGCGAAAGCCAAGGCTTGTGCTGAAAAGAAATAGTTATTTATGATGAGAGTGTTAAAAGTGACGTTTTATTTTATGAGTGAAAAAGTTTGTGAAATGAGCGGAGCAAATTGAACAATTTCACGAACAAAATTAAATTACTTTTAACACAAACACCATACAATGTTTTTTGTACAACTGCCCTATTTTGATAATGAAATGGGCGAATTTGCAATGACAATAAACTTCAAAATGCATTTTAATATTAAAATAATCAGAAGGTTGTTGTGAATGGCCAACGTCATGATAACTAACAAATGAGAAAAGACGCTGCCATTTGAATTTCGTTCCTGTCCGATTTTCGTTTTGGGTTTTTAACTGCTTAATATGTTTGTCGAGTGTCTAATTATTAGTAAAAGTGACGACTTGGTAGTTCCTCTGGATATTGAAGAGTCTGCAAGAAGAGCAAATCTGGATCTCCTACCTAAAAAATCTGTTCAGCAGTACGATATTGCATACAACAATTTCCTGGCCCGGTGTAAATTGAAAAATGTAGAAGGGAACTTCAGTGAAACTGTTATCCTGGCATACTTAGAAGGAAAATGAAAAATATGGAGTTCATCAGCTTTGTGGAGCAAATTTTCAATAATAAAGTCAAGCGCCCTTGTTGAAAATGGTGTAGATGTTAGTAAATATTTTGAGGTAATAGCATATTCAAAACGGAAAAGTGAAGGATATCGTCCCAAAAAATCGAAAATTCTCACTCGTGAACAAGTTGTAAAGTTTATAAAGGAGGCACCAGATGGGATATACTTGATGGTTAAGGTTGCAACTATTTTCGGATTATTTGGAGCCTGTCGGCATGAAGAATTGTGTAATTTATCAGTGGAAGACATCAAAATAACAAATAAATCATTGGTTATACAACTTCCAAATACAAAAACGAAAGTCAGTCGTTCTTTCAGTATTATTGGGAAGTATGTAGACTATTTCCATAAGTACTTTGCACTGCGCCCTTCTGTCATCAAACATCGTCGTTTTTTCCTGAAATACATGAATAATAAATGCACTGCTAATCCAGTTGGTATTAATACATTTGGGAAAATTCCATCTATCGTTGCCGAATTCCTTAAACTGTCAGAACCAAAGCAATATACAGGACACTGTTTTCGAAGATCCTTTGCTTCATTGCTAGCAGAATCAGGAGCAAATATTACGGATATAAAAATCATGGTGGATGGAAGTCTACGACGGTAGCCGAGGGCTATGTTGATCATTCCATGGCATATAGAAATGTCATTGCTGAAAAAATTCTCCCAACCTCAACAGATTTTGGATCATCATCATCCAATATTGTACTTCCGGTTTCTACAAGTACTGATGGTGCTGAGGATTCTAATAATGTGTTGCGAAGCTCCCTTACGTTACAGGGCATTAATGTTAATAATTGTTCTAGTTTTACGATTTATATTAATGTTCATAAGTAATGAGTGTTAAATATTAATAATAAAAATTTGCAATTGCTGAATTTTTCTCGTCTGATTACATCATAAGAAAATGGAGAGCTAAAAATTTTTCTAACACTAATGTTGAAAATATTTTTAACACGCTTCCACATAAACAATCAATTTTAACATTGTTTGCTGTCATTAAATGTGTCACTTTTAATGGCAGTTATACAGAAACATTTTATTGTAATGTCAAGATTCACTTGTAAGGACTATTTAGGGTCGTTTTAATCACACATACAGCTGTGAGTTGCCAAGTCGTAGCCTGCGAGGCTCTAAGATGCAGCGTTGCCAGTTTCATCCTGAAATTAACCTCTTTTTGTTTAAATTTATACAATCACGTTCGATAGTTCTTCCTTTTGTTATAAGTGATTTGGGTGAAATTAAGTGTTTGCCTGATAATCCCAATATAATATGAGAGGTTGCCTTTTTAATTTCAGGATTGGACAACCTTAAGGTTGCAATTTGGCAACTGACATCTTTTTGATATTTTTGAGGTTATACATACTCAGGACGTTTTGACACTTTTATCAACAAATGTTCTGGGCAGTCAGATAGTGGTGAAAAAATTTGCTTTCACTAACCTCCAAGTGTTAACAGCATCACAGTTTTCCTTCCATTCCTATCAGACCATGATCCTATATACAACCCCATGATGGATGAAAAAAATCCTGAAGGTAACTGTATGTAAAGTATCAAATAATTGGCATCTGGTTCAACCAGTTGTGTTAAATTATCGGTGAGGTTATCTTTATGTCCTGTGCCCAATAAGGCACATTCAGATTCGTTATATCCAAGGGTGACATAGCAAGTACGGTAGATTACAAGGTTTGTAAACACCGGAACTGAAAAAAATCCAATTTAAGTATACTTAGAAATCTCAGAAATGAAAAATTAATTTTTCTCGTATTTTCGCACTCACTTTGTACCATTACACTAAATAAAGATAAAAAGGCTGGTATTTCTATAAGGGTACTGAGCTTCTCCAATTTAAACCAGCCCATGTTGGTAGATAGCTAAAATCAAAACATTAGTGAAGATAACAAGACTGTGAAGCAGAAATGATTGAATAATGAAAGGACAATTTAAAAAAGAGATTCCACAATATACTAGAACTTAAAAAGGGGTAAATCAAGTGCTGATCCTGATTATATTCATTAATAATTGTGCCTTTTAAAAGAAGAATATTGCAAAAAAAGGAATTAACAGATACTAAAATAAAATGAATCATAAATTACATATAGATAAAAATAATTCAATGAGATGGTGAAGTTTTTGAAGAATAAATTCAACTCAGGGAGTATTTCTATGGATAATTCAATGAATAATTTGTCTACTTACTTTTTTCTCTGTATTAGGTGAATTGAAATTGATCCGATTTGGAATCTAGGCCAGTAGATATATTTTTATATTCGAGATGATTCCTTATGTTTGTACAAGAGATACCAAGGACACTAATTAAATGATATCATAATCAACGATTGTGAATCATCGCATGGATGGTGTTAAAAAATCAGTTCTTTGTTCATGACAAATACCGTTGGTAGGGAAAATCAAAACATATCCTGCTGACTCCTGATTTCCCTATGAGTCATGCAAGATCTCAATTCTTCTCGGCAGTAGGTCCAGATGTGAACCCTGGTAGAGCAAATCTCTGATAGATCTAATGACCGATTGTCAAAATTCGCTGTTTTTGCTCTACGCAGCATGCGAACTACTCGCGAATTCAAAAATCTAGACGCCCTCTGGTGGTTCAATTACGACACTACTTTGTCAGTACTGAAATTGCGCTATCATTTGTGGGGTTTTCTCACATTGTCTAACAAAGTATTATTAGTTACCTCTATAATTTGTTATCTCTGGAGACGTCATATTGAGATATTACAAGGAATTATTTAAGAAATTTCAGTTCTCTGGATTCTTTTTCCAGTCGAGTTTACTATTCAGAATTTAATTTACTATGTACTATGTCTTTAGAAATGCAATTTCATAATTTCCAACAAGAGTGTTGTGAAACAATTTTCTCATTTTATTTCAATCCAAAATTGGTACCCGAACAAGTGAAGCTCTAATAGCGCACTACTGTTCAACGATTGTCAATTTCGATAAGGATTAAATTGAGAAAACCAATTTTCTCACCTAAATTTAATAAATTGACAAAACCAGGGTTGTTATGCACACCAAAAGATGAAATTGAATTAAAGAAATTCTTGACATCGACTCCAAAAATAACAATTATTGTGGGTACATTATATTATTATTATCGTTATAATTTGATTGACTTTTGAGTAGTCTAATATTTTTCTTTCAATTTTACCTAGGAGAACTCAAAAAAAATTTTTTTTATCATTGTTTGTTATTCATGAGTGTTGATTTAGATTTGAAACTAGTTTTTTGTGGTAAAAACGCTCTAAAACCAAGTTTGAATCGTTTTTTGATCAACGGGTTTGTCAATTTTTTTTTTGTTTAACCGCTTTAACGATCGGATACATCGTTCATTCAGCTTTTACTCTTTTAAAACTTGCTACGTCTACTTCTCATGAAGATAACAGCCTTCAAATGAAAAAGGATCCTTTTTTCTTCGATTATCGATATCTCAGCAACTAATAATCACACAGAAAGTTAAATATGGGTTTCGAGAACCTGAATAAATTCCCCTCAACGGCTTTTTTGCTTTTTCCATTTTTTTTTTCATTCCTTCAAATGAATATGAAAATGCAAAAAAAGAAGGCTTCTGGTGGTTTCTTGGAAAAACAAGCGCTGGATGGAACATATTGATGAAACCTATAATATTAAGTGTGCCTTTTATATATCAATATGTTCACAAAAACCCTACAAAGAATCAAATCAATCCAGTCAGATAGAATTTTTGAAAAAGTAAAGAATCACGATTCTTGCTCTGAAAAGGGCATCACCTTAGAAGTTTTTCTGAGCTTTTTCCACAATTTTATTGAAGATGATGCTGTAACTTTTTGATTTTTCATTGAAATTAATGAAATATTTTCATAAATATAGTTATGTGATTTTTGCATTGAAAAATATTGATTCGCAGAACTGTTTTATGTCTCATGGATTTGACAGATAATAAATAAATCCGTGGCAGGAGTACCATATGAAAACTGTGCTACAATGAATTATTCTCGCAGGACTTTGTTCTACAAGATGGCAAAATGAACGAATTTTCTAGAAAACTAGAGAAATAAAAATCGAACTGTTTCAGCATTTTCTGGAATATACTAGATAATTGCTTTCAAACTGTTCCACATGCGTTAAGGATATTGACTTGAATTGCAGAAAAATGAGATTTTGTGATGAAAATTCATGTAAATATGATTTCGAATTGCAGGAAATAAAATTAATTTTAGCCTGTAGGTCTGCAGCGTATAAAGGATGGTTTAGAAAAATCGAGTAAAATAACGAAATTTTATTCCCAGAAAATTCAAGCATTTTAAGACTATCAATACAATGTATGTCCTCCACAGGAATCAATAACAGCTTGACATCTTCTTTGCATACTACACACGAGGTTGTTGAACATTTCTTGAGGAATTTGGTTCTATAAACGGGGCAGACCCTCTCTCAGATCATTTAAGGATTCTGGGGTAGGTTGATGTTTATCTAATCTTTTTTGGAGCATATCCCATGCATGTTCTATGCAATTCAAATCTGGTGAGTGTGGAGGTATTGGTAAATGTGGAATACCAAGCTCCTCAAGAGCATTCTCAACTATGGCTGCACAGTGCGGTCTAGCGTTATCGTCTAGAAATTGAAAAGTTTCACCAATAGCAGCGTGAAAATTCGGCAAAATATTGTCAATGACATGCTCCCTATAGTGTAAGGAGGTCATATTCCCAGGACAAATGTGTAATCTGTGCGCCCGTTGAAACATATCCCGGCCCATACCATAACACTACCCCCTCGGAATGGATGGACTTCTTGGACATAGCGACGATTACGGGGTATGCATGGGATTGTCCATACCCTTATTCTTCGAGAATCTGAAAATCGTCCATATCTGGATTCATCAGTGAAAAGGACACTACGCCATTGATCGTTCCAATTGATATGTTGCCTTGCCCATTCCAGTCTTTGACGCTTATGGTCACTTGTTAATGGACGTCTAGAACCTAGATTCACCTCTCTCAAACGTCGTCTGATGGTTTCGATGGAAACTTGGACCTCATCTGCATTCTGAAGAGTATTCCGTAGCATTCTACACGTATATGTAGGATTTCTTCTCGCTGAAACGGCGATGAAACGATCCTGAGCAGGTGTTGTTTTTCGTCGCTCACCAAGCCTTGGTCTTTCCAACACGGAACCTGTCTCCCTGAACCTATTCCAAAGTCGAGATATCACACTTTGGCCGACTTGGTGCCTTTCCGCTACAACAACCTGAGTTAGGCCAGCCTGTAGCATTCCGATAGCCCTTTTAGCCTCAGCGTTTGTTAATTTACGTGTTGGCATTTTCAGAAAACTCGTTTCAAATCGAAGCCGTTGATGAACTGACTCCATTTCAAAATAAGAACATTCATGAAGTATATACGAAGTACCAAACTTAAGAAAAAAGGCGACATGATTGACGAAATGTCTCACACTGATTTTTATTGGATCGATTCAAGTTGTTATTGAGTTTTAAATGATTTTACAGCGATTTTCTCGAAGATTACATAGTTTACAAAACGATTGAATACGATATCCCTAACTCTTGTGGAGCAGTTTATTTGAGAAATGAATACATTAAGCAAATTTAGCGAAGCTGCTTTTGCAATCTACTCTGCCGAAAAACGAACCCCTGCTGGACCCTTGCTGACCGGTAAAACCAGAAAACACCAAACCGGCCATTAATTACATATTCCACAGGGGTGAAAGGAAGAAGAACAAGTGTTTTGTGCAGGTATCTGAGGATATAGTACGGGAGAAACCGTCACATTTCACAAATGCATCTCATACTCTTTAAATCTTTAATGATGGATACAAGTATGTATAAAGAGAAAAACGTTAATGATTTTTGATATTCCAAACCGTCTTAAACCAGTTAAGAAGCTGACTTTCTGTTCTTCAACTTTCCAACGAAACCTGTTGATTCCCAACGGTACCTCCCGTACCATTACCACAGATACCCTTTGACCTTCAACCGGCCCCTTTTGACAGTTAACAATGGGACACAGAATAACGAGATGAGTTTCGTCCGATGCAGATAAGGTTGTTTTGAATGGAAAAATGAACGGGCCACTATCTATACCGAATTTCAAATGACCCTTTATTTACATCGGACCGGTTTTGATATTTCTTTTGCAACACGGAGATAACCTGCTGAGGAACTGCCTCGCATCCAAAACATTCAGAGAAGTGCACAAGTTACAACCATGTCAGCCAAAGTGAGTACATCTTATTTGGAATCGTTCGCGAAATTTAAACTTGAACTTTGTTTCAGACGTTACTTTATTCTTACTGGAGGAGCTCTTGTTCTTGGAGGGTGAGAATAGGTAAGATTAATAAGATAACCACCTGTAATCTTGCTTAAACTGATCATTTTCAGCTTTGAATTTAAAAGAGATACCTTACGATATAAAGTCAGTTTCGCTTATCAAGAACGGAGGAGAGCACCACTCTAATGAGTTCAGAGAGATTAATCCTATGGAACACGTACCGGCCCTTCATATTGATGGGGTCACTTTGATAGAGTCTTTAAGCATATTTCAGTATTTGGAAGAAACAAGGCCTCACATACCTTTATTACCTCATGATGTTGTAAAACGTGCCCGAGTGAGTACATAATTTTTTGAATATTGTATCAGAATCGGTACAATTATTGTAATACTTTTAGGTAAGAGAGATCTGCGACGTTATAGCATCCGGAATACAGCCTCTCCAGAATCTCCAGGTCTTAATTTTCGTAGGAGAAGAGAAGAAGAATGAATGGGCTCAGCACTGGATAAACAAAGGTTTTCGTGCCGTCGAAAAACTTTTATCTTCGAGCGCAGGCAAATATTGCGTTGGAGACGAGATAACTTTCGCAGATTGCTGCCTGATACCTCAAGTGTTTAACGCAAGAAGGTTTCACGTGGATTTGAGACCTTTTCCTACGATATTGAGGGTAGATCGAGAGCTTGAAAACCACCCTTGTTTCAGAGCTGCACATCCGAGCAATCAACCGGATTGCCCCCAGGAACTACCGAAATAAAGGACGAAAGAATGTTTTGTAGATAGGTAGGTACTTCTTAAAATTGAAATTCGCCCAAAGAGAGTTTTTAAATCAGGAATATTTCGCCAAATATGAAGAAAGTTTGGATATTCGAATATTGAAAAAAATATCTTGCGTATGCTTACAATAATCCAGGAGACTGTGAATTTTTTCTGTACTTATTTTTCCAGTCGGTTTGAATCTTTTAATCTGTTCTCTTCTATCAAAATTCCAATAATATAAATGTAGAATTTATCGGTTGTAGGTCAAGAAGAAATCAGTTGTTTACGAAAGACCCTTTTATTGTAACAATCAAGCTATCATCAAAGTTATTTGCCGAGAGCTTTGGGTATTCCAAAAAAAAATTCATTTCCTAAGGGCCGTTTGCACCATCCTCCCTTGAAATTTAAGTGACATTTCGTTGGTTAAAACTAACCTCAAATTTAAGCCCTCCTGATGAGATTCTAACCTTAAATAATTTGTCAAACTCATAATTTTTTGTTTTCTATGAACTTACGGCAAAAAATTTGAAATTCCAACGAGCATTCCAAAATGACAGTAAAGTTAGGTAAAGGAAAAGACAACTATCAAGGCAATGAAATGGCTTTATTGAATTAGGGTGAAGTTTCACAATATGAAAAAGTGAAATATCAATAGATAGAAATATTTTAGTGTCTCTTATACTCCATTCACTTTTATAAAATCACGTAGGAGGTCATGGTGTCGTTTTCAGGAGTTGGTGCACCTGATGAAAAGTCAGTGCGCACACAGAAAATATCGTTGATGACAAAACGACGTTGCCAGTTTGTTTCTTTGTTTACATATTGTTCGAAATCAAAATATTGCAAAGGACTAGAAAAGGAATCTTTCTATCAATTCATAAAAACGTTAATTATTTTCGTCCATCACACCTTTTCCAATTCATTCATTTTCCGCATAAATTCACATTCTGAGAAATACGTAATTGCTAAGAACGTAGAAAGGGCAACATGGTATTGACTTGGAACATAAACATATTCTGACAAGCGTCATAACTTCCATTTTCGTTTGATACAGAGTGGAATGTGTCAAATTTCCAAGGCCAGAGGTATGATTTTATATTTGTGAATGGAGTATATGTAAGTCATGTAACTGTCAAGAAATTTAAGGGATCCTTAACTTTAAGGAAGGTTTAGTTTTGAGGAATGTTGGTGCAAACAGTCCTAAGTCACTTGAGAATTTGTAAATCTATGTGACTTATTCTCAACATAGCACACCAGTACCATGAATTACCATTATTTAATACATTTTAAACAAGTAAACCTGAATTTTCCATAACTATAAACATGTCAGCTATAAGTCTTTAAGGCCCATTTGCACCAATACCCCATAACTAAGAATCTCTTAAAGTTAATGGTTTCTTAAGTTTATTGACAGTTGCACCTCTGTCCTCTGTCACTCAACAGAATCTTAAGTAAGAGACCCTTAAATATTTCTATCTAGTGATATTTCAGTTTTTCATGTTGTTAAACTTCACCCTAGTTCAATAAAGCCATTTCATTGGCTGGTCGGCTACAGATGACAGTTGTCATTTCTTTAACCTAACTCTACTGTCATTTGACGTTTTCATGCATCGGTCAACGTTAGATTGGGCAATTTTTTGTTCATGAATGATCTGTAGCGATCTTCGAACATCTGAACTTGCGAAAGATCATCGCTTGGTTGGCCGAACTTGGTTTGAAAAAACTCTCTCTACTCAGAGAAAATTTATTATTTATTGAAGGAATCTCTAAGGACAAAGGATATTCTAGTAGGTTTTCTATTAATGCCAATAAATGCAAGACAGTCTATTTTCTAGAAAAAAGACAGCTTGTCCAATTCATTGAAATATTAATGTCTTTCATATATTCTCCTAGGAAATTCATAATTTCAAATACTTCCAAGTCTTGATGTATCGCTTATGTTTCCAATTGTAATGAATCCATCATCAAAATTATTTATTATTGGACAAAGTTAATAGTAAACAACAAATGTTCTGCGGTCAGTTTAGGAGTTTGACAAATTATTTTAGGTTAGAATACCGCCCTCAAACATTTAAGTGGACATAACAGGAGCACTTAAATTTGAGTAATTTAAATGTCACTTAACAGCTGGTGCATTGTTGCCTCCGTGGTGACGTTGGATGTTGCCCTGGAATGCAGGGTCTTCCAACCGAAATCGCAAATGTGCGGCTGGCTCCCTTGTGTTGACTCCGTTATGCGTTTTCAAATTCCAACTTTTCACCGTACTGATGAGGGCCGAAAGCCCGAAACAGCTGTCTACGGTTCATTTTAGTTTCGGAGGGTTATGTCCATGAAATCTTTTCCATGTATTTTACCGATCCCTCATTATTCATATATTTTTTTATATTGTAATTTAAGTTAAGGGTCAATTTGAGGAAAACTTTTCACTAAGTGTTTTTGGTGCAAAAGAGCTTAACTCTCTTCAATATATTTTCAGAAACTAACCTAGAATTTTCCAATTTTGCCCATTTGCAAGTGTCTCTTTTTGTCTTGTTAATTTGCTCTGGTGTTGCATTGTTCGTTTCAATTTTATTCGAGTTTTTAATTCTTTCTTTCATCTGTTCTATGTTCATTATGTCAAGAATTTTTGTTTTCTGTCATATATATTTCCTGTTGTTCTTTCTTCTTTATTGAATTATTGTCCATGTTTTTCGGAATTTCTATATATTTATCTCAAAAGTATTTATGTGAAAAATTGATTAATGGAATTAATTAGTGCATTTTTCAAGCAAATTAATCCTATTTGATCAAAAAATTTTCTTGTACATTGTGGTTGACACTCAATAAAAATGGTCCTTGACTTCATAATTTCAACACAGGATTTAGTTTGTTTTTCCTTTAATCGTTTATCTGTGAATTCACATCCAAACTTTCTTCCTGTAGTTTATATTATATGTGTTTTTTCATTTGTTTTGCTTTTGCATAATTTATTTGTTGCTTCTTGCTATATTTTCTTTTTATATAGATATTATTTTTACATTATATCCAGTCATTTGTAACTTTTTCATGTTGAAAAAGTTCATGACCACTCTACAATTTGTTCCAGTCAATAGTTGAAAAGAGTAATATCAAATTATTTTAATGTATACTTCTCAATTCAATGTTGAAATACTCATGTGGTCTTTGAAAATTTTGATATTTTGATTCTTCTGGCTGTAAATAATATTTCGCAAGATAAAAATTTACTACGTTCAATCTATATTGTGACAGTATAATAAATGTTGGTTATATTCTGAGAACTGAGTTTATACATTGTTGATAATACTTAATTTTCTGAGGGAACATCTTTTCATAAAGTTTCAAATAAAAGAACATTATTTTACGAAGGAAATATATATTTTATGTTAGAGATGCTTGTTTCAATAAACGCATTTTAAATAATACCATTTTATTCAGCCTTATCTCTTCAATAATTTACAAAAAGTTGGTAACATTATAAAGTCAACTACAAATTTTGGATTTCGACTAGATTAATATGTGTGGACGGAAATATGTGAAGTTGCCAATAAAAATGAGGAAGCACTGTACAAGCTGGTGTTGCATGTTTCTTTGATGATTCAACGATGCTACAAAAAAATCAAAACTGAAGCGATGATTCACTCTTTGAGATCGGTTCGTCGCTATTGCAAGGATTTCACGAAAGAGTGGAGATGGAATGTGGAAAAACTGAATTAAAAGCTGGGAATCATCAATCGAAACGTGATTAAATAGTATCGGTGTCCTAGAAGATGATTGATGATTCCAACTTCTATGATGAGGAGTATATGAATAATACGATTTATGGCACTATGGATTTTATTAAGTTATAATGTGTTGACAATGCTGTGGACTAATCTTATCTAATAACGTGAAGAACAAACAATGTGAGGGCGACTTGGATCAATTGTTCTATCTTTGTTGAAAAATTCTAAACACATAACCCGTTTTACCATTTTTTCTTTAAATTCTTTTACTTATAACCATTATAAACAATCTTAACCTAACTACTTGTTTCTCACATATCTGAAAATTTCAACGGGAACAGAAGAATTCCATCAGAGCAAGACTCCAATCCCTGATGCTTTGATAAAGTGAGGTTATCACGAAAAAAACGGATACAACATATAGTTGATCACCCAATGATCGTCTACTGATTTTACATCCTTTGAACAAAGAGACATTCCTTGTTTTTCCAATATCTCAATAACATTCCGAATAAGCTTTCTATTCGAATGTATAAATTTACATTCTCAATTTTTTTTTCTTGAAATTGCTGACTGTTAATTAAAACTGAAAATATCTCATCAAGTGCAGGATTATAACAGGATATTCATGAGTATATTTACACTCAAGGTGGAACATTTAATTTTTTCATAAAAAATTTTTGGTTTTGCGAAACACAACAGTGAAAATAGTTCCAATCTAGGAGGCAGTGACAATGTTCAGTATTCATTTCTCTAGTCAGCAAACATGGATAGAATTGTTCGGTAATTAATTCTAAGCAAAATGGTATCGAATTGGAAAAACAGGGGAGTGGAGTAAATAATCACTTTTAAAACCAGTTTGAAAATGAATTCAGAAAAAATGTGCATTTTTCCAGTTACCCCAATAGGCACACATTAATTTTTCCATAAGGTACCAATAGTCTAACTAATATAATATGTATTATCCAATATAACTATGTCAAATCTTGATTTATCTATCTTAGTGGTAATGATCAAAATGAACTGACTACAATCAGGATAGTCATTAATGTTTTCCAAAGGTAACGATACATATTTAGGCCATTTCGAATAAACCATCTTTTCCGCAACGGAAGAAGTCAACGAATCAACGGAGAAAACATTAACAAAAATCCTTCGGATAAAATATAAACCCTCTGAACCTATACCAAATGATTATGGACATAAATGAATTTATACACCTAAAAAATCAAGAACCTCAATATACAATAATATACAAACTTTTCCATGAGATGTCTGAAGACGTTTAATTCCATGATTAAATCACAAAATGATATTGATGATTTTACAATTCTCTTTCGCACAATCCCCATGTATAATTTGTAGGTTTTCGTTCCGACTTTAATAAGATTTAGAATTTTTCAGTTATATTGTTTCGTGTCTTGTTTCATGAAAATGGCGTCTGAACGTTAAAAAATGATTTCCTTAGGCACATTCATTCCTCATGTCGTAAGGTGCACAAGAATTTCGACTTGACATCTGTCATCTGTCCTTACGACATTTCAATAACCTATCTGATGTGACGTGATGAATATCACAGCAACAGTATGTTGTATAGAACAGGTTATATCAAAGTATGAGGCATTTTCGACAAACGGAAGAAGGATCAACTGACATATAACCTTAAACCCTAAACTGTCAACATGAGTAGAATTAGTTTTATAAGTAGATTATTTAAAAAAGCACAACTTTAATTCGAAACAACATCCTCGGCCCACAACATCAAAAGACAATTCAGGATTACAGATTACGGTGTCTAAACTCCTAAACATATTTTTATCTCATAACTACCCACAAGTAAATACTCTAACGTTATATACACAACTCAATTAAAATTACCCCAAGAAAAGATTCAACGATTAAATAGAATTTGAATAAAAACAAGTTAATATACAGGGTGGTCAGAGCTCAAAGATTTTCCATTGTATTCCTTATACAATAAAACAATGATAAATATTTGAGTTATGAAATTGGAACTTTGGCCCACCCGGTATAGCGATGTTTTTGGGCAGAGGCTTAGTCAACATTACTAATGTTCAACTACTTTAAATCACGTTACATTTAGACAATGAGACTTTAGACTATGCAGTGTTTAGGCATTTCAATAAGTAAACCATGCCGTCAACAATCGATTAAAATTGATATGATTCTTAATTTCTTCACTTCAGTACAACTAAAAGATATGGAATGAATAAAATCTATGACCTGCATAGGATTAACGAAACAAAAATTATAACAGTTAACATTGCACACTAAGCACACATAAAATCTTTAGCCGCTACATTGAACTGTTGAAAATACTTTAATTGATTTTTAGAAACCCGTCACCTTTTTGAAATGCAATTTGAATTAATTTGTGATTAACACTAGTGATTGTTTAGTCGAATAATTTTGAGGAATTTCGGTTTATTGTCTGCGAATTGATGTAAGCAATGCATTTCGGGAATCAGGATGCGTTCGATTTGTCAACGGCTTCAGTTTAAAATTGTTCTGAAAGTGTCCAAACATTAACAATATAACAACATGCGATAACAACGATATACATACATAGTTTCAGTTATATTCTTCATATTTATATAATATATATCATTCAAATATATTTATTCAATCAATATATTCTATAAGCTTTTGGATGAATAATTGTGATGGCTGCTGTATGACTATTTACAATGTCATGCCATCAAAAACATGAGATGATAGATCACCGTTCATAACGATTCAGGACATTGGTAACTTCAGTTCTGCCTTTTAAAGCATGCGTTATGAGCGGGATATCGAGTGAAAAATCGGCATTGCGATCGGTAATATCTATTTCGGATGATTGTGTATTTTGGCCAGCCAAGCGATAATTGAGGTTCAAATACAGGTACAAATTTTGGAAATATAATCTTCTGCTTAACATTACCTATCACAAAGTACCTCCCGGTTAACAACAAATATTCCCTCGAAGACATATATAAAATTAAACTTAGCAACGATAAATTTTAATGAAAAAAGGAAACACGACATATACACATATGACATGATACAATGTAAATAATCAATGAATAAAAAATTGATCAGTAACAACCAACAAGAAATTTATAATGAACAGAGATAATAAAATTGAGAATAGACTATAAATTTTTTAACATCACGGACAATCTACAGAAGTTCAACGAATCTCCTTCAGACGTCGGGATAAACACATTGAGACTTCCAGTTATTAAATAGCAACATTAATTATTTAGAATTTGTGAAAAGCACGGGTACAGTTGATGTTCGTGTGCGACTAAAACTTTTCGTAGGACTTGAATAGGGGTGGGTGTGAATCTTTCCAGTGGTCGAATTTGGGACGTTTTTGATTGAATGAATGCTGTTTTAAAGTGAAGTTGGAAAAATTCTTGGGCCCCCCAGAGCTCCGCCTCTCGTACCCCTCTCAATGAATGAATATTTTCGTCGGATTGAAGTATCACTGCATGGCCAGGGGGTTGATGGCCAACCCCCCCCCGTTGTTTCTTGCGCGTTTCATCTCCTCTTCGGAGATGCGTTGCTCAATGAGATAGGTGGCCGTGTTTATCGAGTGGGTGTTGCCGGTGATGGTGACCATGCGATTTCTAGTGCCGGGGGCGAACACCCCCTTTTTGGATATCTGAATGTTTGCACCGCTCATCTGCTGTATTTCGATCAGGGATCTACCTCCTGGACCTGGAACCAAGACCTGCTGTGAGAGAAGAACTGGGCTTTTTTGAGCGACAGGGCGATAGATGGCGATAGTTTCGCGCTCGGGGAATGGTTCGAGTTTTTGAGGAAGCGGCTGTATTCAGGGCATAAAAAATTCTTCGCTTTTTTGTACGTAAAAGGCGATAACGCCTATCTTTACCTTCAAGATCTTATCAAAGTTTGTTAGATATACAATGCATGTATGGATAATCCGAACTCCCTATAATCCGAACTTTTTTTTAATCCGAACGACCATAATTGGTAAAATGATTGTGTACGAAAAATTCTTGATAATGGAATATTTGTTAGGACATTATTTGGGCTATTTCCAGTATCAATAAAAATGATATCTTTAATCCGAACTCTGTAATCCGAACATCCGCCAATTTTATATGTACAATAAAGAATTTATACTGGGTTATTCACGAATATGGCTCTGTAGAATATTTTTTGGAAAGACACGAGATTCAGGATTGAAATTCTAAAGGTGAGCTTCAAGTGAGAAGACGATTTCTCGTGTATTTTTTTAAGGGTTCTAGGACTTTTCAGATGGGAAGACCAATTTTTCATTGCATAAATAGATTCTCTATTGAATTCTGAGTCTTTTTGATTCCCAAAGTTTGAATTTTCCCGAAAAAATTCTCTTTAAATGGGGAAATACGAAAAAAAATATCTCAAAATTGAACTCTGTTGAAATACAGACAACTTCGAGGTTTTTTCATAAAAAGTTCTCATTTTTGAGAATCTCCGCGAAGAAAGGCTACTGCTTCTTTTCCGATAGCGTGATTTTCAGAATATGATACAGGAGGTCACAAATTCTTTGTCAAAGTTAGAAGTGCCGAATCATCAAAAAATCTTTTTTTTTCAAATTGGAACCCCAAATTTTCGAAATCTTCCTCAAAAAATAATAGGACCAAAGTGCAAAACTTTTATCCCAAAATGAATATTTTTCGAGATATTCAGGAGAAACGATTTTGTCTTCAATTTTCAATCTCATTCCGAATGTTTTTTTTACTGGAAAATAATTAGCGGTCAAGTGAAATTTTTGTAAATCTCTGTTATAAATATTTTCATATAGGTCAGCCGAGTTCAGTTTTTCTTTATTTTTTAAAGCTTAGGATAATTTCCACCAATTCTTAATTCTGGAGAATTTCTTTTTTGTCATGGTAGGGAAATTTGAATTTTCAGTAATAAAATTGTTACGTGTTCTGTTAATTATTCTTCCAAAAGCATTAAAAATAATTTTTTTTCTGCATTCCTGAGAATTTTTTTCGTTGACTTCACTAAAACGTACATTTAGAAATTTAAATCAATTGTTGCTCTCGCATTACAGATGACAATTCAAGAACTCAACTCGTCTGAACTATGGAAAATGTTTTCTCTAAAACAGAGATTTACAAAAATTTCACTTCACCAGTAATTATTTTCCAGTAGAAAAACACATTCAGAATGAGATTGAAAATTGAAGAAAAAATCGTTTTTCCTGACTTTCTCGAAAAATATTCACTTTGGGATAAAAGTCTTGGACGTATACAACTATTTTATGACGGAGATTTCGAAAATGCTTCGAAAAAATGGGGTTCCAATTTGAAAAAAAAAACGATTTTTTGATGTTTCGTCACTTCTAACTTTGAAAAAGAATTTGTGACCTCCTGTATCATATTCTGAAAATCAAGCTATCGGAAAAGAAGCATCAGCCTTTCTTCTCGGAGATTCAGAATATGATACAGGAGGTATCTTTCTTCTCGGAGATTCTCAAAAATGAGAATTTTTAAAGAAAAAACCTCGAAGTTGTCTGTATTTCAACAGAGTTCAATTTTGAGATTTTTTTCGTATTTCCTCATTTGAAGAGAATTTTCTCGGGAAAATTCAAACTTTTTGAATTAAAAAGACTCAGAATTCAATGAAGAATCTATTTATGCAATAAGAAATGGGTCTTCCCTTTGAAAAACGAAAGTCCTAGAAACTTAAAAAAATATACGAGAATTCGTCTTCTTACTGAAGCTCACCTTCAGAATTTCAATCTTGAATCTTGTCTTTCCTACAAATATTCTATAGAGCCATATTCGTGAATAACCCTGTATATGTATCTTGTTATTACATGTACAATCTAATGTAGTCATATATTATTAGATGTTGATCACACAATTTTCTTTTAATTTTGAAATACATATTTTTATAATCCGAATGATTTGATAGACCGAAAGGATTGTTTCAAGTTTCTGTTCGGATTATCCATATATTACTGTATGCCTTTATGTAATTATAGAAAACTCATGAGTGTGAAGTTTTCTCAGCCCTTTAGATTTTCTGAAGAATTTTTGTTGAGCTGAACTGTGCTAAGTTTGCTCCGCTTGGTGCCGTTGAAATTTTTTCTTAATTCCATGTGGTTCACCAGATATTTTAAAAACCGAAAAAATAGGCCAGCACAGAACTTTTTCGAAAGTCTGTCTAGATTCCCGAAAAATCGAAATTAAAAAAAAAATATAGCCCAGCACATTCGTTTTTCTTCTCAGAATTTGATGAAAAAATTCGTGGTACAATTTCGCCGGTTTGTGCCGTAAATATTCTCACGAAAATCGCTCAGATTTTCTGGCAAATAACGAAAATAAACAAAAATTAGCTCATTAGTTTATACCCTGAGCACTGTCGATTCCCTCAAAATTTGAATAATTCTCCCAGCACAAAATTTCCCAGAGTTACGGACCGATCGAGCACAATTGACTCACCCTGTACACGTGTGCCAAGTTGGATCAACACTTTTCAATTTCGGGAATTTTCTTGTGTACTGTATGAATTTTTCTTTTACATGGTTCTCAAGATATTCCATAAAGCAACTTATTTCCAAGAAAATCGATAATGAGAGTTAACATTTCATTTCTTCTCTTCTGAAAGTGTACGAGAAGAGACAACTAAAGTGCTAGGCTAAATCTTGTTTTTTTGGATGAATTAGCCATGAAAATCCATCCTTTTCGATAACTTAGGGATCACCAAAAAATTTAATACATTTTGGGGACATCTTGAGAACCGTATCCATAAAAAATTTCAAACGACAAAAAACATAACAACGTTGCACAATACAGTACGGACAGAAATATAACAGCACCAGCAACAAAGACAACTTCATTCCAGATTATCAATAACCTTCAACCCTGCACTGTATTTTTAAAGAAGGGCGCTGTTAAATTAGAGGTAGTATTGGCTATTTTTACCCATAAATAATCAGAACTAAGAACTACCCTATAGTAGGTAGTCCGTTGTTCAAAACACCTGTATTCGTCATGATCACAATTACATGTTTATGCTAGAGATATATATTTATATAAAAAATATATAAACAAATCTCAAACTTACTTGATATAAACATGAAACGAATGCGCCAGAAAAAGATTTGAATGGAGAAGAAAATTCTTGGTAGTATCAACGCATAGTTACGATATAATTCACCATCAGATGTTATATAAAGGACTGTTCAATAGTCAAATTTTGAAGTGACTTACTGATGGAATTTGACAACTTTAGTGTTTGAATGGTTTTATTTCAGTTTTCAATACTTTTATATATATATTTTTTTTATTATATTCAAACGTTAATTCACATGTTGGTTTTTAAGATTTTTTCAAATATGTATTAAAATCTTCAGCTCATACAAATACTGATTCAATTCTTCCTCTGCCAATTTGTGCAAATTTGAGATTTATTTACCTCTTTTATATATCCTCGATTATTCCACTGTTCTAATAGACTCGGAGCTCATTCGAATTTTACATTGAGATTCGCATGTTTCCATTATTTTATTCCAGATCCGTATGTTATTGTCCCTTATAAAAGTTATGAATTTTGGAGATGCGGATTATTTGTATATATTTTTATGGAATTTCTCAGTAAAAAAGCTGGTAAAACAGGTGTTTTGATAATAGATTAGTTCTCAATTAAGGTATAAAAATAGCCTATATTTTGTCCAGGGTGAGCCGAGAATAAGTAATTGTCCTACTACATACAGCCCGGTCAATCTAGGATTTACGTGAAAAAATAAATATATAAAAATAATCAAAAATGATCATCAGGGACTTTTTTCCAACATTTTTCAAGAACTAAAACTTAGCCAACTTAACAAGAAAAGACTTGAATTTTCTACACATAATGTATGAAAAGCTTATTCTAGCTTTGGTCGTTTGGGAAATATACATCGTTGAAAATCCACAGCTAAGAGGATGAAGAAAAATATTCTCGCCGAAAAATCTATTCAATTTTTTCAAAATCAATAACTAAAAAAAATCATGAAAGATTCCCGCATTTTTCAACTTTTGCAGTGATAGATTAATGTGATACAATTCTATTTTTTATTACCCTGTATATCTCCCAAACGGTCATATCTAGAAAACTTGGGGACAATTTGAATAGTAGATTGACTGAGCGTAGGAAACATATATGAGGACTGCATAAACCGTCAATAAAATTCTTTTCATTAAGAATAGTTATAAGACAAATTCATGAAAACAAGAATTCTTCATCTACTTTTTAAATTACCCTGTATATTCCTCACAGAGTGGATAAGAATCATGGTTTTGGATTATTATTTTCAAAGCTTTCTCATTCTTCATATATAAGAGAATGACCCACCCTATATATCCACTACTTCCCACCGTGTCTTCAACCAAATTAAGATAAAAACATAACACAACATAAACTCATCAAGTCTTCGATATTTTCGGTTCAGACAAGGTTCAGGCATATTGTGCTAGGCCAGAAGTTTTGTTAAAACAAAGAGGTTAAGACAAATTAATAGAGTTAGAGTAACAACGTAATTTGAGTCACAATAATCATAACCGTTAGAGAAAACGTTTCCTGTATTTTGTTGGCACAAATATCGCTTGACCGAAAGAATGAATGGATGTGAATGATTCTGAAATACATGAAGGCTTGATGAAACATTTCGAACACTTTGATATGCAAGTCTTCAGAAGGTCTTGATCGAGAGAACTCGAGCATCATTCCTGATTTTTCACCAACGAAAACATGAATTGATATTTATGAGACAGGTAGTTCAAACGTCACCTATACACGTTGCGATATAATTTGAGCCTGAACCAATGTACAAGTACAAATTGGTTAAAGTTATGCTGCCTATTAAAAGTCTCCATTTTTAAATGTATATCGCAATATGTACAATTGACCTTGTGAAATTATCTCCAGGTCGTTCGAATAGTTGCAAAATTGTCGAAAAGGTTTCAGGAATGCAGTATAGGTGGATTACAAAAATGTTCAGTTATCGGAATAGGTTATTGAACAATTTATAATACCAATATCTAAATCACAGCCTCGTAAGTCCAAAACTGATTTCGAAGAAAAAATTGGTTAGATGTGCGGATCTGGAAAATTGCGAGCGGAATGTAGGATTTAGCATAAGCACAGCACAAAATATATCAGAGAATGAAGTATTCGCCGATATGTGATTTTTTTTACCCTCTTTTTCAGGGTCACACGATATACTTCTTAGTCTCCAAAATCAATCATCTAGAAGAATTTTAATCTATGCCGTGTTTGCGTTGATTTGTGATGAAGAGGTTCGAGATTCACCCTGTATAGCAGATTCAGATAGTTTTGAGCAACGGTAAGTTGTTTTTTTTCTTTAAAGTTCATTAGATTTGTAAGCTATCTGTGAGTACTATTGTTTCGCTGATTATTTTCGTAACTTTTTATTCTTCTGGGAAAACTCAAAAGTTCTTTGAATATCATTTATCTCGGGAATGGTAGGTTTTTGGAAAAATTTCTTCGGGCAAAAATTGTTGGAGATATAATTTTCTACAAATTTCCTGATTGAATCAATTGCTTGATTCTGGCTGTTTCTGGTACTTCTAGACTGGATGAAAGGAGTTCTGGGCTTGATTTTAGTGAAAATACTATAAGTGGAAACCGTTTCACGATATCTTCATTTTTGTTCTCAATTTCGAAAAATTATCGATTTCGAAAATGTGCCATAACTTTTTCATTTTCGGAAATATCTGAATAAGATAAAAACTTTCAACAAGCACTTTTTCATTGGGAATAAGACATTATTGAAAATTTTTTTATCTTAAATTTTTTTTATGATTCAAAATAAAAAAGTGGTTTCTTATTTCTTATTTTAGGTGAAAAAGCGCTTCTAGAAAAATTTAACCATTTTCAGCTATTTTCGTAAATAAAAAAGTTACGGCAAATTTCGAAATCGATAATATTTCAAAATTAGAAAAAAAATTAAGATATCGTGAAACGGTTTTCACTAATGGTGTTTTCACGAAAATCGAACCCAGGACACCTTTCGAAGTTTTTTCCTATCTGGTTCGGAAGTACCTAAAACAGTCAAAGTGAAGCAATTTGGGATACCCTGTACTGTGAATTACAAAAGTAATGATAGAACAAGAAAATTTAATAAGTCTGAAGTGATGAAAGTAATGATAGCTGGGAAAACTCATTCTCTAGGATCTATTTTGGCAGTGAACTTTTTTTTTTCATTTTAGAGTCTTGAACAACATTTTTGAACAAAATGTAAACATTTCTTGGCTTTTATTCCTATAACTTATCCATCAACCTCTCAACTGAATCAGTCATTAATCATTTCATAAGTGAACACACCAAATTGGAACTTCTGATATTGTAAGTTTTTTTATGATTTGTCACATTTCCCAGCTTGTTTTCGATGTGTATGAAATGGGCCCAAAACTTTTGTACTTTTTTTGTGCTGAATTGTTCTCGACATATTTCAAAAACAGAAAAAATGTACCGGTTCAGAACTTTCGAATAATTGGATTCCAATGACTGAACAAAATTGTGCTACGAATGAACTGGTTTGTTCCGTTCGAATCTTTCAGAAACTCCGTCTAGCTCTTTCGTTTTTTCCTCTGACTAATGAATGGAAAAGTTTTTGCTGTCTTATGCCGTAAGTATTTTCACGAAAATTCCTCAAATTTTCTGGCAAATTACGAGAATGAAAAAAATTCAGGCCTCACTTTTCAGAAGGAAAACCTCTCAATTTTTTCTGAATTGAGAGGTTTTCCTCGTATGGAGAAAATGGGAGAAATTAGTAGATTATAGGAAAATCAGCATACCTGGCAACAGTGTGAAGTTTGCTCGGAACTTCTGGATTTCACACACAATGTTGCCAGGTATGCAGATTTTCCTATATTTTACTGATTTTCTTCATACAAGGTAAAACCTGTCGAGTTTTTCTGAAAATCTGACCCGCACAAGTTGGCACAATTATATAATACAATTTCCATCGGAAGAAAAAAATAGTGCTTTTTCTTCATTTTCGTAATTTTTCAGAAAATCTGAAGACTTTTCGTGAAAATATTGACGTCACAAGACAGCACAAATGTAGTGCAAATTTTCATTCATTTGTCAAAAGAAAAAACTAAAGCGTTGAATAATATTTTCACAAAAATTCTGCAAATTTTCTGAGAAATTGAGAAAATTAAATCTTTTTTTTTTTCAATTTCGATTTTTCAGGAATCTATACTTTTTCAACTTCGAATTGAGACTAATCACATTCAATTCGGGATGAAACAATTTCAAAATGAGAATAAGCAAGTTCAAATTGGTAAACACAATCGAGTTGGAAATAAACACATTCAAAATGCGACTAAACAATTTTATATTGGGAAATGACACTTCTTTTTTTTATAGAGAATTGTGCACGATTCTGCTACAATCTTGTAAAGTTCGAAGTGTTATTTCTTTTTATATTATGAGGTAACAAGTTTCCAAATGGATTTGGCCTTTGTCCAATTTGCGCACAAGTTTTACACAGTGGTCTTTCTTCTATTATGTATTAAAAACTTTTTCTGACTGATTTTTGATCCAGAGACTGGAATAGAAAACCTAAAATAAAATTCAGAAGACTGCAGAGCATTGATTCTCACATTTTTCTACGAGATATGAAATAAAACACGCCTGTTGAAAATTGCGCTACGTCCACTCCAGCAAGTACAGCTCTACGGTCAGCTGATTGACTGCTCGCGTCAAATCAACCTCCTCTATGTATTAATCAGCTGACAGATTAACTCACGTTCATTAATTGATTCGATTAATGAACATTTTCAATATGGAATAGTTAAGTGTCAATATTAATTCTTTTGATTCCAATTCGATTGTGTTTACCATTTTGAAGTTGCTTATTCTCGTTTTGAATATGTTCAATCCCAATTTGAATGTGATTAGTCTCAATTTGAAGTTGATGTGTAGCAAATTTTTTTCAGTTATTAGAATCCAATTTGTCGAACAGTGTTGGGCTGGCCCAGTTTTTCGGTTTTTGTCATATCTGGAGAATCATATGGAATTGAGAAAAAAATCGAAAGAAAGGCAAAAAGCGACACAAACCAAACGCAACAAATTTTATCTGGAATATCCAAGAGTGCTGTTATCTGTGTTTATCTGCATGAACTTAGCGACCCTCCTATGATAATATTGGCAACGTCGTTTGAACTACACGCCTCCCATTTCAACAGTTTAATAGTAACAGTACATCTTGAGCGAGAGACAAGATTTGAGAGGGTGGTGTAGCGGAGTGTAAACTTTCATCAGCACCCCAGAGGTGAAGTGTGTTAAGTCACAATATGAAAATTAGACAAAAGATAGATTTTTCAGTTCATCAAAGAATGTTTTCCGCAATTATTTGGAGACTTGATGTACCTAGGGAGTCAAAAATGTGTTTCACTAGCTAGAATTTACTGATGTGAATCCAATATTGTAGATAGTTCGTGTCTGTGAAAATGTGACTTAACACACTTTACCTCTGGGGTACTGTTATATTTTCTCTTTTTTTTTTCTTTTTCGAGTGCTCATTCGTAAATCCCTCGTTCCGCTAAGCTTCTCCAGATCCACACTAGAAACGTTCGACAGAACAAACTAGAATCACATTCACAACTCAGTTAGTCGTCGCGAAAAAAAAAAAAAAAAAGGGTTCCCGAAATCACCACGCCTGATAGTACTGATACGGGTTCCTGTAATCCTGGATGGAATAGTACGGGTTACCTAAGATGGCGCCGACGATGACCTCCGGGATCTCGACGTTCTTGGTGTCCTTGGGACCTCCGAGGTCTGCGGGGGTGGGGCTCTTGCTCAGCACGGTCATCTGCTGGCCGGTGCCCAGGCCGAAGCTGTTGTTGTTCAGCGAAATGGGCGCCGTGGCGGCGGACGCCTGGTGCCTGAACGGGTCGAAGGCGGCGTCGTAACGCTCGAGGCTCTGCCTGTTTGAGGGCGTGGTCGCTCCTGGAAAAGTCAAGGTCGTTAGTTGGTTTTTTTTGTTCATATTTCAACGGTCGAGTCAGCAAATCATCAGTACACATCCATATCCTACTAATCCTCCTATCCTACTAAGACTTATAACTTCCGAATCCCCTGAGACCCGCGCCTCCGCCTATGTTATTCACTGGAGAGATCCAGTCATTTTGGGCCAGTCATAAAATCAACAATTGATTGGAAAAACCTAATGTATCTCTGAGTTTTTATTGTGTTTTTAATGCCCACTTGCACCGTTTTCTGGTTAAGGCACCCTTAACGAAGGCGCCCTTAAATTTTGAGTCATGCTTTTCCCCGCCTTAACGGATCAGATCTTGCACCGCATATCTAATAGAAACGACTTTGTTAAGCACGCGCTAAGCAATGCCAAATCTGGCAACACTGTATGAATCAGTGAATTTGTTTGTTTTGACATAGAAATGCGACATGACCATATGGTTTTGTGTCGGCACTGAGCACAGCGAAGTAAGAAGAACACTAGAATTCATAGACGAACAAGATAATTTGTCTACGCATTTTCATTTTCAGTATTCTGATTCACAGAACGACATTTACTTTGGGCCGCTGACGAACTGGCATAGTACAACCAATCTTCTTTCTTTTATTTGAAGCAAATGATTTGATTTGATTTCAACAATCCTTTATTTGTAACTTGCATGACAAAATTCTGCACCTGTGGAATATCATCGAAGCGAAGTAAGACTTTTCATATTCACAAGAGTAAATAGTACCTGCAGAATTAATAATTGCATGGGTACAATCAATTGCTCCAATACCACGGGTAAAGCCAGCAATTTGGTAAAATTGCTTCTGTCTGAGGCATTTTTATGAATACTGAAACTCGAACAACTATTCTTGATACTGTAGATTGGTGGATTTTCATCAAATCGGCTACAGCCAATAAATGTCCTGCTGATGCGTAGAGTCGGAGGCACGCAAGGAGTTGACTCATCGGTGATGCACTCTGATTTCTACAATCATCAAGGCTTAAACTCCCTTCTTTGAGGTTTGACATCATCATACATATGATATAATATGATATTTACTTGCATATCACTTGGAAATTCTGAACCATCCTCAATTAATCTCAGCAGTTGCAGAGTAGTTTTTCTTGGTCAAACGAAATCGCCGAAAAAAATGCAAATTCGTCCATATCATGGTAGTGATTGGCCCTTATAAATTCTAGACTTCTAGGAAAACCATAGTCAATGATATCTGATATGTCGAAATCATCCTCATATAGATCATCAATTTAAATTAATAAAAATCTATCCATATTAATTATTAATTTCACGCAATCAAAAACAACACGTCAAAACTGAAGTTCGTTTTTGACGTTTGAATATTTGAGACGGGCTAAAGTCTTGTTTAAGCCATGAATATTCGCGACTCAAAATAGTCATCACTTATGTGGCACTTAAACTGCGGTGCAAGAGAATCGGCGTCTCAAACCTGACTTAAAATTTGAGTTGGACGTAAGTCAGACATATATTTGACGGTGCAAGTGGGCATAAGGTTCATTAGAGCAATGTACAGGGTGTACCAAGTTCGACGGCCTATTAGGCGTTTCTGGAGAACTGGACCTATTTGAAACCTGAAAATTGGGATTATGATATTTGGTGAAAGGTAATCCTGTTGTGTTCTAACGTAGATAGAGTAAGGGGTTAATCAGGAATATGTGTCTGATTGACTACCGTTACTGCCAGAATTTTACAAGTTTAAAGATTTTGTCAATTATATACACTTTTTTTACATGTAGACAGACTAACTGGCATTTCCACCATTCTGCACATGTCCATTATTCGTTAAGAACTCCTAGTACCATACTTGACATGTTATAACTATCTCTGTTTGCCTTAGAACGATAAAAAAAATCCTGATTAACCCCTTACTCTATCTAGATTATGATATTGTTTGACATTATCTACCGAGCTAAAATATTTTTGGAGCCTGACCACTTTCAGTTATACAGGGAGTGGAAAAAAAAATTAAAAAATTTCTGTTCTGTTTTTTGTTTTTGAATTTGATAGGGTATGCGATTCTGACTACAGTCGTACTCAAATCGTTGCATTCGTCAAAATACTTTCCAAAATATAAAAAAAAAACTGAAGAAAAAAGGGAGATAAGAGTATTCGGTATTATGTTTGTTATTCCTAACCTAGATATCGTAGGCACAAACCGTTTTCACATTTTTGAAGGCGAAGAAAGTGGAAATATTGTACATTTTTAGAATTTTGAAAAACTCGTCACAGGGTGTTCCAAATGTTAGGTCAAAAATTGGGATCAAGATAACTTTCGTTGTTCAAATAAGAACCCTATTTTTTATGATTGCGTTGGATTCTGCGAAAAAAATGATGATAATGTTTTAACATGTTGATGCCCCTAAAATTAATAATTCTCGAGTTATTTAGAATTTTCTGATTTTATGTCGTACGTAGCGTCAAATTCATTAAATCTGTTCCAAATCAACAATGATAAATGAATTCAGAAAAGAGGTGTGTCACTAGTGAGTTATTGGAATGATTTATCTTCTCTGACCAAGGTCATTGTTGATATGAAACAGATTCTATGAATTTGGCGCTATGGGATATGAAATCAGGAAATCCTGAATAACTCGAGAATTATTAATTTCTGGAGCATTAACATATTGAAACATTATCATCATTTTTCTTCGTACAATCCAACGCAACCATAAAAAATGAGGTTCTAATTTTAAAAACGAAAGTTATTAGCCAATCTTGATCCCAATTTTTGAACCAACATTCGAAACACCCTAAGACGAGTTTTTCAAAATTCTGAAAATTTACAATATTTCCACTGTCTTCGACTACAAAAACGTGAAAACGGTTTGTGCTTAAGATATCTAGATAAGAAAAAACAAACATAATACCGAATACTCTCATCTCCCATTTTTCTTCAGTTTTTTTTTGATATTTTGGAAACTATCTTAACGAAAGCAACGATTTGATAACGACTGTATTACGAATCGCATACTATCAAATTCGAAAGCCAAAAAAAACAGAAAAAAAATTTTGAAATTTCGTTTTCACTCCCTGTATAACTGAAAGAGGTCAGGCTCCAAAAATATTTTAGCTCGGTAGATGATGTCAAACAATATCATAATCTGAATTTTCAGATTTCAAATATGTATTGGTCGATTCGAGAACTATGAGCCCTTTTGTGTCGAGAAGAATCCCAGGATTATGTCGTTTGAACGGAAAAATAACATTGGCAGAACTGAAAACGCCACCTGAACTCCTGCATTCGTTTTTTTCTGGACAAGAACCTCTATCAGAACTTTGTATTCATTGTACCATTCTGGAAACCCTATCATAACATGTCGATTAAAGGAGGGTTCCACAAACCTTTGATTTTGCGATCAAAAAACCTTATGTAGATTCGAACCAATTGAATCCCTCGTTTCGAAATGTCAACGAATCGCGGTGGCTCCAATTAATTTGACGGTACAATCGAAGTTTCGTGAAACCGACCCTTTATCCGTGTGACTTCTCCGTGAGAAGTTTTACGGTGCGCTGAGATATATCCTACTTATGCGAAAGTTTGTAAGGATGTGAATATGGATGTTTGATAATCTTTCACGTAAACCCTGGGTTTGTTTGTCTCAAAAAGTTCTAAATAAGATACCCACCCAAACAGTCGCCCAAGGCGGCTTGTCCGAGCGCCCCAAACATGGCGCTGGTATTCGTTACAGCGGCGCCAGATTGTTCCATAACTCCTAGATAGCTGGAGACGGGCAGCGCTCCATGGGTGGTGCTCAGGCCCAGACCCATGCCTAAAATTCCGTATTTGGCCAGCACGGTCAAGGCTGTGGCTATCTCGGCCACGTGGTTCTCAGAGTATCCGGTGCTCCTCAACTGGACCTGTAAAAATGCAAGAGATTGAGATGGGGACTTTCTATACTCTGTTCAAATTTAGGAAGGAGCAACAACAACAAACAGAATCGTCTGGTTTACGCACAATAAAGCTCGTATTGGTCAAACGGTCATAACAACGCTCCATTTGACCGCCCTAAAAGATTGCCAGGGTCGTACTCGGAACTATGCTCAAGATTGCGGCAAGGTAATTCCAGGAAACACCAGAGTTTTAGAGATTTGGGTCGGAATCCTTTCCATTCAGTTAAAACTGAACGATTGTATGAAATCTCCTCGATTCGACTCTGGACGGAAAGTAACTATCCGAAAGCCCTCCTACCGCTGCGCAAACTGCTTTCGCTTAGGTTTGAACAGAGTATAGTTGACTTGTCGAGGGTTGGACCATCATTAAGTTGATTTGGTTGATTCTTCTGATATCTGAGGTATCTGGGATGAATTAATGTTCATCTGGAGAGGATACTCCAAGTTTTTATTTGTTTAGAATTCTTACTTAATTTCATGTTTGTACAATTGGGATTTTCCCGTAAATAAATAAATAAAAAATTATAGTATCTACTACACCATTTCCAATTGTAATTTTGAAATCGTCAATAATTGACATTCAGAAAACATCACTTGTATTTCAGATTAGTCAATTGAATTTCAGAAAACATCAAA
Organism: Hippodamia convergens; assembly: GCA_038502775.1. Classification (NCBI taxonomy): domain Eukaryota; kingdom Metazoa; phylum Arthropoda; class Insecta; order Coleoptera; family Coccinellidae; genus Hippodamia; species Hippodamia convergens. The sequence goes on from CM076607.1 coordinate 95,620,320, forward strand.
TGTACTTCAGATTAGTCATTCGAATTTCAGAAATAATCAATTGTATTTCAGGAAACATCAAATGTAATTCAGATAATACACTCAATTGAATTTGAGATATGGTCAATTATACACTGCGCAAAAAAATTAACGCGCATTATGGAAATCTCAAATTTATTCTATAACTGAAGTTGTTCTCAATGATAATTATTTTTATCAGAATTTTGCATGCATGTCGCACTCTCGCTACAAAAGTGACACAACTCAAAATTTACTTCTTCCGGTTCATGCTATGAATTAGATCAGAAAACGAGCCTAGATTAAATCATGGAAAATTTTTACCCACATCAATGGGTCCTCCATATATCATATCAGCACCTCAGAGGTAAAGTGTGTTAAGTCACATTTTTTCAGACACGAACTATCTACAATATTAGATTCACATTAGTAGATTCTAGCTAGTGGAACACATTTTTGACTCCCTAGGTATATGAAGTCGCCAAATAATGGCAGTACACATTCTTTGAAACAATGATCTCTCTTTTGTCTAATTTTGATATTGTGACTTAACACACTTTACCTCTGGGGTACTGATATAGATATCTACATATCAAAATTGGTGTCTATTTCATGTTTCCAATTAAATAGAAAATATTTACCATTTGAATATTTTTGACTTTTGAGTTGTGTCACTTTTGTAGCGAGGGTGCAATATGTTTCAACATTTTTCTTCAATACAGATGTTTTTTCCCAGCAGGAATAAAAAAAGATGATATTATCAAATTTTGAATGTATTGGCTCCATTCTAAAATCAGTTGTTCTCGATCAATTATAGTGATCAATAGTTTTTCTTTCGTTTGATTTTCTACACTCGATCGCTATGCAACGCGAAACACGCAATTTGACCCAAGAGGAATGTGCCCAAGCGGTAGTTTTGCGAGAAGAAGGGTGGACATACACAAGAATTGCAGAAAGGTTTGGAGTTTCCCATACGAGTGTGTTCAGAATGTTGCAGCGATTCAGGGAGACAGGTATGAATGTCCGAAGACCAGGACAGGGTAGACCACGGGTAACAACTGCCATTCAAGAACGTTACTTGAGAGTTTCTTCGTTGATACAACGGTTTGCAACCGCTCGCCTCCTTCAAAATCAGCTTGAGCAAACTCAGACAATAAGAAATCGCCTTAGAGAATAAGATTTAAGGCCTCGTGTCGCGGCAAGAGGCCCAGCTCTTACCCCAGCCCATCGAATGGCGCGTTTGGATTTTGCGAGAGAGCATATCCATTGGGAAGAGGCCGATTGGGAAAGAGTTCTCTTCACAGATGAGTCTAGATTCTGCCTCTACCATGGTGATCGACGTTCCTTTGTATACAGACGTCCACATGAAAGATATGCTCAGTGCAATTTCCTGAATACTACTGGTTTCGGGGGAGGATCGATTATGGTATGGGGTGGAATATCTTTGACTGCTCGCACAGACCTAGTGGTCGTTGATAATGGAGCTATGAATGCTGATAAGTATATAAGGAACATTCTTGAAGAGCATGTAGTGCCATTTGCCCCATACATTGGTGAAAATTCCATTTTTATGGACGATAATGCCAGACCCCATCGTGCGCACATCGTTCAGGAGTACCTTGAAGAGGTTGAAGTCTCTCGAATGGAATGGCCAGCAACAAGTCCAGATCTCAATCCGATTGAGCAGGTTTGGGACAACCTCAACAGAAGGCTGAGAAGTTCAGAAAATCATCCAGCTACTCTTAATGACTTAGGAATCCAATTCGGTGAAATCTGGGAAGGATTAGATCAGAACAATTCAAGATCACTCATTTTGAGTATGAACCGTCGTTGCCGAGCTGTAATTAACGCAAGGGGTGGAAACACCAAGTATTAAATCACTTATCAGCAATTCAGTATTTTGAAAGTTGTTTATTTCACTTCTTTCACATAAGATTCGGTGAAATCCTGAATTTTTCTTCCATTTAATGTATCTTGTTTCGTTCAAACCTTCCCGAGAGAACATAAAAAATAAGTCATAAAGTCAATGTAGAGTTAACTTTCATTAAAATTCAGATTTTTAGAATGTGCGTTGATTTTTTTGCGTGCGCAGTGTATAATATCATTTCTCCAATCTCATGATAAAAGATCTCTGAGCCTGGGAATTGAAAACGGTATTCATTTCGATGATTGAATGAGTTGGCTTTAGACCTTTGGTCATGCAACCAGTCACAATTCCAAAGTTGAGCAATGCAACTTTGATAGTTATTCTACGCTTTGTATAAATAAAATGAAGGAATAAGTATAGATAAGATATTTAAGAGTGTATATATAAATAAACAAGTAAATAATAATAACAGTAAATAAATAATTTCAATATGAAACAAGAAGTTAATATTGATTAAAATAAATAAGCATTTCGATGATTACTATCTTGAATTCATCTTTGTTTCAAAAATGTTCTCGATGTTGCCTCCGTAAAGGCGTAATATGTAATATGTCTTAGTTTTTGTTCCTGAAAAATATTCTGTTTTCTTGTGTTATAACATGTTTGGTTTATCTATGGGAGATGATTGCCTTTCATTGGGGTCCTGTAGCGGTCTTCAAACATCTGAAGTGCCGGAAAATCATCACCTGGAAGGTCGTATCCGGTTTGAAAAACCCTCACGACCAGAGAGCTAGAATTTGTGGATTTTGAATTTGAATATCGAAGGAATTTCGAAAGACAAGTGTGATTACGTCTCCAAATTAGCTGATGAACATGGTATCAGAGAGATTCTTCTGCAAGAAACCCACACGGCAACAGAATCGTCGTGAAGTAGGACAGTTGAAAGGTTATGTATTAATTGATTTTTTACAAGTTTAGCTTGTTATGTTGAAAAATTATCAGTTACGTAACTTTCAACAGATTCGGAAAGGGGAAATTGATGGAGTTCTTTTTTTAATTTCTTTCAAATTTTGTGACATTTCTGTCATAAATATTTATAAATCTCCGAACATTACTTGGCCAAGAAATCTCAATGCTGATGTTTTTTAAAGTAGCAAATGCATTTCCAAAATGCCTTCGATTTATTCTGAATAATCGGTTTCTTTTCTGCTTTTGTCTTTTTTCATTTCAGATTAAGAATTGCGAGTCGTTTTGGGAAGAATCTGTGTATCCGAGCCCATCGACGGATATCATGAAGATGATCACACTGATGTCTTTCAAGATTTTCCTGCTATTTGATATTTTATGTTATTTTGTTTACGGGGAGGCAGGTTTTTTCGGCTGAGGTTTTTTCCCCTGGCTGTATAGTATCGTATGATACTAGTGATGATAGTATCGTATGATACTATAGTATCATACAAAGAATGTTATGATACCCCGTTCTTTTTTTACCTCAGCTTAGGTACTTTTTGGTTCAACATTTATTGTATTCTTTTAGGTCTCTTTTTCATAAGAATATATATATATATATTTTTTTTTTTTTCTTACCTTTATGTGATCCAACAGTTGCGCCGTAATGTTCCCAACCCCCTGTCCCGGCTGTCCCAGATTGAGGCTCATGTTCAGGCCCCCGTTCAGCATGATGGTCGAGCTTATGTTACTGTTGAGGCTGGTGGTGGACGCGTTGAAACCGTTACCGTTGTTCGCGAAAGGAGAACCGGTAGGGTTAAAGTTGGCCACAGGTCCGTTCACGTCAGCGTACGACACGTTGAGGCACGTTCCGCTCTGCGGGTCCTCCACTATCTTGCTGATAATCATCAGGCAGGCCTCTTTGTTCTGCTCCTTGTCGCCTGCAACGAAAGCACCGATAAGATAGGGACGATCTGGAGGAAACTCATCAATTTTTCCAAGATTTAGAAATGCCGGTTTAATGAGGAATGTTTACAGGTATGCAAAATCGATCGAAACTTCGTCACAGTATAACCTATATGTATATGAAATCACTAGTTTTTGTTTCAGTCGAAAAGACCTAGTAGTTCGGATTTTACAACCCCGTGAATATTCAATTCCTCGCGGCGATGTGACGTCATACTACATTCGCAAATCGCACTCCGTGAGACGAAAGGCCCTTATATTGGACCCGGCTACGTACTGAACCTCGCAAGTCGTTGGGTGTAAAGTGACGTCACACGGATCCATCGAACTCATGTTTATAACTCGATATCTCGGGCGCTATTTGAAGTATTCAAATAATTTTCGGACACAATATTTTCATTTTCTACGGAGAATAGGAATGTGTAGAAATTGAAAAATGTGAACATTCCTCATTGTGGCAGATATACGGGTGTTTCAGAATAAGGTTCCGTTAATTCGAGATCTTGATCCTCAGATGATTTTATGATATAAAGGTCCTATGAACCATGGGCCTCTGACGCACGGTTTCTGAGATACAGGGTGTTGAAATTTAAAAAAGAAATTGGTTTTATAAAATTATTTTCTACACCATACACGATCTCTTTTTGCGTTTTGGCATGATATGAGTACGTATTAAGACACTTTTTTTCCGATACGAAACGATGTTTAATTTTCACCAGTCGTCCGTACAGACTTCTGTCCCAACAAGTTTGTTGAAAAAATTAGTACGCCAATGATTTTTTTCAAATTTTAAATTATTTTCATAATCCCTACATAATTAACAGTAAGAATGGTCTCTGGAGTTTTTTACCTGCGACGAATATTTTCTGAGAAAAAAATGAAATGCAAATTCAGCATGTACTTCAATACCGACTAATTTTCAGACTAAGGTTCCGTGAATTCGGAATCTTAATCCTCACATGATTGTATGATATAAACTTCCTATAGACTATGGGTCCCTGACGCATTGTTTCTGAGAAACGGGGTGTTGAAATAAAAAAAAATTATGTTTTTCGAATTCATTTTCGGCACGGTACACATTTTTTTTTGCGTTTTGGTAGGTTATCAGTAAGCCATAACGCCATAAAACACATTTTCTGAACTTCTTGAAGTAATAAAAAAATTTCGTAACTTTCTTAGATGAAATTGCATTTTGGAAGTAATCAAAGAATTTCGTAACTTTCCTAGATGAAATTGCATTTTATTTTTTTTCTCAGAAAGTATTCGTCGCAGGTAAAAAACTCAGGAGATCATTCCCACTGTTAATTATGTCGTGATTACGAAAATAGTTTGAAATAAAAAAAAACCATTGGCGTACCAATTTTTTCACCGAATTTGTTCGGACAGAAGTCCGTACGGATGCCACTGGTGAAAATTAAACATTGTTTCGTATCGGAAAAAAATGTGTCTTAATGCGTACTCATAACGTGCCAAAACGCAAAAAGAGATCGTGTACGGTATAGAAAACAATTTCATGAAACCTTTTTTTTTCATTTCAACACCCTGTATCTCAGAATCAGTGGGTCAGAGACCCATAGTTCATAGGAACTTTATATCATGAAATCAACTGAGGATTAAGATCTCGAATTTACGGAACCTTATTCTGAAACACCCTGTAGAGTATGGAGTATGGTGGTCAGATGACGATAATTTAGTACATCTCCTGAAACAAAAGAGATAGAAAAAGACTAATATACATGTCATGTTCTCTTTTTTTCGAAAAACATTACTTCATCACTACTCTATGCCAGCATCTGATATCTTAATATATAAAACTAAGTCGGCCATTTTGTTGGTTTCACCATTTATAACTCAAGATTGGATGAACTGTTTGTTATGAAAGATTATTTTTTAGATCCTTCTACGACGAAGTTAACATAAAATACATTGAAACTCTAAAAAATTTGATGAAATGGAAAAAAATAGGAAATAATTTTCTTTCTTGTGAATAACGCCAGTAGGTGTCGCTACGGTTAAGAGCGTTCACGTGAAAGCATTATATTTGATATCAATTCGGTGAACTACACTTTATAATAATATTAACGCATCTGAGTCCATGTGTTTTTACACATGACGAAATGTTTTGAACAAATCTCCATTCTACTATTATAAATGTAAACAATTACTGAGTATTTTGAGTTGCCTTAACGGATGTTTTGGGGGCGCATTGATTCCTATTGTCTGGTGACTTCCGACAACCATTACCGGTAATTCCAAAATCGACGGCTGCCGATGAGATAAATGCTTGCCTAAAATCGTCAACTTCAAATTTGGCTTGGTAATAAAGCCCTCAATTCAGTTGATTGCAGTTGGAATAGTACCAATAGATTTTGGCAGCTTTCAAAAATGCAAAAAAAACCTGCACCACAAAAATTGTTGAAAATGATTTTTTGTAACTGCAAAAAAGGATGCAATGCGTCATGCACCTACAGAAAACTGAGTCTTTTTCGTAACGCCACATGTGGGGAATGTGCAGGTGTTAACTGCCAAAACAGTTGTCCAATCTTTGGCAAAGATGAAGAAATAATTGACAATGGCGACAGCCACTCAGAATCAGATTAATTTTTTGACACAAAAAGTATTAATTTCATGTGAATAAAGTGATGAATAAATGAAATGTTCAAAATGATATCTTCATTTTGTTATTTTCTACAGATAGGGGTTTCTTTTAGGGGTTGAAAAATAAAAATAACTAAAACTAACATTGATCCAAAATACTGTCATAAAATTGATTGAAATTAATTAATTATATTAATAGAGATACATTTTTACACATTTTATGCTGTAACTTGTAGTGCTTGCTCGAAAGTAATCCATTATTCAGCACATTCCCCAATTATTCTAAAGATGAAACTTCTGCAAAACTTTCGAATCTATACTCCATTCACAAATATAAAATCACACCTCAGGCCTTGGAAATTTAACACATTCCACTCTGGATCGAACGAAAATGGAGGTTATGACGCTTGTCAAAAAATTTTTATGTTCCTAGTCCAATGAATGAATTGGAAAAGATGTGATGGACGAAAATAATCAACGTTTAAATGAATTGATAGAAAGGATTCCCTTTCTAGTTATTTGAAATATTTCGATTTCGAACAATATGTAAACAAAGAAACAAACTGGCAACGTCCTTTTGTCATTAACGATATTTTCTGTTTTTTAATCAGGTGCACCAATTCCTGAAAACGATACCATGACCTCCTACGTGATTTTATAAAAGTGAATGGAGTAAACGTGGTACCTATTTTTCTACTTTGTGTGATTGAAAACTCATCAATCGAAAGTCATATTGAAGATAGTTAATTTCGTTGGTTTGTCAATATTTTTACACTTGTGGTAGTTCTAGGACATTCAAATTCCTGCAACTTCTTAATGATTCAAGAAAAAACATCACCTCCACATTTAAATGTTCTCGTCAACCATATTATTAATTCCCTATCATGTACAATCATCATATTGTGTTATGGGAATCTGCTTCTCATATGTATAGTTAACATTATATTGGAAACATGTGATTATGGAAGAGTTTGGAAATGTAAAAACACCTCTTTCTTACTCAAGGGATCTGAAAAAAAAACACGAAGATCCTTGGACTCTATCCGCCAGCATTGTGTAAAAAGAGGAATCATTCTTATAATGGATTCGAATAACATGCATTGCATTATACGGATATTCAAGGTTATTTTTTCCAATTGCGAAATCTTCATTGGTGTTGATGAATTTGTAATTAACCTAAATGACTCGTTTGTTGTTTCTGAAAAGTTATTCAGGAACTACGAAGTTTTGTAGTGGTGATGCTTCTTACTCTTGATTTATCCAGAGTACATTAAACACTTGAGCAAAATAAAGTTTGTCTTGGTTATTGGCTTTCAAATCTACACCTACTCCTTGGTTGCCAGTACTCTCAAATATTATCCATCCCCATATTCGCAGAGAGATAACAGCTTTGAATTTTGGAACAAATTCAATTCCTTTCTGAAGTCATTTCCCATACTCACCTATATTCCAGATAATAAGGTCCCCAGATTGAAGTCGCGTAAACCTTTTTGGTCAAATTTCTAATTAATATGGATAGAAGCGACAAAGAAATTTGGCAATCTTAATGGAATGTATGCAATTTTTTCAGTAATAATCTTATTTCTGATCCTTCCATCAGAATTCCTGGTTTTGACCTTCCCAGGAGAATATGGTCTGTTCTGAATCGCATTAGAACAGGCCATGGACGATGCAACACCATGCTCTTCCGATGGAATTCGGTTGAGAGCCCTAGTTGTGAGTGTGGGGAAAATGAGAAGACTATAGAAAATCTTATAAATAGTTGTTCCATTTATAAATTTCAAGATGGTTTTGAGGCTTTACATAAAGTAACAAATGCATTTCTGAAATGGGTGGTTAATTTCAAAATTTTTCCTGATATTTAATATTTTATGTTATTTTTTTTACGGGGTGGCAGGTTTTTTCGGCTGAGGTTTTTTTCCCTGGCTTTATAGTATCGTATGATACTAGTGATGATAGTATCGTATGATTCTATAGTATCATACGAAGAATGTTATGATACCCCGTTCTTTTTTTACCTCAGCTTAGGTACTTTTTGTTTCAACATTTATTGTATTATTTTAGCTCTCTATTTTCATAAGAATATATATATATATATATATAATTTCAAAATAACTTAATTTATTCTAAATAGTTGGTTTCTTTTCTGATTTTGTCTTTTTTCATTTCAGATTAAGAATTGCGAGTCGTTTTGTGAAAAATCTGTTTATCTGAGTCCATAGACGGATAACATGAAAATGTTCTCTTAGATCACGCTGATGTCTTTCAAGATTTCTGTGATATTTAATGTTTTTAGTGATTTTATTTTCACGGGGGAAGTAAGGGTTTTTTTCAGCTGAGGTTTTTTCCCTTTCCTCATCCAATCATAGTGCCGACCTGTATGGTTTTCCTGTGTTGCACCAACCTCAGCTAGGCACCTTTTTGTTTTAATATCAGCACCCCAGAGGTAAAGTGTGTTAAGTCACAATTTCAAAATTAGTCATAAGAGAGATTTTTCAGTTCGATTTTTGTTTGAAAGAATGTTTACTGATATTATTTGGCGAAATGATTTACCTAGGGAGTTGAAAATGTGTCTCACTAGCTAGAATTCACGAAGGTGAAACCAATATCGTAGATAACGCGAAAAAATGTGACTTAACACACTTTAACTATGGTATATATACTCCCCGTCAATAAATTCCGCACAGGCAAAATTTTTGTCAAATTCAACACCCTGTATCTTTTTTCGTGGTTCTCCCATTTTGTTGAAATTTTCACCAGGTATAGTATTGGGTTTTGTTATATTAACCTTTACTTTGCAAAAATACCTGTAGTTTATCCGTTATACAGGGTGAAACAAAATCTTGTTTTATACCCTTCATTTCTAAATACCCTGTGGTGAATTTGAGGCGGAAAATTTGATATCATTCAGTTTTGATTTGAAGTGTGACCTTTTCTTAACAAAATGTTTTTTGATTTACGTCAGTATCTGCGTTGCATTTTTTCAATTTAAAATACTATAATTCCTTATCGACTAGTAAACATAAACAAACATGAAAATTAATAGCGTGTATTTCCACCTCGCTTTCTCATCACTTCTACCGTACGACGTGGCATACTTTCAATGCATTTACGAATTGCGTTTGGGGGAAGCAACAATTTCTGTTAATGCAGAACAATGTTAGGCCTCACGTTGCAAGGGTTGTAACAGAATTCTTTGAAAAGGCTAATATTCAACGATTCGTGTGGCCAGCCAGAAGTCCGGATTTAAATCCAATTGAACATATGCGATATGCTAGGTAGACATATTCGAAATCGGCAGTCCAACACCTTACCCGATTTACGAACAGCCCTTCTTGAAGAACGGGAAAATATTCCCCCAGAAGCAATTCGGAAATGCATTGAAAGTATGCCACATCGTATGGTAGAAGTGATGAGAAAGCGAGGTGGAAATACACGCTAAATATTTTCAGATGTTTGTTCATGTTTGCTAGTCGATAAGGTATTGTAATGTTTTTAATTGTTATAAAAATTGAAAAAATGCATCACTTTCTTTGAAAATGTGTATCTCTTTTTTAAAAGCAGATACTGACGTAAATCAAGAAACATTTTGTAAAGAAAGAATCACAGGTCAAATTATAACTTAATGATATCAAATTTTCCGCCTCAAATTCACCATAGGGTGTTTAGAAATGGAGAGTATAAAATAAGGTTTTGTTTCTCCCTGTATAAGGGATAAACTACAGATGTTTTTGCAAAGTAAATTTCAGGTTAATATAACAAGACCCAATACTATACCTGTTGAAAATTTCAACAAAATCGGAGAACTACAAAAAAAGATGCAGGGTGTTGAATTTGACAAAAATTTTGCCTATCCGGAATTTATTCAGGGGAAGTGTATATCGTGGGGTTACAAGCTAAAAGCACTAAGTCAACAATTTGAAAAAACGTCTTTTCATCCATTTTTGGGGACTGCAATCTTTTTTAAATAATGTAAAACTATGGCATGGTATTCCTAAGGTGTATCTCTTCTATTTGAAACAGTTTTTAACGCCTACAATATTTATACAAAGTTTTGAAATACATTCAAACTTTAAATTGCTCGTAACTCCTAAACTTGTTTTTAGACTAAGTGCTTTTTGCTTGTAACCCCACGATATATTCAGTGGGTGGCTCGACGGGTTCAGACCTGCCCCGATGGCATTCTTGCCCGATACAATTGTGGCCAATTAGCATCCGTAATTGATCAACAGTTAATTAATCAAAGCGGCGTACCGATTGCATAGAATCGGCGTCACGGTTCCTCTTTGTCTCGTGTTTCGGTCGCGCTCCTACGTTCCCTCGGCTGTTGCACGTTTTAACGAGTTCGTTTTTCGATCCGGGGTACCACAAAGGCTGCCCGGGAAGCTTCAATTATCGCCGGCGACCGTTGGGATAGACTCGCAGCGCCCCTTTCGGCGTATGTTCGAACTACGCTTTCGAGCGCTTGTTGCGAAAACAATTACGTTATTATCAGTACTGGGTAAGCTGTTAGAACAAATTATAAAAAGCTCACTTCAAATAGAAATTGAACAGAAAATTCCTTACTATCAATTTGGGTTCAAGGAAAAAAATTCTACTATCCACCCTATCACAATCCTGACATCTAATCTCCAAGCGAACAAACTTATGGGAAAACACAGCACTGCATTATTTCTGGATATTAGCAAGGCTTTTGAGAGTGTCTGGCATAAGGGTTTGCTGTATAAATTGGATAAACTGGGATGTTCCGACTTCATAATTCTGATTCTGAGAAGCTACCTAATAGTCCGTACCCTACAAATCCGGGTAAGAGACAGTGTCTCATCACTGTTCAGCAATGAACAAGGTGTTCCCCAGGGATCTCCTCTATCACCTCTTCTCTACAATGCCTATTGCAACGATATGTATAGCAAAGATAACAGACATTTCAACAGAGGCCTATACATGCTACAATTTGCTGACGATACAGCCTTGATTTCCCACAATACTAGCATTGAGAAGTCGGTGGATTGCCTACAGCAGTTGTTGAACGAGACAATGAAGTGGTTCAATAAATGGAATCTACAAATCAATCCAAACAAATCATAATTCATACTGTTCTATCACAAAATGAGAACAAATTCTCCAAAATTTAGATTTGTGTACACTTCTATCAGTGCGCAAAGCAGTGTGAAATATCTAGGTGTTATCAACGACAGCAAACTTTCCTTCAAAACGAATGCCACCTCATGTAAAAAGAAATGCATCGCCAGAAGCAAACACTTTCGAAGCCTTACTTATGAGAATACAGGAATTAACTTGAAAACAGCTGCCCATATCTACAAAACTATATGAATTAACAAAAATTACTCCAATAGAACAAATACTGAATGATCTGTCAAAAAGATTTTCAACAAGGGAAACCAATGTACAAATAGTAAGTCAAATCTGCATTGGTAGAGAACCAACCAGATGAGCAAAGAGGAAACACCCACACAAAACGATATGGGAACTGATCCAGGACATGAACATCTGATCCAATAAGATACACAAATAATCTTATATATCTGTATATATATACGTTCAATTTGTCATCTACACCACTGCATCAATATTTATAATTTAAGAAACACGTAACTTTGTACAAACAGGCGGAAGGACCTCGGTCGATGGCCATTTGGATATGTCCAATAAAGAACATTCTTGATTGATTGATTGGTCTTTTTATGTTCATATTGATGTTGGGCTGGTAAAAATGTAAAGCATGAAGTAAACAGCTCGCCTTCCAGTCCCAGAGATCTTATGAAATCCAATACCTCGGAAGGCTTCAGTGGGGCTAATTCCTCACTCCCACAGGTCTCTTGACCAAAGCATTGTTTCCTGTGGCTTACAATGCCGAAGCATTCTGTGACTAGGTGAATAGGAGTTTCTTCCTCCTCCCCACAGAATCTACACTCGTCAGTGTCCGATACGCCCATTCTCAGCAAGTGCTTTCTGAGGCGACAATGCTCTGTAAGAAAGCCAGTAGGGAGGAGTAGTTGGTTCTTACTGAGATCCAAACATCTTTTGGATCTTGCAGATTCAAAATTCCGAAGGAACTTTTTGGAGTGATCCAACCCTGGGAGATTCTGCCAGAGTGTTTCTCTTTCAGTTTTCTCCAGAAACTCCTTCTTGCCAGGAATCGTGCACTCTGATGTTGGAATTGGATCGTGCAGGTAGAACGCGAAATATAGCGTTGCACTCTATGATCGCAGGAAAAATGAAATTACTTTTTTCTTCATTGTACGTGTTTTTCCTCGAATATTACATTGTAAAAACTTTGTCCGGGCTATAACGAACACAACAAAAAAAGAATCATCCAAATGGATGCTGTCGTTTAGACGTGATGCTCCGTCAAAACCAACCATGGATTGTTCGTAAATATTCATTCGACGCATCAAACTTCACCGAATATACATTGAATGAAGAACAGCATTCTAAAATAAAGATGGGTACGGCAGTTATCATCCTCCAGTGTCTTCGTTCAGACAGTTAATAGTTTAAAAGGGGTTACAGTCCACTGTACAGTCCACTACAGGTCTCTTGACCGAAGCATTGTTTCCTTTGGCTTACGATGCCAAAGAATTCTGTGACTAGGTGAATAGGAGTTTCTTCCTCCTCCCCACAGAATCTACACTCGTCAGTGTCCGATAGGCCCATTCTCAGCAAGTGCTTTCTGAGGCGACAATGCCCTATAAGAAAGCCAGTGAGGAGGTGTAGTTGGTTCTTACTGAGATCCAAATATCTTTTCGAAGGAACTTCTTGAAGAGATCCATCCCTGGGAGATTCCGCCAGAATGTTTCCCTTTCGGTTTTTTTTTTCTCCCGAAACCCCTTCTTATAGTTGTCAATCTTAGTATATCTATTTACTTTCCAGTACATGAGTCGATAAACTTATATCTTCTTATTTATGTTTAGTCCATTGGAATAGACACTGGACCACAGAGTGATCTGATGCTTTGATGTCCACTTGCACCGTCAAATATAGGTCTGACTTACGTTTAAGTGCCTCATAAGTAATGACTATTTTAAGCCGCGAATATTCATGGCTTAAGCAAGACTTCAGCCCCTCTCAAATATTCAAACGTCAAAAACGAACTTCAGTTTTGACGTGTTGTTTTTGATTGCGTGAATTTAATAATTATTACGGATAGATCTTCATTTCTATATGATTTATATGAGTATGATTTCGATATATTATTAGATATCATTGATTATGGCTTTCCCAGAAGTCTAGAATTCAATAGGGCCGATCACTACCATGATATGGACGAATTCGCATTTTTTCGGCGATTTCGTTTGACCAAAAAAACTACTCTACAACTTCTGAGATTAATTGAGGATGATTCAGAATTGCCAAGTGATATGCAAGTACATATCTTTTATATCTTATGTATGATGATGTCAAACCTCGAAGAAGGGAGTTTAAACCTTGATGATTGTAGGAATCACAGTTTATCACCGATGAGTCAACTCCTTACGTGCCTGTGATTCTAAGCATCAGCAAGACTTTTATTGCCTGTAGCCGATTTGATGAAAATCCACGAGTCTACAGTATCAAGAATAGTTGTTCGAGTTTCAGTATTCATAAAAATGCCTCAGACAGAAGCAGAATTGCGTCCCACCCTAACTCAATTTTACCAAATGGCTGGATTTCCTCGTGTTATTGGAGCAATTGATTGTACCCATGCAATTATTAATTCCGCAGGTACTATTTACTCTTGTGAATATGAAAAGTATTACTTCGATGATATTCCATAGGAGGAGAATTATGTCATTCAAGTTACAAATAAAGAATTGTTGAAATCAAATCGAATCATTTGCTTCAAATAAAAAAATAGGTTGTACTGTGCCTGTTCGTCAGTGGCCCAAAGTATATGTCGTTTTGTGAATCAGAATACTGAAAATGAAAATGCGCAGACAAATTATCTTGTTCGTCTATGAATTCGCGTGTTCTTCTTACTTCGCTGTGCTCAGTGCCGACACGAAACCATATGATCATGTCGCATTTCTATGTCAAAACAAACAAATTCACTGATTTATACAGTGTTGCCAGATTAAGCATTGCTTAGCGCGTGCTTAAAAAAGTCGTTTCTATTATATATGCGGTGCAAGATCTGATCCGTTAAGGCGGGAAAAAGCATGACTCAAAATGAAAGGGCGCCTTAGATAAGGGTACCTTAACTAGAAAACGGTGCAAGTGGGCATTAGAAACAATGTTTTTTTTTCAAATTTCAATTAGAGAGCTTCAAGTAGCATTTTTAATCCTATGATTAAAAGTGTCGCTAATCAACGAGCAAATTTTTGTATGGTAAGGGAATTGATGGTTTTCGCACCTGAAAATAGTACAAAAATGTCAACATTTTCTGATGGTTGGAGAAAAAGAATATTTTACTCTTTGTTTGTTATTTTTCTGTATGTGTTTATTTAGATTTGAATTTTGTAGGACTAACAAAGGTTTTTTGTCGAGTAAAAAGGTATATATTTCTTTCCTGTTTAGTGCATGTTTGTTTTGGAATTTTGTTGTTAAAGTAATTTTTTCTGGTTAAAAAAATTTATTTTTTCTAGTCGGCCAAAAACAACTCACCTATCACAGTAATGCACCTCTCCTGAAGGCTGACGTCCTTGGACTTCTGGGAGATCTGGACGTACGACCCGCTAGTCTCCTTAATCTGCTTGATGAAGTTCCCCCCCTTGCCGATAATCATGCCGGCCGTCGAGTTGGGCACCAGGATTTTCATCTGCCTGTCCCTGTCGGTCTTCGTGTCTCCCTCCACCATGGCCTTGACCTCGGGCTTTTCGCGGATCTTGTCCATTATGAAGTCGTTCACAGCCATGATCGCGTCCACGGTGCCCGTGATCAGGCACACCCTTTCTGTGGTACCTGGCGACGAAAAAAAAGGGTGATTAGATCGATAAGTTTCCGTCAGATGGCGACGCGAGTCAGTTCATCGCGTAGATCTATCTCTATCGTTTATCGTGACAGGTGTCATTGTCGCCTGAATTCGCGATGGAAGGGTAGGTTGCGCCCTCTATAGAGCAAAACACAAGTCAATGCGACACCGCCGGAGTTAGCTGGAAACGAGTATCGTTTTGACAGTTAGTACGTGAAAGCTGGGTTTATTTGTTTTTTTTTATTGCGATAAAAAGATATGCCTGAGGAAAAAACCTTGAAAAACACTAATTGAAGAGTGGAAATTCAAAAGGGTCTAAGTGCCACTTTCACGAAATTTTAGATTTCATTTGTTATGGGGTCTATGTGCCAAGGCCAATAGCCTACGGAACGGTCAATGTGCTATCCGCTTCCGGCAGTCATCATTTCTGATGGAAAAAACTGCGCATGTTCTAAGTGCCATCATCTGTTTCACGTTAAAAGGGTCTAAGTGCCAAATTATCAATATTGTAAGTATACAAAATGGACACACAAGCCGATAATATTGCAGTGAAAAGGCGGCAAAAAGGGACCGAGAGTGTCAAAACAGAAAAAAAAAATATGCAGAGTTGTTGGTTTGCAACAAACAGATTATAAAAATATCCACTTGAACAAGAGCAAATTCAATACGAAATCAGCAGACTCACTTTATGCTTCTGTTGCAGGTGGCATGTTCTAGTGAATATTTCTGCAATTAGAACATTATCATCATTTTTCTTCGCAGAATCCAACGCAATCATAAAAAATAGGGTTCTAATTTGAAAAATGAAAGTTATGAGCTAATCTTGATCCCTATTTTTGAACCAACATTCGAAACACCCTGTGACGGGTTATTCAAAATTTTGTAAATGTACAATATTTCCACAGTCTTCGCCTTCAAAAACGTGAAAACGGTTTGTGCCTACGATATCTAAGTAGGTTAGGAATAACAAACATAACACCGAATACTCTCATCTCCCTTTTTTCTTAAGTTTTTTCTCGATATTTTGAAAAGTATTTTGACGAATGCAACGATTTGAGTACGAATGTTTTCAGAATTGCAGACTCTATCAAATTCGAAAACAAAAAAACAGAAAAAAAAATTTTTGAAATTTTTTTTTTCTCCCTTTACAACTGAAAGTGGTCAGGCTCCAAGAATATTTTAGATCGGTACACCCTGTATAAGTAGTTTTATTTCATTCTGCATTTTGTACAGAATAACAGTTTTAAATTTTTTTTCAAACTTTTTTCATAAGTTCTAGACATGTTTTATGTAATATCTCAGTTCGAATTTTTTGGCACTTAGACCCTTTTGAATTTCCACTCTTCAATTGTTGTGTTTTTGGATGTAATTCTGAAAAATCTAGGAATCCTGGAGCCCATTTTCATTATTTTCGTGGTAAAAATCAAAATGTTTACGTAACCAACAAACTAGAAATCGTAGAGGAAATTAATAGACGTAAATCCTGGGAGCATGTTTTGATGATGGAAAAACCTGTATCTAAACATATTAGAGTATGCTCACACCAATTCCGACCAGAAGATTATAGAATGAAAACAGGCAAGATTGGAAACTGATGTCAATTGAAAACAATGCTTCATATGTTTTGAATTATTTCAGAAACTCCCACTATGAAAACATTTCTGCTACTGGAGAAGAAAGCTGTACCTTCACAAAACCTAATAAAAAAAGCAATTCATGTCAACACATTTTAACTTTTTGTTCAGATCATTCTGAACAATAACTTTCATTCTTATCGAAATGAATTACTTTGAGTCTACTTGTTATATTTGAATATATAGGAGTCACAACAATTCAATGAGCCTAGTTGAAAGTGAAAAAGTGCTGAATGCAGGCCATATGATAATGTGCAATAAAACTAGGGGCAGTATGAGTTCTCTTGATTGTTGCAAAAATGAACTTATGTTCAGCAATGATCAAATCTATATGTGGAATTAATTAGTTCTCTGAAGAATTTTTATTCAAAATTTATCACCCATTTTCTTCTCATAGATTTTTTCCCTTCCTAAATAGAAAAAAAGTTAGTAGCTTCTATTAAATGAATATATTGTTTATGCTGATGTTCAATTACATTACAATCAGGGTTGGCCGATATATATCGAGTGATATGTATCATGATATATATCTTGATATATATCTGATATTTATTGACTTGATATATATCATGATATATATCATTCGCTTTTTTAACGAAATAAATACCGCAGAAAAAAATTATTGATAATTTGGTTAAAATTGAAACGTGACAAAAGTCCGTTCTGTGGTTAGATCTCTAGTCTCCGGGGATTCTTTTTTGATATATTTATTGAAGTTATTTATTTAATTTTTATTTAGAAGAAATATTCTGTTTTTTGTCTTGTTTCTTCTGTTTTGTTACTTGTTTTAATTAAAATTTGATGAATAATGGTCTTTCAATACATATGTATTTTTAATGAACGGTTTTTTGCAGTTTAGCTAAAGAACAAAATTTTCGATATATATCAGATATATATCGGATATATATCCGATATTATGATATTTTGATATTTATATAAATATCATGATATCTGCCAACCCTGATTACAATCATGCATGTTTTCATGTTCTGTTAGGTCTCAAACTAATTTCATTCTTCTCTTAGTTTTAATCAAATATGGATAATGCTAATGTTTTCTGTTTTGTACATTTCATTGTTATGGAAAACAAAAACAAAAACAGCAGACAAAACTAAAAAATGAATTTTACCTTTACAATCAGTAGAATTGTATTTTGTAGTACGTAAAACATATCTGTATATAATCTTGTCAACCTTCACACCATCATTTTTATAAGACATCATTTCCTCAATATGATGGGGTTGTCCTTGTAGAATTCCAATGTTTCGAAATAATTTTTTCCCACATAGAATCAAATGCTTTCATTGCAACAGTTGCTCACCCTCTACACAGCATCAATGAGCATGTAAATATTGAAAAATTTCCTATAATTAGAGGAACCTTTGGTAAACATTTTGCCAGATTATCTGAAAAGCATTCAAAATTGAATAGTGCTCACCTCAATATTTTACATAAAATATAACAAAAAGCACAATATTACCTTTATTGGCACTTACAATATAATTCACAGGATCCACAATTATTAAGGAAAAAACTTCGATTATTGATAGTCAATAAACGTTTAAACTGAAAAATCCCATAAATACAAATAGAAATTAAAAATTATTTTGTCCAATAAACATGCGGTTTTATGAGGAGGTAAGATCATTGTGATATGGGACAAAATAATTACCGATGGTGGGCTGCATTCGCCGATCAGCTGTTTACCGAAATGAGTATTGTTTCGTGTTTACATTAGATTTCTATTTGGGATCTATGGGATTTTTAGGTTTTAATGTTTCTTGACTATCAATAATCGAAGTTGTTTCCTTAATTGTGGATCCTGTGGGTTATATTGTATGTTTAAGTATAGGTAATATTGTGCTTTTTGTTATATTTTATGTAAAATATTGAGGTGAGCACTATTCAATTTTGAATGCTTTTCAGATCATCTGGCAAAATGTTTACCAAAGGTTCCTCGAATTATAGGAAATTTTCTAATATGTACATGCTAATACATGCTGTGTAGAGGGTGAGCAAGTGTTGCAATGCAATCATTTGATTCTATGTGGGGAAAAATTAGTTCAAAACATTGGAATTCTACAAGGACGACCCCATCATATTGAGGAGATGATGTCTTAAAAAATGATGTTGTGAAGGTTGACAAGATTATATACACATACCAAGCAAGATTGTCTGGAATTTGCAAGCATATTTTAGCCCTGCTACTCTACAGTACAAGGCTGTCGTACTACGAAATACCTTGACAATTCTACTGATTGTAAAATTCATTGTTTTGTTTTGTCTCTGCTATTTTCCATAATAATGAAAAGTACAAAACAAAAACCATTAGTATTATCCATATTTGATGAAAACTAAGAGAAGGATGAAATTAGTTTGAGACCAAACAGAACATGAAAACATGCATGATCGTAATGTAATTGAACCTCAGCATGAACAATATATTTATTCAATACAAACTACAAATTTTTCTTCTATTTAGGAAGAGAAAAAATCTATGAAAAGAAAATGGGCGATAAATTTTGAATAAAAATGCATATTCTCCAGAGAACTGTACGTATGCAGAACATGATGTGATCATCGATTAATCATGTTTAAGAATTCATTACTCGCTAGATTTTAATGTATTATTCATTAATTGCATCTCACTTGTGTCTCAGGCTGCAGTTATAATAAAATTATATTATTCAATTTATCTATCGATTGATTGCAACTTTTCCGTTGCTAAATGAACGACAATACTATCAAGCTATTTTTTATATTAATATTGAATTGATACATATATGTATAATATATTGTTTAATATTGCCAATTCCCGGAATTTTGTTGAAATTCTACACATAGATTTGATCGTTGCTGAACATAAGTTCATTTTTGCAACAATCAAGAGAATCACACTCAGATTACCCCTATTTTAATTGCACATTATCATATGGCCTGCATTTAGCACTATTTCTCTTTCAACTAGGCTCCTTGAATTGTTGAGACTTCTATATATTCAAAAATATCAAGTTGACTCAAAGTAATTTATTTCGATAAGAATGAAAATTATTGTACAAGAACGATCTGAACAAAAAGTTAAAATGTCTTGATTTGAACTGCTTTTTTTGGTAGGTTTTGTGAAGGTACAGCTTTCTTCTCCAGTAGCAGAAATGTTTCCATAGTGAGAATTTCTGGAATAATTCAAAACATATGAAGCATTGTTTTCAATTGACATCAGTTTCCACTCTTGCCTGTTTTCATTCTATAATCTTCTGGTCGGAAATGGTGTGAGCATAATAATTATTAAATAAGGAAACATCCGAACGTGAAGAAAAACGTTAAGAAATCTTTTAACTTCCTGGTCGAACTGATATTATTTTCGGAGGCAGCTCGGAGAATGCATTTTTTTTGCATCGGCATCTGTGCCAACCGTGTGTGTCTAAATCTGCCCACGTATCGTAATTTATCCACCGTTTCCTGGCAATGAATAAGCCGATTCGTTTCATTGTTATCATTTCTAATTCTGGATCAGCAATATTAGTTTTCCCGGCCTTGAACCGCTATTTGTGGCACTTTCAACTGATAGTGATGCATGTTTGTTTTTTCCTTTTTTTAATGAAGAACCTACAATGAAATTCACGATGGAGTTGTAACAAAATAATGTACTTTCCTTCTTAGATGTTTCGATAAGAACATTTCCAAATCATTTTGAAACAAGTGTGTTCAGAAAAAAGACACACACAAATCGATATCTAAATTTCTATTCTTATCATCAAATGAGTGTTAAAAGAGGTATTATAAAAACACTTTATGATAGAGCTCAATTAATTTCATCGACAACTGAAGTACGAAATGACGAAATTAATTTCATTAAAGATATTCTTGAGGATAATCAATATCCAACTACTTCATAGAAAAAACTATTTCAAATTTAGAGAGAACCATTTTGCGTCAAAACGATAATAACAATCAGGAACCAACAACAAACCGTCAAGAACAACCAATTTTAATAAATTTGATTCCATACGTTCATGGGCTTTCAGAAAAAATTAAAGGAATTGGTTCTAAATTCAACATAAGAACTGTTTTCGAAACAAAAAATGATTTACGATCTTTATTAACAAAAACTAAACCTTTGAATGAGAACCAAAAATTAAGAAATTGTATTTCCAATATTCCCTGTATTTGTGGAAAATCTTATACAGGAGAAACATCAAGACCATTAAAAATCAGGAAACGTGAACATAAAAATAACATAAAAAATAGAGATATTGGTAGATCGCAGATAGCATATCATGTGTGTTCCAATACCGGCAATCACATGATGGATTGGAATGGCACAAAAATTCAAGTGAGGGAACCTGATGGTTATAGAAGAAAAATCAAGAAGTCAGCTTGTATTTTGTTGGATGAGGCTAATAATCTCGCCAATTGTTCAGTAGGAATAGATCGAATTCGGATGGATTTATTGAAAAAAGAACTGGTTTTAGGGAATTTTGATATCAACATCTAGTAATCAATATCAATTTATGTTCATCATGTATTGACAAATATCAATAAAAAAATCAAAATATTGTCACGATTCTACGACGTTGAATGAAAACTAGAAATTGTCTGACGAAGGGGTCTGATTTAGACTCCGAAATGTTACGCTTCAGAGTTCAAAGTGTTTTCTTTTTGTTCATTGTTAGGCAACAATTTCTTCTTGTAATGTTTTGGCCCCTGAAGAATTAGTGCTCAAATTTTTACGAAGGGGCCTTTCTTCTATTATTTAAAAAAATTTCTAATTTTTTCTTGTTGCAAAGACCTCCCAGACAATATTTCAAATATTTCAATAGATATGTTTGATTTTCGCTACTGACATAAAAAGTACCTACACACATAACAACAAGTTTCGGCTCATTGCAAAATGGCGGAAGCAAAGTTGTACATCTAATAATACAAATGGCGAGATAAAAATATAAGGCATCAAAACAGAAACAAGAAACATCCTTCAAAATAAATTAAAAATTGAAAGCAACGTTTCTTTTTCCTAAATCAGAGGTAATCTCAAAAATTTCACATTTTTGTTAACACTCGTAAGTTTTTAAGAAAAAGAAAATTCTTTAACTTTACGGAGGAGATCGAGAACATTTTCGAAACATAGATGAATTCAAGATAGTAATCATCGAAATGAATTTTCAATTCCCAGGATCAGAGATCTTTTATCATGAGGTTGGAAAAATGATATAAGATTTTGTCACTGAGATGAGAGATATACCGGTTTCGGCCTTGTTTGGCCTCATCAGTATCCCATACATCTCAGGACAAAATCTTCATGAAAAACTTCGATATTTGAAGCAATTGGTTGTGGAGTAAAGGGTAAAATATTACAAAGTACTAAGGTGGTGACATCCAATTGCGTCGAAATGAAGTTTCACATCTCCAATTAAATGTTGAAAAAGGAATCTATACTTCCTCTTTCATTGAATGAGATTTTAGCAGTGGCTTTATTCAGGGCCCGCTTGCTAGTTTCTCAAAAAAAAACTCGTAAGTTCATTTTTCTCGGGGAAACAATTCGGATATGTCCGATCGGAGAAATCCGCCCGCGTGTGGGAGGTCGCAGGCGTGCCAACGCAACGTCCGAGCCGTGGAAGCCGTACGTAAATACGAGAGCGGCAAGTCGTTACGTTCCAATTATGCAATGGACCGACTTGGCAGTTTGCAACCTTGACACTAATCGCTCCGGCAATTTTCGCAGATAGCTGCGATGGATGGAGCACTCAGCTCGAATTGCATACCCGAGGTCGATGCGATAGAAGGAGGAACTACCGACATCGCGAGAAGATACGATGACGTATGTGCATGATGGGGAATGGCTTCTCCCGAAGATCATGAAAATCAATAAACTTCTCGAGGTCATTCAAACCATGAAAATTTTTAAGTCTTCCAAATCTAACTCGAAACAATGTCTGATAAAAGGAGAACCCTACAGCATTAAGGTGTTCTTCTCTTCTTAGATCTGAAAGCTCTTCATTTACTGCCCCACAAGAGTTAGGGATATCGTATTCAATCGTTTTGAAAAGTATGTAATCTTCGAGAAAATTGCTGTAAAATCATTTAAAACTCGATAACAACTTGAATCGATCCAATAAAAATCAGTATGAGACATTTCGTCAATCTGGTCGACTTTTTCCTGAACTTTAGTTCTTTGCATATAGATATAGAATATTTATTGAACGACTTCAACATTTATATAGTTACAAAAAAAATATCCAACAATGATTTATTGCACCTAACTCCCAGGGGAGTTGTTTTGTGCCTGATTTGTGATCTTTTCTTGATTTAAACAATTCATGTGAAGAAAATCACTTATTATAATTTAACAACAAGAAGGAAAACAAACATTAACAAAATATATATCTTCTATAATAATTCATATCTTATGATTAAATTTTTTTTCCTTTTTTTTCTGTAGGGTATGATGACTTCTTTCTGTTTTTAGATAATTTTGAAACTGTCCTCGTTTTGAAATAAAATCAATTGTTTCAGTTTTCTGGAGAAAAGTCTAAAATTCTTCAAGTTCTTCACTTCTTCAGGAATACAATTATATATTTTTGAACCAGTAGTGCATATTAACTTCTGAAATAGAGTTGTATTGGCCTGTAGTATCTGCAGATTTTGTCCCTGTCTTGTGTAGTAAACATGTGAATTTCTGGTTTTTGTCATCTTATTTTGATACATGAACCTCGACACATTGAAAATATATAATTGACGCATATCCATCATCCAATTGTTTGAAAACAGCTGATTCGGAAATCTTTTCGGTTTTGATGTAATCACCTTGAGAATCCACTTTTGCGTCAAAATCAAGGTTTTTATTTGACTTTCGTAAGTTCCGCCGCAAACAACTATTCCATACGAAAGAATTGACTCGACCAAAGCTTTGTATGCTATTTTAAGTATTTCCACTGGAAGGAACTTTCTCAGTTCGTAAAAGGTGTATACGAGTTTTCTCAAACGGTTGATTAAATATTGTGAATGATTGTCCCATTTCAAAGTGTTATTTATGATCAAGCCCAGATATTTTATATTATCTGTTTTGGCTATCTTTTTTTGACAAAAACATTCATTGATGGTACATTTCGTATGGTATGTAATGTTGGAAAAAGTGTGCTGCGATGCTGTGCTGGAGTTGGAAAACGTGACGAATTTGGTTTTTTGGAAGTTCAGGCTCAAAAGGTTCATATCCAGCCAGCATTTTATTTCATATAGGCCAATCTCTGATGCTGTTTTTGTATGTTCCCAGGTGTCTTCGGCGAAAAGTAAAACTGTAGTATAATCATATGATATTATATCTCCATTTATATTAATCTTTAATAAATCATTCATATAGAATTGTTCCCTGTGGTATACCATATTCAAGTTGTTGGGGTTTGCTTAGATTTATTTATTTATTTATTTATTTGGCTGTTGATTCTTACGAAGGATATGCGGTTCTCCAAGTAATTTTTGAAAAGCTTGTATGCTACTACGCCTCTTATGCTTCATGAATGTTCTTATTTTGAAATGAAGTCAGTTTATCAACGGGTTCGATCTGAAACGAGTTTTCTGAAAATGCCAACACGTAAATTGACAAACGCTGAGGCTGATAGGGCTATCGGAATGCTACAGGCTGGCCTAAATCAGGTTGTTGTAGCGGAAAGGCTCCAAGTCGGCCAAAGTGTGATATCTCGACTTTGGAATAGGTTCAGGGAGACAGGTTTCGTGTTGGAAAGACCAAGGTTTGGTGGGCGACGAAAAACAACACCTGCTCAGGATCGTTCCATCACCGTTTCGGCGAGAAGTAAGCCTACATCTACGTGAAGAACTACGGAATACTCTTCAAAATGCAGATGGGATCCTAGTTCCATCGAAACCATCAGACGACGTTTGAGAGAGGCGAATCTAGGTTCTAGACGCCCATTAAGAGGAATTCAATTAACACGTGACCATAAGCGTCAAAGACTGAAATGGGCAAGAAAACATATCAATTGGAACGATCAATGGCGCAGTGTCCTTTTCACTGATGAATCCAGATATGGACGATTTTCAGATTCTTGAAGAATAAGGGTATGGACAGTCCCACGCATACCCCGTAATCGTCGCTATGTCTAAGAAGTCCATCCATTCTGAGGAGGTAGTGTTTTGGTATGGGCCAGGATATGTTTCAACGGGCGCACAGATCTACACATTTGTCCTGGGAATATGACAGCCTTACACTATAAGGTGCATGTCATTGGCAATGTTTTGCCAAATTTTCACGCTGCTATTGGTGAAACTTTTCAATTTCTAGACGATAACGCTTGACTGCATCGTGAGAATGCGAGCGAGGAGCTTGGTATTCCACATGTACCAATACCTCCGCACTCACCAGATTAGAATTGCATAGAACATGCATGAGATATGCTCCAAAGAAGATTAGATAATCATCAACCTACCCCAGAATCCTTGAATGATCTGAGAGAGCTTCTGCCCCTTTTATGGAACCAAATTCCTCAAGAAATGTTCAACAACCTCGTGTATAGTATGCAAAAGATTTCAAGCTGTTATCGATGCCCGTGGAGGCCACACATTGTATTGATAGTCTTAAAGTGCTTGAATTCTCTGGGAATTAAATTTTGTTATTTTACTTGATTTTTCTCAACCACCCTGTGAACGCTGCAGACCTACTGGCTGAAATAAATGTTATTTCCTGCAACTTGAAATGATGTTAATATGAATTTTCATCACAAAATCCCATTTAAACTATATTTTTTTGCAATTTAAGTCAATATTCCTAACTCATGTGGAGCAGTTTATTTTGTACTTTGTTTCATTTGGCAAACTTGTAGGCGTCCAAATAAAAATGATAATAATAATAATAAATGTCATTATTCTCAGAGTAGCTTTCACAACTTAATCATATGTACAGGGTGGGCATATTTCGATGTTTTAGCACTACAACTATTGAACCAGAAGAGATAAACAAAATCTGATACCCCATTCTCGATCTCTTTTTCGGAGAAACTAACAAAAGTTTTATTCATTTTTGGCTACCTTCTTTTGTTTTCGAGTTATAGGCGAAAATTGGAAAAATGGCGATATCGAAAAAAAATTATATCTCCGCTAATACTTATGATAGAGCTCTGAAATTAAAACATTCTACGGGCACTTTTTAACGTAGAATCCAGTGGCATGCCCGTCTTTTCTGCACCATTTTCAATTACGAAGCTATGATCAAAAGTTATGTTTTTTCAAATGGAAACAATATATTTCTGTGACATTTTCTGAAAGCTTAATTTTTTTTTATTTCAATAATATATAACATCGTAAAGTTTGTATCACTATGAGTATAGAAACTGGTCAAAAACCTTTTTTCATGTGAGTCTCAATACTTTCTATGGTTTCAACTGTTGATGAGAACAGAAAAATGTAGCTTCCTATAACAAGAGCATAGAAATGAAAAGACTGCTAGAAAGAAGTTGTGATAATTATACGATACTGAATTTTTCGTGCTTATCGACAATTGAAACCATAGAAAGTATTGAGATCAGATGTTCTTGACCAATTTCTATACTCATATTGATTTATTGATACGAACCATGCGATGTTATATATTTTTGAAATCAGAAAAAATTAAGCTTTCAGAAAATGGCAAAGAAATCTAGTGTTCCTCTTCAAAAAAACATAACTTTGTGTCATAGCTTCGTAATTAAAAATGCTGCAAAAAAGGCGAGCATGCCACTGGATTCTACGTAGAAAAGTGCCTGTATAATGTTTTAATTTCAGAGCTCTATCATCAGTATTGGCGGAGATATAAATTTTCTCCGATATCACCATTTTTCCAATTTTCGCTTTTAACTCGAAAACAAAAGAAGGTAGCCAAAAATGAATACTACTCTTGTCAGTTTCTCCGAAAAAGAGATCGAGAATGGGGTATCAGATTTTGTCTATCTCCTCTGGTTGCAAAGTTGTAGTGCTAAAACATCGAATTATGCCCACCCTGTACATTATATTAAATTTTGCAAGAAAAAGCGAAGTCCAGATTTATACGAACATAATCTGCTCTACTAAACCTATTAGTTATGAGCAAAAACAATATTATCATTCGATAAAAACAATATTATTATCGCTTATATGGCGTACATCAGAAATTTATTTAAAAAAATCAAAACTCCATTCCCCACTTCAAGAGTAAATAAAAAACAATCACAGAGCTATTGAATCCATTTGAAAAAAAATAGGAGGAGATCCAGTGCAACGTCCTCGTGTCAACCAAAGGACGTGCAAACATTCCCGAGCTGAAGGTGTTATTTGGTGAAATCCAGTGGAATTGAGCGATTCTTATCCAGCCTTGGGTCAGGAGAGGAAATTGAACGGAGGCTTATATCGCGAAATCTCTCGGGAATTTCGATCTAGCGACTGTTCAAATACCGTCCCGATATGGATGCTCTGCCAGCCGTTAAACCAAACAGACGCGGCAAACTAATTTTCTATCCGAAAATCGAACGAAATGTTCTAGTTCAATTTTTCAAGTATCCAGCAAGATGGAAATCATTTTGACGACTTCATCCAGTCCTGAATGCGTTTTGGAAATCTTCGTTTTATTCACGTACTCGGCCGTTTTGTTATTTTGAGAATTATTGTATAACGAAAAACAACTAATTATCGACAGCGAATTAATTTTTCACCTTACTCTCACGTGGCGGTAAAGAAACGACTAAGTCACTAATTTTGAACAAGTTTCAGAGTTTGTGTGTACTTATATTCAGGGCTTTGATAATGGACCGTGGGATGTTGTGTTTTTAGATTATTTATTGAAAACTAGCTGACCCGGCAGACTTCGTACTGCTTCAATCGATAAATAAAAAAGCAACTTTAATATTATAATAAACTATTATGGTATGATACCTTGAAAGTGGGCATAAAATTGTCCTGTACAATTAGTCCAGTCAATGAGGGCGAAAATTAGGCATTACCTCCGGATTCTATCAAGATCCTTCGATTTTGATTAAATTTTGGATATAAGCTATACTTTTCTCCTACTTCTACCCTATGCCGATTTAAGCTTATTATTTTTAAGGGGCGAAAACAACCCCTTTATCCAAAATTAAAACAAACTTGTTCTAACGTAAATCCAAGTAGTTTTTGGGCCTTAGTAGCGTTTTATGAAGTTTAATGAAGGTCTTCATATACTTCAAGACCCTATAAACCACCCCCTTTCGGCATGTGTAAAAATGGGTCTTTATTGATATAATTAATTAATTTCAATTAATTTTATAACTGTATTTTGGATCAATGTTACTTTGAGTTATTTTTATTTTTCAACCCCTAAAAGCAACTCCTATCTGTTCAAAATAACAAAATGGAAATATCATTCAAACATTTCATTTATTCATCACTTTATCCACGTGAAACTAATACTTTTTGTTTCAAAAAATTAATCTGATTCTGAGTGGCTGTCGTCCATGTCAATTATTTCTTCATCTTTGCCAAAGATTGGACAACTGTTTTGGCATTTAACACCTGCAAATTCCCCACATGTAGCGTTACGAAAAAGACTCAGTTTTCTGTAGGTACATGACGCAATGCATCCTTTTTTGCAGTTACAAAAAATCATTCTCAACAATTTTTGTGGTGCAGCTGTTTTTTGCATTTTTGTGGGCTGCAAATATCTATCGGTACTATTCCAACCGCAATTGAATTGAGAGCTTTATTACCAAGCCAAATTTGAAGTTGATGATTTAAGGCAAGCATTTATTTCATCGGCAGCCGTCGATTTTAGAATTACCGGTAATTGTTGACGGAAGTCACCAGACGAAAGAATCAATGCGCCCCCAAAACATCCGTTTAGACAACTCAAAATACACAGCAATTGTTTACATATATAATAGTAAAATGGAGATTTGTTCAAAACATTTCGTCATAAAATTTTCCGTAGTGTTCGGAGGAAAGATAGGTGTATTAACACATGGACTCAGATGCGTTAATATTATTAGAAAATGTAGTTCACCGATTCAATATCAAATATAATACTTCCACGAAAACGCTATCAACCGTAGCGACACCTACTGGCGTTATTCGCAAGAAGAAAAATTATTTCCTATTTTTGTTCCATTTCATCAAATTTTTCAGAGTTCCAATGTATTTTATGTTAAGCCCGCCGTAGAAAAATCCAATAAAAAATCTTTCATAACAAACAGTTCATCCAATCTTGAGTTATAAATGGTATAACCAACACAATGGCTGACTCAGTTTTATAAATTAAGATTTGAAAGTAATCTTCCTCGTTCATTTCAATTGACAAATTATTCAAGTTCCTGGATCTGTTGGAATATTTCTCATACCATAACTTTACTTTGTCGAATTGATTCTCATCAAAATAGAAATCTTAAGGTCAAAGTTTTATGGTAGTGATTTGCATATAATCAACATTTTTGCATATTTTTCTGATTTTCTATATCAACACTTTTGAGTGTGGGAATTTGGTATAACTTTGTATTAGCGAATAGTAATATCCTCAATTTTCGATTCACTCGATAAAAATTAACGCAGAACATAAAAATACCTCACTATTTCGTCCAAACGTCAAAAATCCTAATATACTCCCCGTCAATAAATTCCGGACAGGCAAAATTTTTGTCAAATTCCACACCCTGTATTTTTTTTCGTGGTTCTCCGATTTCGTTGAAATTTTCACCAGGTATAGTATTAGGTCTTGTTATATTAACCTGAAATTAACTTTGCCAAAATACCTGTAGTTTATCCGTCATACAGGGAGAAACAAAACCTTGTTTTATACCCTTCATTTCTGAACACCCTGTGGTGAATTCGAGGCGGAAAATTTGATATCATCAAGTTTTAATTTGAAGTGTGACCCTTTCTCAACAGAATTTTTTTTTGATTTACGTCAGTATCTGGTTCTGAAAAAAAACCCATTGTCAAAGAAAGTGTTGCATTTTTTCAATTTTTATAACAATTTAAAACGTTACAATACCTTATCGACTAGTAAACATGAACGAACTGAAAATTAATAGCGTGTATTTCCAGCTCGCTTTCTCATCACTTCTACCATACGACTTGGCATATTTTCAATGCATTTACGAATTGCTTCTGGGGGAATATTTCCCCAACAATTTCTGTTAATGCAGAACAATGCTAGGTCTCACGTTGCACGGATTGTAACAGAATACTTTGAAGAGGCGAATATTCAACGATTCGTGTGGCCAGCCAGAAGGCCGGATTTAAATCCAATTGAACATGTATGGGATATCGTCGCCGACACCGCAAAACCAAGTAACTGCAAAAACTGAAATTTTCAGGAGGCACTAAAAACTTAATCACTTAGATTATTAATTAATCTAAGTGAATTGATAATTATAACGTATTCAATCTAATTCATCAATCCAAATTTATTAAGTTTTTAGTGCCTCCTGAAAATTTCAGTTTTTGCAGTTCCTTGGTTTTGCGGTGTCGCCGACGATATGCAAGGTAGAAATGTTCGAAATCGGCAGCCCAACACCTTGCCCGATTTACGGACAGCCCTTCTTGAAGACCAGGAAAATATTCCCCCAGAAGCAATTCTGAAATGTATTGAAAGTATGCCACATCGTATGATAGAAGTGATGAGAAAGCGAGCTGGAAATACACGCTATTAATTTTCAGATGTTTGTGTATGTTTGCTAGTCGATAAGGTATTGTAAGTTTTAAATTGTTATTAAAACTGAAAATGTGTATCTTTTTTTTTAAAAGCAGATACTGACGTAAATCAAGAATTATTTTGTTAAGAAAGGATCACAGTTCAAATTGAAACTGAATGATATCAAATTTTCCGCCTCAAATTCACCACAGGGTGTTCAGAAATGAGGGGTATAAAACAAGGTTTTGTTTCTCCCTGTATAACGGATGAACTACAAATATTTTCGCAAAGTAAATTTCAGGTTAATATAACAAGACCCAATACTATACCTGTTGAAAATTTCAACAAAATCGTAGAACCACGAAAAAAGACACAGGGTCTTGAATTTGACACAAATTTTGCCTGTCCGGAATTTATTGACGGGGAGTGTATGATTGCAGGAAGAATGAAAGTCCTTCTTTTTTCTTTGTACGTTTTTCTACATAAATATTACATTGTAAAAACCTTGTCCGGACTAAAACGAACACGACAAAAAAAGAATTATCCAATTTGTTGCAGTCGTTTGGACGTGAAGCCGTTTCAATCATAACCATAGAGCGCGAGTCTCTTATCTATATAAATCCAACATTTCTCGCATCTCCGAAAGAATGGAGCTCACGACGGAGGCGTAATTCATCGCGTTTTTTCGGCCCAGTTCCCCGACAACCCCTTACCACCCCCCCCCCTTAAACGCCATCAAGGAGAAGGGGCGAAACAACACACGTATTTTTGTTCCCGTTTCGTATTTCGCGGGAGGGAAAATTGTTCTTGATGAAAGTGATATTTTGTGCTCCGGGCTTGTACTTTGGAAAATTAAAAGTGGCGATTTGTTGTAGGACTAAAGGCGTGAACGTGTAGCGCCATCTGGCGATACAGTTGCGGGAGAGACAAGAGATGATTGAGAGAGGTTTTGAGCTTTTGTGTTACAACAACTTGTTATGTAGAGAATGAGGAATGTTCACAGGTATGCAAAATCGATCGAAACTTCGTCACAGTATAACCTGTATGTATATGAAATCACTAGTTTTTGTTTCAGTCGAAAAGACCTACTAGTTCGGATTTTACAACCCCGTGAATGTTCAATTCCTCGCGGCGATGTGACGTCATACTACATCCGCAAATCGCACTCCGTGAGACGAAAGGCCTTTATATTGGACCCGGCTACGTACTGAACCTCGCAAGTCGTTGGATGTAAAGTGACGTCACACGGATCCATCGAACTCATGTTTATAACTCGATATCTCGGGCGCTATTTGAAGTATTCAAATAATTTTTGTACACAATATTTTCATTTTCTACGGAGAATAGGAATATGTAGAAATTGAAAAATGTGAACATTCCTCATTATTATCATCCCATAAAGATACAGCATTTGTCAGCAGAACTTTAATTGGATTCAGAATCTTCGCAAAAATTGTAGAAGGGAAAAGTGATAAATTTTGGATTGTTCCATTCAATCAGAAGTAATTGTATGAAATGATCAATAAATTTAATCAGAATTTGCCAATAACTTTTTTTTTAAACTAGAACCTTATTTTTGTGGTTGCGTTGGATTCTGAAGAGACAAATTATGATAAAGAGATACCCGTTGTATATACAAGTTGAAGACTTATCCTGTATATACACTGCGCAAAAAAATTAACGCACATTCGGAAAATCTCAATTTTAATGAATGTTAACTCTACATTGACTTTATAACTTATTTTTTATGTTCTCTCGGGAAGGTTTTGAACGAAACAAGACACATTAAATGGAAGAAAAATTCAGGATTTCACCGAATCTTATGTGAAAGAAGAGAAATGAACAATTTTCAAAATACTGAAATGCTAATAAGTGATTTAATACTTGGTATTTCCACTTCTTGCGTCAATTACAGCTCGGCAACGACGGTTCATACTCGAAATGAGTGATCTTAAAATGTTCTGATCTAATCCTTCCCAGATTTCTCCGAGTTGGATTCCTAAGTCATCAAGAGTAGCTGGATGATTTTCTGAACTTCTCAGCCTTCTATTGAGGTTGTCCCAAACCTGCTCAATTGGATTGAGATCTGGACTTCTCGCTGGCCATTTCATTCGAGAGACTTCAACCTCTCAATGATGCGCGCACGATGGGGTCTGACATTATCGTCCATAAAAATGAAATTTTCACCAATGTATGGGGCAAATGGCACTACATGCTCTTCAAGAATGTTCCTTATATACTTATCAGCATTCATAGCTCCAATATCAAAGACCACTAGATCTGTGCGAGCAGTCAAAGATATTCCACCCTATACCATAATCGATCCTCCCCCGAAATCAGTAGTATTCAGGACATTGCACTGAACATATCTTTCATGTGGACGTCTGTATACAAGGGAACGTCGATCACAATGGTGGAGGCAGAATCTACACTCATCTGTGTGGAGAACTCTTTCCCAATCAGCCTCTTCCCAATGGATATGCTCGCTCGTAAAATCCAAACGCGCCCTTCGATGGGCTGGGGTAAGAGCTGGGCCTCTTGCCGCGACACGAATCCTTAAATCAAATTCTCTTAGGCGATTTCTTATTGTCTGAGTGCTAATTTGCACCCCATGAGTTTGCTCAAGCTAATCATTGAGAACATCTTCAGTTGTAGAATAAAGTTGAGATTTCCATAATGGCGTTAATATTTTTGCGCGGTGTATTAACAATAATGAACATAAGTTTTGGAAAACATTTATCGAGTGTTAAAAAAATTGTTTCATTGTTTCGGGGGCTAACTCTATAGTCTGTTCAAATACAAGAAAGTCCGAGGTAAACAGCCAAAATTGTAAGGTTTGGGCCCTCTTCAAATTGAACATTATTTCGAATTGAACTGAAAATATTAAAAATGGTTGTCGTGGGTTGTCCTCAGCAGTTAGACATTTGCAGGGCGCGGACTTTTTTATGGAACTTTTTGAGCACTACAAAATTGTCTTTGACCATGTTCCTCTATCTCTTATAGTTTACCCAGCGTCGGCCGAAAAAGCCTGAAAAAATCGAATTAATTACAGACTTTTCCATGAAAACTCGATATTTTTTCTCATTTCTTCGTGATATAGGAATGAACCCTACATGAAAATCTCCCAAAATAAATTCTCTACATTATGGTGAAAATTTCATCAAAATCGGTCGTTTGGTTCCTGAGTCCATAAAGGAAAAACAAAAGCACAAACACACGGACATTCACATTTTTTTAACCTTCAACATTTTGATCTATTCGAATCTAATTTATTTTCAAACCGTCTAGCGTTCGGATAGGACTAATGTGCATTGAAATTCGCGGCAGCCGAGACTTTTGCCACTCCAACAGTCCAGTCCCTCATTTGTTATCGAATCGCAATGAGTTTTCGATTCTTCCACTGTTCTACTAGACTCGGAGCTCATTCCAATTTAACATTCATATTCCTATGTTCCCATAAGTATTTTCGTTATCTGTAGATAGTATAGATAATTTGAAATGACAAATAAAAGATGAATTTCATTGAAATAATGACACAAGTCGTGAAAAGAAAGTCTCCAGTGGCGCGCGCGTTTCCCGATACGGTAAATTAGACTCCCTTCAATTTATTTCCGCGTCATAAACTTGGCTTGACATTTGTCGAACTCACCTGGATAGAAGTCGTGGGATTTTGACATTTTCACCCGGGCCCCAGTGTCCTTCTGGAGCTGAGCGATGGTTTCACCCCCCTTTCCGATAATAGCACCTGCCGCCGTGCTGGGGACCAATACTTTGAAATGATGCGTCCCATCTCCTCCTGAAAAAAAATTTATAGGTTAAATATGTCGGGGAACAGTATATAACATTACTAGCAAGGTAAGAGGGTTTTTACTGGTGAATGGAGGATATAACTGACGAGCCGCAGGCGAGTCAGTTAATTTCATCAGCCAGTAAAACCCGTTACCTTGCGTGTATTGTTTTATATTTTATTTGTTTCGCATTTGTTGAAATGTTGGATAAATTCCAAAAATATCTCAATAATTTGTCGCAAATGTCGTAAGCTATGGAAGCGTTGCCATGAACATGTCTCTTCATTTTTCTTGAGATTTGTTTTGGCGAAAGCAAAAATGAATGAACCAAAAGAAATTATTGAGGCAGCCAGCAGTGTAGCATCAAGTTTATTGCCTGCAAAATCAGCTTCAAGGTACGAGCGAGAATACGACGACTTCAAAAAGTGGCAAAACAAAAATAGTGTGATTGGGGTAACTGAAGATGTTTTGTTGGTCTACTTGAATCAACTATCAGGTAGATTCAGCCCTAATACTTCATGGGCAAAATGGTCTATGCTGAAAAGCTGCTTGGAAATGAAAGAAAATGCCCCTGTTCGCAGGTTTGTTTTCCTTAAAAAATTCATTGAAAAATATGACGTTAAGTTGTCATTTGCAGATTTCAAAAGGTAATAGCGTTTCTGAAACGAAAAATTGAGCGTTATACGCCAAAAAAGGCGAAGGTATTAAGTGAAGAAGAGGCTGAACAATTTCTCTTACATGCTACTGATGACTAGTGGTTGCTGGCGAAAATTGTAACAATATTTGGGATTTCTAGATGTTGTCGATGTGACGAAATTCTCTCCTTAAACATGAATGATGTAGAATATATGGAAAAATACGTTATTGTGACATTGCGGCAAACAAAAAATTTAATAACAAGAAGATTCACCATAACCGATGATGGCTGCAGCTTCAAGCCCTGCATGTTATACAGAAAATATGTAAATCTTCGGCCTCCTGGAACAGAAAGCCTAAGATTTTTTTTGACATACCGACATGAAAAATGAATTTCCCTTAATGCTGACTAGCACACTATTGGTGGTGTCCCAAAGCGAATATCGAAATATTTAGGTTTAAAAGACCCAGAGTTATACACTGGCCACTCTTTTCGCAGAACTGGAGCCACTTTGGTTGCGGATTCGGGTGGAGATATTTTAGCACTAAAGCGTGCAGGAGGGTTGGAAGAGCACCGAAATTGCGATGAGTTATGTCGATGATTTGGTAGTAAGGAGAGTACAAATGTTCTGCAGTGTTGAGCAGTTTCTGAGTCAACAGATCAGTATCATCAGTATCAACTCTTTCATCATCAAAAATCTGTGTTACTGGAAATAACAAGTCTCTCGAATGGAATGGCCAGCAAGAAGTCCAGATCTCAATCCTATTGAGCAGGTTTGGGACAACCTTAATAAAAGGCTGAGAAGTTCAGAAAATCATCCAGCTACTCTTTATGACTTAGGAATCCAACTCGGAGAAATCTGGGAAGGATTAGATCAGAACAATTTAAGATCACTCATTTTGAGTATGAACCGTCGTTGCTTAGCTGTAATTAACGCAAGGGGTGGAAATACCAAGTATTAAATCACTTATCAGCATTTCGGTATTTTGAAAATTGTTCATTTCTCTTCTTTCACATAAGATTCGGTGAAATCCTGAGTTTTTCTCCCATTTAATGTGTCTTGTTCCGTTCAAAACCTTCCCGAGCGAACATAAAAAATAAGTTATAAAGTCAACGTAGAGTCAAATTTCATTAAAATTGAGATTTTCAGAATGTGCGTTAATTTTTTTGCGCAGTGTGTGATTTAACGAAGTAGAGCATTATGCGATTTTTCAACCGTACTGGAAGATTTATTTTCGATCTGTCAGATTGGTGGTCGCGGATAAGTTAAATCGACCACCTGAACCTGAGAGCGAAAGTCACCACGAAGAATATCGTCTGGTCTATTATTAGACCGAACGGCAAGTTCACCTGATCCATGCCCCCCTAACCAGAATTTCGCTCTCGTAGAGCCATGATCTTGAACTAGAAACCCAACAGACTGTTAACATAAGAAGTATCTCGACGAGAGTACCGTTGCGTAACGCCACTGTTACTTAACAACATCCCGTGAAGATCGATATGATCCAATGCTGGTTTCAATGTCATAAATATTTGAAATTAATACACCACTGGCAACATCGCACGAGGAATGATCGAAAGAATTAAGAAGTATATATTTTTAAATCTGATCTTCAACCTGTCATCAGTTGTGACTTGAGTGGATTGATCACCCTTTTTGATTATTGCTTTTTTGATGTTTCTGGACAGAATATTTTTAAATATTTTTTGAAAAATGATTTTTTGTACAACTGCCATTAAAAGTGACACTTTTAATAACAGCAAACAATGTTAAAATTGATTGTTTACGTGGAAGCGTGTTTGAAATATTTTTAACATTAGTCTTAAAATATTTTTAGCACTCCATTTTCTTATGATGAAATCAGATGAGAAAAATTCAGTAATAGCAAATTTTTATTATCAATATTTAACAATCATTACTTATGAACATTAATATTAAACATGAAACTAGAACAATTACTAACATAAATGCCCTGTGATGTAAGAGAGCTTCGCAACACATTATTAGAATCCTCAGCACTAGCAGTACTTGTAGAAACCGGAAGTACAATATTGGATGATGATGATCCAAAATCTGTTGATGTTGGGAGAATTTTTTCAGCAATGATATTTCTATATGCAATGGAATGATCAACATAGCCCTCGGCTACCGTCGTAGACTTCCATCCACCATGATTTTTTATATCCGTAATATTTGCTCCTGATTCTGCTAGCAATGAAGTGGAGGATCTTCGAAAACAGTGTCCTGTATATTGCTTTGGTTCTGGCAGTTTGAGGAATTCGGCAACAATAGATGGAATTTTCCGAAATGTATTGATACCTTTTGATTATTTGAATATTAAAATGCATTTTGAAGTTTATTGTCATTGCAAATTCGCCAATTTCATTATCAAAATAGGGCAGTTATACAAAAAACATTGTATGGTATTTGTGTTAGAAGTGATTTTATTTTGTTCGTGAAATTGTTCAATTCGCTCCGCTCATTTCACAAACTTTTTCACTCACAAAATAAAACGTCACTTTAAAGATTCATATTATAAATAACTATTTGTCCAGGATCATTTTAGGCAACCTATTTTCAATGTTTCCTAACATGGGAAATATATTATAAAATAGGTTTCATTCTATCATCAGCTCGGTGAAGATCGTTTTAGGTTCGGATCTTAGACTATTTCTAGGAAATATTCTCGAGAATTATTATCATCTTCTGTAGGAAACTTTATCTACACTGCGCAAAAAAATTAACGCACATTATGGAAATCTCAAATTTATTCTACAACTGAAGGTGTTCTCAATGATAATTATTTTTATCAGAATTATGCATGCATATGTTATCCACTTTCAACATTTTTCTTCAATACAGATGTTTTTTCCCAGCAGGAATAAAAAAAGATGATATTATCAGATTTTGAATGTATTGGCTCCATTCTAAAATCAGTTGTTCTCGATCAATTCAAGTGATCAATAGTTTTTCTTTCGTTTGATTTTCTACACTTGATCGCTATGCAACGCGAAACACGCAATTTGACCCAAGAGGAATGTGCCCAAGCGGTAGTTTTGCGAGAAGAAGGGTGGACATACACAAGAATTGCAGAAAGGTTTGGAGTTTCCCATACAAGTGTGTCCAGAACGTTGCAACGATTCAGGGAGACAGGTATGAATGTCCGAAGACCAGGACAGGGTAGACCACGGGTATCAACTGCCTTTCAAGAACGTTACTTGAGAGTTTCTTCGTTGAGACAACGGTTTGCAACCGCTCGTCTCCTTCAAAATCAACTTGAGCAAACTCATGGGGTGCAAATTAGCACTCAGACAATAAGAAATAGCCGCAGAGAATATGGGCGCGTTTGGATTTTGCGAGAGAGCATATCCATTGGGAAGAGGCCGATTGGGAAAGAGTTCTCTTCACAGATGAGTCTAGATTCTGCCTCCACCATTGTGATCGACGTTCCCTTGTATACAGACGTCCACATGAAAGATATGCTCAGTGCAATTTCCTGAATACTACTGGTTTCGGGGGAGGATCGATTATGGTATGCGGTGGAATATCTTTGACTGCTCGTACAGACCTAGTGATAGTTGATAATGGAGCTATAAATGCTGATAAGTATATAAGAAACATTCTTGAAGAGCATGCAGTGCCATTTGCCCCATACATTGGTGAAAATTTCATTTTTATGGACGATAATGCCAGACCCCATCGTTCAGGAGTACCTTGAAGAGGTTGAAGTCTCTCGAATGGAATGGCCAGCAAGAAGTTCAGATCTCAATCCGATTGAGCAGGTTTGGGACAACCTCAATGGAAGGCAGAGAAGTTCAGATAATCATCCTTAATGACCTAGGAATCCAACTCGGAGAAATCTGGGAAGGATTAGATCAGAACGTTGTCGAGCTGTAAGTTTTGAGGTTTGGGACAACTTCAATAGAGGGCTGAGAAGTTCAGAAAATCATCCAGCTACTCTTAATGACTTAGGAATCCAACTCGGAGAAATCTGGGAAGGATTAGATCAGAACATTTTAAGATCACTCATTTTGAGTATGAACCGTCGTTGCCGAGCTGTAATTAACGCAAGGGGTGGAAATACCAAGTATTAAATCACTTATCAGCATTTCAGTATTTTGAAAATCGTTCATTTCTCTTCTTTCACATAAGATTCGGTGAAATCCTGAATTTTTCTTCCATTTAATGTGTCTTGTTTCGTCCAAAACCTTCCCGAGAGGACATAAAAAATAAGTTATAAAGTCAATGTAGAGTTAACTTTCATTAAAATTGAGATTTTCAGAATGTGCGTTAATTTTTTTGCGCAGTGTATTTTCAGCTCGGTAAACGTCGATATAGGTTCGGATCTTAGACTTTTTGTAGGAAATATTCTTGAGAATTATTATCATCTTCTATAAGGAAACTTTATCTAAGTTAAGCCCCTATTTTCGTTTCGATAACTCTGTTTTCTCGCACGATTTCGTCCTGTGAGATGTGACGGATTCGACACAAAATTAGAGAACAATTCAGTAAGTTCTAGAGCCTAGCGTGGTTAAGAAACGATACCGTGTAATTTCGTAATGCGATTCAGCAGCTAGAAGCTGCTTTAGGCTTTTCGTCATGACTGCAGGAATCGAAAAGTCCTTCACGCTGAAGTTGCTCGATAGTTCAGCATTGAAATGCGGGATCGCCGAATGGCATATATTTCAATTAAGAGCCATTCAAACGCAGCACTGCATTGTCCCGAAACGGGGTTCATTTCGAGCATATCGCGACTGAGCCAGGAAGAGGCTATTATGTATATGCTGAAATAGGGTTGACGCAATTCTGTTGATATTCTGTTAAGGGTCGCGAGTTTCCTGTTATGTTCGATGCGAATGCACAGCACGATCGGATCGGGGGATGCCTATACTCCATTCGCTTATACAGGGTGATTTTTTTAGCATTTCGTTAGATGTATTCGAGGAAGGAATTGTAATTAGGTAGTTGAAATAAATAGATCTTAGATGTCGTACAATGAGTTGGTAGAAAGATGGGAGAAAGTAATGGCCAGCAACTGACAATAATATTTCACAATAAAGCCTCGAATTTCGGTAACAAACGGCGGAATCAAAATTGTACACTTAATACAAGTTCAGAATTGCACAGGGTGATTGTTAATATGTATTTTACTCAATAGCTATCTCAGTTAATATTGATCGTACGAAAACGTTTTGAATGGGAATATTTGAAGTATATTTCATAGGCATTCAGAATTCAGTAATAAGAACTTCATAAAGTCATCGAAAACCTGAAAATTTGTTGTGAACTATTGTTTTTTAAATGGTAAACCCTGTATTTTATTTTTCTAATCGGTAGAGCTCTTTCTTATGATTTCAAATATATATACTTCATTGAGGTTAATTTCGGCAGTGTTCGAAAAATAAAGGTTTTTTCGTCTTAATCTAAGGCAGATGTGTGAGGCCACTCGAGAATGCTGTGATTTCTGTATATCGAAGTTCTATTCTATGGCCTCCTGATAGTCCCTACATAACCTCCTTGGACACTTTTTAATAAAGATATTCGAAATATGAAGTGTATGTGGCTCCTCCGCAAAATATTAAAGAGATTAATTTCAGAATAGAGGAAGAAATGATTGAAAACCTCAATATATTCCATAAATGGTAAGGAAAATCCTTAAAAAATTAATTAAAAGATATCGACTGTGTGTAGACGTATATGAGGGTCATTGGAACACTTAATTCAACTTTTAGCTAATAAGTATACAAATAAAATAATTATCAGTTGTTTTTTTATGCACGATTCCTTTGATATAAAGAAATCGCATCGTTATCGTGTTTCATTCCACAGCTGCTTTAGATTTAAAAGAAACTATCCATACTTTTCAAAAACTGCCGAAATTAACCTCAATGAAGTATATATATTTGAAATCCGAAGAAAGAGCTCTACCGATTAGAAAAATGAAATATAAGGTGTTCCATATAAAAAACAATAGTTCACAAAAAATTTTCAGGTTTTCGATGCCTTAATGAATTTCTTAGTACTGAATTTTGAATGCCCATAAAAATAGTTCAAATTTGCCCATTCAAACGTTTTTGTACGACCAATATTAACTGAGATAGCTATTGAGTAAAATATAAATAATCACCCTGTATATTTTTGTTTCAGAGTACACGAACCTGAATTCTGAAATATTCGTTATTTCAACCATAACACCCAGTATATTTAAACATATTTGAATTCATCGTTCAATTCTACCCTGATTTGATGTATGATTTGCGCAAACACGTCAATCGATTGTTAAGTTATAGCCTGATTGTAAAATTTTCTGACAGAAAGATTTTCACAAAACAGTATTTAAGGATCGGTTTCAGAAAACTTTGTTTGTACCATTAAGTTAATTGGAACCACCCCGATTCGTTGAAATTTCAAAACGAGTGATTCGATTGGTTCGAATTTACGTAATCTCCTGATGAGAATTTCTTAATACAACATTCGAACAAGGAAAGTACGCGTCGGCATCATCATGGTACTGTTGACATGGAAATGTAGTGAAATTCAAAACATTGGTATTGACAATCAATATCAGAGGATACATAGCGTGAGAAAATATCACAAAGTATTAGTAAAATGCCACAAAAAGTAGAAAAATTTTGTAAATTCAGATTCAGATAGTTGTAAGAGTTGTGCTCGAAATGACAAAAATTTTGAGATATTGAATGCTGAAATAATTTCTATTTGATTTTTCACTCTAATTGATTGAATGATGTAAATACCGAAGAATGTTCAAATCGAAAATTGGAGCTGGTGCATTTACTTCAAAAAATTGTCTGAACATTTTTCCGATATCCTCATTAGTTTTCAAAATATACGAAATTTTCCTAGTAGTATTCTAGTGTTTTCGGAATAGTATATTCTAAAACAAGTTGCAGAATGAGCTCCTATTCCAAAACCAATGCGAAATTCAATAACGAGCGACGAAGGAGCGAGTTTTCGAAAGCATGAGTGTTGGAATTGCCTTTTGCAACGAGTATTAGACGATATTTTTTATATTTCTGTCAAGTTTTGTGAAATACTCTCGAATTTCAAATAAAAATTCAGTTTAGTGACTTTTGTATTGTATCTTGACAGTTGGTGTGACTTACGAAATTTGACAGATTACGAAATTTCAATTGATTTGAT
The DNA here is from genome assembly GCA_038502775.1 of Hippodamia convergens. Classification (NCBI taxonomy): domain Eukaryota; kingdom Metazoa; phylum Arthropoda; class Insecta; order Coleoptera; family Coccinellidae; genus Hippodamia; species Hippodamia convergens. Next base: position 95,662,449 of record CM076607.1, read on the forward strand.
TTGAAAATTGAGAGGACAGTACTGACAATCACAAAACGCAAAATATAACTGAAAACAACGCTGTAACGAGTTTCATTACAGCACTTCTTTCAGTACTGTAATGAACTCATTACGATACTGAAATAGAGGAAGAAATTTTTAAAAGTCTCAATGAAATGTTTCGACTTCAAAAATATATAATTGGATGAAATCTGAAGAAGACTAATTTAATTGAAAATGTGAAAAACAGGTTATCAAGGAGCTTTTTTTTTAAATTAAATAATTTCGTATTAATACGGTTTGATGCATTTTTGTGAAGTTGGCACTGAATTGTGCAAAATTTGTGCTGCTTAGTCTTTTCTAGTTTACCGAAAAATCGAAATTGAAAAAAGATGTCCCAGCATTTTCTTTTTTTCTCCTCACAAACGGATGGAAAAGTTTGTTCTACATTTGTGCTATCTTTTGCCTTAGTTTTTCCTCGAAAATCCTACAGAACTTCAGGCAAATTACGAAAATGAAGAAAGAGTCACTTTTCTCTTATTCTGACAAAAATTGTTTTATATCAATTGCCAACTTGTGCCAGTCAGATTCCCAGTTAAATTCAACAGGTTTTCCACACATATGGAGAGAATAAGAATAATTAGTAAATTGTAGGAAAATCAGCAAACCTGGCAACAGATATTCAAAAATCCAAAATTACTGGGCCAACTTCGCAAACACGTTTGATGCCTTTTTTCTTTATTCAAGGTCATCGTTCACAAGTTGAAGACCGGAATATAGCCACACTGGATCTCTCTTAAATCATTTATAACATAAACATTTCAATAAGGAAATCTGCACATTGTTTACTGTGTTTTTTCAATGACATCATCGATTATTAAATTGAACTGAGTGTTTATCAAATGGGGACCGATTCAATCAAACGCCTTTCAACTTAGACCAGCAGTTTAGACCAGATAAAATTGACGATTTGCTCTCCTATTAGAAGATCAATAAACCTACTATCTAAATCGGCAAACAACCGTGGCCATTGTGCGAGAACTGCACAGATCGAAAATGAGCGAATTTAAGAAACGATTCTATCGGGACAAGTTCCATCTATTACTGTAACCATTGAGTCAGCAGTTAGCTGATCATCGGTGCCAAGGTCGTTGGAAATCCTACCGTCGTAATATTATTATTAAATTGGCGTAAAGCTGTTTTCCTAGAGCGTCTTATGTACGGAACAACGCGTTGCGAAGTTGAGGAAACATTTGCTCAAGAAGTTTCGAATTTCCAATGGATAAATGGAGGTTATGCGAGGCTGCTTCATTTGGGTAAACATGTTTGAACGGTTGTTCCCAGTCTTCGACAAGAATCTCATTAGGTAATCGATAAGGCGGGTTTACACCTACAACGAAAGCGTCCGATACGACGCCTCAAGAATAGAAGCGAAACCGATATAGATATCGAAAAAAAAAATAGACACTGTATTAGACGAAATAATTACCAATGGTGTCGCTGCATTCGCCGATCAGCTGTTTACCGAAACGAGTATTGTTTCGTGTTTACATTAGATTTCTATTTGTATTTATGGGATTTTTTAGTTTAAACGTTTATTGGCTATCAATAATCTAAGTTGTTTCCTTGATTGTGGATCTTGTGGATTATATTGTAAGTGCAAGTATAGGTATTATTGTGCTTTTTGTTATATTTCATGTAAAATATTGAGGTGAGCACTATTCAATTTTGAATGCTTTTCAGTTCATCTGGTAAGATGTTTACCAAAGGTTCCTCTAATTATAGGAAATTTTCCAATATTTACATGCTCACAGATGCTGGGTAGAGGGTGAGCAAGTGTTGCAATGCAATCATTTGATTCTATGTGGGAAAAAATTATTTCAAAACATTGGAATTCTACAAGGACAACCCCATCATATTGAGGAAATGATGTCTTATAAAAATGATGGTGTGAAAATTGACAAGATACTGAGCAAGATTGTCTGGAATTTGCAAGCATATTTTAGCCCTCCTACTTTACAAGGTTGCACGTACTACAAAATATTTTGACACTTCTACTGATTGTGAAGGTAAAATTGTAATGTAAATGAACATCAGCATGAACAATATATTCATTTAATAGAAGCTACTAATTTTTTTTCTTTTTAGGAAGGGAAAAAAACTATGAATAGAAAATAGGTGATAAATTTTGAATAAAAATGGACATTCTTCAAAGAACCGTATGTATGCAGAATATGACGTGATCCTCGATTAATCAATCATGTTGAAGAATTCATTACGCTAGATTTTAATGTATTATTCATTTATAGCATCTCACTTGTGTCTTAGGCTGCAGTTATAATAAAATAAAATAATGCAACTCATTTATCGATTGATTGCACCTTTTCCGTTGCTAAATGAACGTCAATATTATCAAGCTATTTTTAATAATAATATTAAATTGATACATATATGTATGATATATTGTTTAAAATTGCCAATTCTCGGAATTTCTTTGAAATTCCACATGTAGATTTGATCACTGCTGAACATAAGTTCAATTTTACAACCATCGAGAAAATCACTTAAACTCACAAAGTCCCTAGTTTTATTGCACATTATCATATGGATTGAATTCAGCACTTTCAACTTGGCTTCTTGAATTGTTGAAACTTCTATATATTCAAAAACATCAAGTAGACTTAAAGTAATTCATTTTGATAAGAATGAAAATTATTGTACAAGAACGATATGAACAAAAATTCAAAATGACTTGACTTGAACTGCTTTTTCTGGTAGGTTTAGTGAAAGTACTGCTTTCTTCTCAAGTAACAGAAATGTTTTCATAGTGAGAGTTTCTGAAATAATTCAAAACATATGAAGCATTGTTTTCAATTTACATCAGTTTCCACTCTTGCCTGTTTTCATTCTATAATCTTCTGGTCGGAAATGATGTGAGCATACTCTAATATGTGTAGATACAGGTTTTTAGATTATCAAAACATGTTCCAGGATTTACGTCTATGAATTTCCTCTTCGATTTCTTGTTTGTTGGTTACGTAAACATTTTGATTTTTACCACGAAAATAATGAAAATGGGCCCCAGGATTTCCAGATTTTTTAGAATTACATCCATAAACACAACAATTAGTGTTATGTTATGTTATTTTCCTTAGGCATATCTTTTTATCGCAATAAAAATGCTTGCTCCATAGAGCAAAACACAACTCTATGCGACACTGCCGGCGTTTGCTGGAACTAAGCCCGAAACGAGTATTCGTTTCGATAGTTAGTACGTGAAAGCTGTGTTTATTTGTTTATTTTCACATTTTCATTGCGATAAAAAGATATGCCTAAGGAAAATAACGTAAAAAACACTAATTGTTGTGTTTATGGATGTAATTCTAAAAAACCTATGAATCCTGGAGCCCATTTTCATTATTTCCGTAGTAAAAATCAAAATGTTTACGTAACCAACAAACTAGAAATCGTAGAGGAAATTAATAGACGTAAATCCTGGGAGCATGTTTTAATAATGGAAAAACCTGTATCTAAACATATTAGAGTATGCTCACACCGTTTCCGACCAGAAGATTTTAGAATGAAAACAGGCAGGAGTGGAAACTGATGTTAATAGAAAACAATGCTTCATATGTTTCGAATTATTTCAGAAACTCTCACTATGAAAACATTTCTGCTACTGGAGAAGAAAGCTGTACCTTCATGAAACCTACCAAAAAAAGCAGTTCAAGTCAAGACATTTTAACTTTTTGTTCAGATCGGTCTTGTAAAATAATTTTCATTCTTATCGAAATAAATTACTTTGAGTCTACTTGATATTTTTGAATATATAGAAGTCTCAACAATTTAAGGAGCCTAGTTGGAAGTGAAAAAGTGCTGAATCCAGGCCATATGATAATGTGCAATCAAACTAGGGGCAATCTGAGTGTGTTTCTCTTGATTGTTGCAAAAATGAACTTATGTTCAGCAACGATCAAATCTATATGTGGAATTTCAACAAAATTCCGAGAATTGGCAATTTTAAACAATATATTATACATATATGTATCAATTTAATATTAATTTTAAACATAGCTTAATAGTATTGTCGTTCATTTAGCAACGGAAAAGGTGCAATCAATCGATATATAAGTTGAATAATTTTATTTTATCATATTTGCAGCCTAAGACACAAGTGAAATGCAATAAATGAATAATACATTAAAATCTAGCGAGTAATGAATTCTTCAACATGATTAATCGATGATCACATCATGTTCTGCATACATACAGTTCTCTGGAGAATGTGCATTTTTTTTCGAAATTTATCACCCATTTTCTTTTCATAGATTTTTTCCCTTCCTAAACAGAAAAAAATTAGAAGCTTCTATTAAATGAATATATTGTTCATGCTGATGTTCAATTAGATTACAATCATGCATGTTTTCATATTCTGTTAGGTCACAAACTAAATTCAACTTTTTCTTAGTTTTCATCAAATATAGATAATCCTAATCTTTTCTGTTTTGTACATTTCATTGTTATGGAAAACAAAAAGAAAAACAGCAGAGACAGAACTAAACAATGAATTTTACCTTCACAATCAGTAGAATTGTCAAGATATTTTGGAATAGATGTAGTGGAACCTTGTACAGTAAAGTAGCAGGGCTAAAATATGCTTGCAAATTCCAGACACTTGGTATGTTTATATAATCTTGCCAACCTTCACACCATCATTTTTATAAGACATCATTTCCTCGATGTGATGGGGTTGTCCTTGTAGAATTCCGATGTTTTGAAATAATTTTTTCCCACATAAAAACAAATGATTGCATTGCAACATTTGCTCACCCTCTACACAACATTTATGAGCAGGTAAATATTGGAAAATTTCCTATAATTAGAGGAACCTTTGGTAAACATTTTGCCAGATGATTTGAAAAGCATTCAAAATTGAATAGTGCTCACCCAATATTTTACAAAAAATATAACAAAAAGCACAGTATTACCCATTACTTACACAAACAATATAACCCACAGGATCTACAATTAGGAAACAAATAGAAAGCCAATGTAAACACGAAACAATACTCGTTTCGGTAAACAGCTGATCGGCGAATGCAGCGCCACCATGGGTAATTATTTTGTCCAATATGGTTTACAACAGTCTGATCGTATACATATACAGTGAGGACTTATGAAACCATTATTTTTCTAATAGATGGCTTCAGTTATTTGTACCGTTGTTTGTACCTATATCGCTTTGTGTAAACTGGATCGGGGCCCACCAGATGGCGTTAGAAATATGAGATCTCGTACTACAAAAAGTTTTTTGACAATTTTATGATAAGTTGAGGCAGTTTAATTTGGTCACGCATCTGAAAGAATCCTGGACAAAAGATGTTTAATTATTTTTTGAAAAATGATTCTTCATAAAATTTCGCAACATCAAGTTAATAAGAACATTTTACACTGGACTTGAAGTCTGAAACATGTAGAATGTGCAGACATATAGGAGGTGTTTATTATCTATAATATCTAGTTCGTCTAGGTGTAAAATAGACAACCCTATGTCTGCACATTCTACATGTTTCATACTTTAAGTCCAGTTTTAAATTTTCTCATTATCTTCATGTTGCATTGATTAAAAATATTCTGTCCAGAATTTTTTTAGACAATCTTTTTTTTAATATATTTTCTAACTAGCTGACCCGGCAGACTTCTTACTGTCTCAAAAAAAGCATCTTTAATATTATAATTAACTATTATGGTATAATACCTTGAAAGTGGACATAAAATTGTCCTGTACAGTAAGTGTTGCGCCAAACGTTGTCGTCTGGAAACAGCTTCTGAATGTTGGGCAAGAACTGTTTAGAATCATTTACTATCCCAGAAACTAAAGAGCGAAAGGGATCTGGTGGTGGAACTAATTGTGACAATTGGCAATTAGATAAGCTAGCTGGCCCGGCAAACATTGTTCCGCCTTAGAGATGAATAAAGTTGTTTTTTTTCAAAAGAAATATATTAAGTGAAATACAAAAAAATACAAAAGTACAAAATCTACAAAAAATTTAATTGCAATGAAATAGGTATGTACAGGGTGATTGTTTATATATTACTCAATAGCTATCTCAGTTAATATTGGTATTGAATTGTTGTTTTTCAAATGGCACACCCTGTATTTTATTTTCCTAATCGGTAGAGCTCTTTCTTCTATCTTCTTTCAAATTTTTATATTTTAGTGAGGTTTTTTTCGACAGTTTCTGAAAATTATTGTTTATTTTGTCTAAATCTAAGGCAGCTGTAGAATGCCACTCGATAATGCTGTGATTTATTTATATCGAAGTTCCATTCTATGGTCTCCTGATAGTCCCTTCTTAACATCATTGGACACTTTTTTATGGGGATATTTGAAATATAAAATGCCCGACCGCAAAATATTGAAGAAATTAAATTCAGAATAGAAGATGAAATTGAGAACCTTAATATATTCCATAAATGTTGAGGAAAATGTTCAAAAACTTTAAAAAAAAGATATCGACTCTGTCTAGAAGTAAATAGGGGTCATTTGAATCCCTAATTGAACTTTCATTTAATAAATAAATAATATAAATATCAGGTGTCATTATCCACGGTTCCTTTGATATGAAAAAATCGCATCGGTCTCGTTTTGATTTAGAAGAAAATATCTATATTTATAGAAAACTGCCAGAGATACTCTCAATAAGGTGTATTTGAAATCAGAAGAAAGAGCTCTACCGCTGTTAACCGGAGCGACATCTATTGGCGTTATTGGCAAGAAAGAAAATTATTTCCTATATTTTTTTTTATTCATCAAATTTTTCAGGGTTTTATGGTATTTTATGTTAACCCCGCCGTAGAAGAATCCAACAAAAAAACTTTCATAAAAAACAGTTCATCCAATCTTGAGTTATAAGTGGTGTAACCAACAATATGGCCGACTGAGTTTTATATATTAAGATATACGAAATTCATTGTGAAATGGGTTTTATTCTTATATCAGGGAAGGTTTGTTTAGGTTCGGATCTTAGACCATTATTCTTGCCTGTTTCGCCTGATACTGTCGAATCTGATCTGGTAGTCATATAACAGATTCGGCAAACGCCTACACAAAGCGATCTATTTATCTAGCGGTCTGGGATCATTTCGTAAGACAATCGACCTCAAAAATATACGGGCAAAGTGCCATCATCATTGTCCCTATTGTTCGTTGAGCCGAAACAACCGAGCATCTCATGTCGGTCTTCAGGGTGTTTACGTCAATGAGGAAAATTGGTCGAAGAAGGCTCTTAGTGCAATTGACACACAGTAGATGGCGCTCGGATCTTCCCCCACATGTTTTCGAAAGAGCACAATTCTTCAACCTGATTTGAAACTACACATATAACAATCTCATCAATTTGGAACAGAAACCATGAAACTTCAAGGATTTTAATGTATATATAATCTTATGAAAAAGAGAGCTAAAATAATACAAAAAATGTTGAAACAAAAAGTACCTAAGCTGAGGTAAAAAAAGAACTGGGTATCATATAATTCTTCGTATGATACTATAGAATCATACGATACTATCATCACTAGTATCATACGATACTATACAGCCAGGGGAAAAAACATCAGCCGACAAAACCTGTCTCCCCGTAAAAAAAAATAACATAAAATATTAAATATCAGGAAAATCTTGAAAGACATCAGTGTGATCATATTCATGTTATCCGTCGATGGGCTCGGATAAACAGATTCTTCCCAAAACGACTCGCAATTCTTAATCTGAAATGAAAAAAGACAAAAGCGGAAAGAAACCAATTATTCAGAATAAATCAAATGCATTTTATAAATGCATTTGCTACTTTGAAAAACATCAAACATTCAGATTTCTTGGCCAAATAATGTCCGGAGGTTTATAAATATTTATGACAGAAATGTCACGAAATTTGAAAGAAATGAAAAAAAACTCCATCAATTTCCCATTTCCGAATCTGTTGGAAATTACGAACTGATAATTTTTTAACAAAACAAGCTAAACTTGTGGAAAAATCAATTAATACATAACTTTCAACTGTCCTCCTTCACGAGTATTTTTTTTCTGTTGCCGTGTGAGTTTCTTGCAGAAGAATCACTTCGATACCATGTTCATCAGTTAATTTGGAGACGTAATCACACTTGTCCTTCGAAATTCCTTCGATATTCAAATTCAAAATCCACAAATTCTTGCTCTCTGGTCCTGAGGGTTTTTCAAACCGGATACGACCTTCCAGGTGATGATTTTTCGGCACTTCAGATGTTTGAAGACCGCTACGGGACCCCAATGAAAGGCAATCATCTCCCATAGATGAACCAAACATTTTATAACGCAAGAAAACAGAATATTTTTCAGGACCAAAAACTAAGACATATTCCGAGAATTGTCATTCTGACAATATTATCAATGTAATAACCAAATGCCTGGCTCCTCTGAGTAAACAATACAAAAAAGTATTCAAAAGAGTCCATTAAATCTTGATGAATGTCTAATTGCCTCCTTGTTATTCGAATTGCTCCAATTCCTCACCGAAGTGACGGCGAATTCTTGCGTTAACAATCGCGTCGGGACGCTGCTAAAACAACTACGCAACCATTATTCAAAGTCCGAAGACGCTTGCCAAGAAAGATACGTGTGAAATAATTACAATGCATTCTAAATTAGCTTGCAGGCCGAGTGGTTTCTGGCTCGAAAATCGTCAATTAGGAGGTACAGTGCAACGTCGTAAAAATTCGAGAGGAGCATGTTTGAATGCATAGACATGAACATGCTGGAATACACTCAATGTTTAATATATAGAATGTATGATCTCTTCAAATCCAAACATCATTTCCTTATATCAATACTCAGGGGGCCTATGTTCATATTCAACATAATATACTCAATATTAAATATGAAATTTATGATAGACAGGTAGAGAATGTCATGAAATTCAAAATGACAAAAGTCATTTCTTCATCTTAAATCAATATTAAGAGGGATGTCCATGTTCACGGTCAGCATGGACTCGATAATCAATGTAGAGTGTATGATAGCCAGTTGCAGAATCTCGTCAAAATCAAATTGACGAACGTTATTTCTTCACCTTATATCAACATTAAGAGATGTCCATGTTCAGCCAGCATGGACTCGATAATCAATGTAGGGTCTATGATAGTCAGGTACAGAATATCATCAAATTCAAAGTGACGAATGTCATTTCTTGATCTAATGTATCAATTGAAATATTTTTCGAAGTTCCTTGCATTTTTGGGAAAGTTCTTTAGGGTTTTCTGTCCCAGTTTCTGAAATAAGAAACAATTAGAAATTGGAAGAAAGGCACTCATTTGTCAAGGGCCAAATATTTTCAAAAAATTGTTGCCTAACAATGAGAAAACTTTTCGGTAAAATTGTCTGACGAAGGAGTCTGATTTGGACTCCGAAACGTTACACAGCTTCATAGTTCGAAGTGTTTTCTCTTTTCTCATTGTTAGGCAACAATTTTTCGAAAAGATTTGGCCCCTGAAAAATAAGGGCTCAAGTTTTAAGCAGGGTCTTTCTTCTATTATTTAAAGAAATTTTCCAATCGTTTCTTGTTTCAGAAACTGGGAGTGAAAACCCAAAAAAACTTTCACAAAAATTAAGAAACGGCCATGTTCAAAATCAGCATGAACTCAAAAATCAATGTAGGGTCTATAATAGGCAGGTATCGAATATCATCAAATTTAAAATGAGAAACCTTATTTCTTTATATAATATCAACAACAAGAGATGTCCATCTTCAGAGCTACGAACGTTATTTCTTCATCTCACATCGACAATGAGGAATGTCCATGTTCAGCCAAAGTGGACTCAATTATCAATGTTAATGTTGGGTCTATGATAGCAAGGTACAGAATCTCATCAAATTCCAAATGAAAAACGTCATTTCCTCATCCGAAATCAACATAAATAGATATAAATATTCACAGCCAGCATGCTCTAAATAATCAATGTAGGGTCTATAATAGGCAGGTACAGAATCTCATTAAAGCCAAAATGACAAACGTCATTTCTTTATTTTAAATCAACATCAAGAGATATCCATGTTCACAGCCATTATGGATTCAATTATCAATGATAGCCAGGTATAGAATCTCATCAAATTCAAAATGACAAACGTCATTTCTTTATTTCAAATCAACATTAAAGATGTCCATGTTCACAGCCAGCATGGACTCAATTATCAATGTAGGGTCTATGAGAGCCAGGTATAGAATCTCATAAAATTTAAAATGACAAAAGTCATTTCTTCATAATAAATCAACATTGAAAATGTCCATGTTCACAGCCTTCATGGATTCAATAATCAATGTAGGATCTATGATAGCCAGGTGCAGAACCTCATCAGAAGTACAAACTTTATTTCTTCATCTTATATCAACATTGAGGGATGTCCATGTTCAGCCAACGTGGACTCAATTATCAATGTTGGGTCTATGATAGCAAGGTATATAATCTCATCAAATTCAAAATGAAAAACGTCATTTCCAGATCTGAAATCAACATTAATAGATATCAATGTTCATAGCCAGCTTGCTCTGAATAATAAATATAAGGTCTATGATAGGCATGTACAGAATCTCATCCAATCTAAAATGACAAACGCCATTTCTTAATTTTAAATCAACATTAAGAAATGTGTATGTTCACAGCCTGCATGGACTCAATTATCAATGTGGGGTCTTTCGTAGCCAGGTAAAAAATCTCATCAAATTTAAGATGACAAACGTCATTTGTTTATATTAAATCAACACTAAAAATGTCCATGTTCACAGCAATAATGGATTAAATCATCAATGTAGGGTCTGTGATGGCCAGGTGCAGAATCTCATTAAATTCAAAATGAAAAACGTCATTTCCTCATCTGATATCAACATTAAGTGATGAACATGTTCACAACTAGCATAGATTCAATTATCAATGTAGGGTCTATGATAGCCAGGTATAGAATTTCATCAAATTCAAAATGACAGGCGTCATTTTTTATCTTAAATCAACACTAAGCATGGACTCAATTATCAATGTAGGGTCTATGATAGCCAGTTATAGAATCTCATCAAATCTAAAACGACAAACGTCATTTCTTTATCTTAAATCAACATTAAAGATGTCAATGTTCGCCCCAGCATGGATTCAATTATCAATGTAGGATCTATGATAGCCAGGTATAAAAATTCATCAAATCTAAAATGAAAAACGTCATTTCCTTATCTGATATCAACATTAATAGATATCAATGTCCACAGCCAGCATGCTTTCAATAATCAATGTAGAGTCTATTATAGCCAGGTATAGAATCTCATCAAATCTAAAACGACAAACGTCATTTCTTTATCTTAAATCAACATTAAAGATGTCAATGTTCGCCCCAGCATGGATTCAATTATCAATGTAGGATCTATGATAGCCAAGTATAAAAATTCATCAAATCTAAAATGAAAAACGTCATTTCCTTATCTGATATCAACATTAACAGATATCAATGTCTACAGCCAGCATGCATTCAATAATCAATGTAGAGTCTGTGATAGCCAGGTTTAAAATCTCATCAAATCTAAACTGACACGTCATTTCTTTATCTTAAATCAACATTAAAGATGTCAATGTTCGCTCCAGCATGGATTCAATTATCAATGTAGGGTCTATGATAGCCAGGTAAAAAAACTCATCAAATCTAAATGAAAAACGTCATTTCCTTATCTGATATCAACATTAATAAATAGCAATGTCCACAGCCAGCATGCTTTCAATAATCAATGTAGCGTCTATGATAGCCAGGTATAGAATCTCATCAAATCTTGAATGACAAACGTCATTTCTTCATCTTGAATCAACATCAAAAATATCCATGATCACAGCTATCATAGATTCAATTATCAATGTAGGGTCTATGATAGCAAGGTACAGATTCTCATCAAATCTTGAATGACAAACGTCATTTCTTCATCTTGAATCAACATCAAAAATGTCCATGATCACAGCTATCATGGATTCAATTATCAATGTAGGGTCTATGACAGCCACGTGAATAATAGCGACACTTCGAGATATATATATATATATTCTTTTGAATAAGAGAGCTAAAATAATACAATAAATGTTGAAACAAAAAGAACCTAAGCTGAGGTAAAAAAAGGAACGGGGTACCACAACATTCTTCGTATGATACTATAGTATCATACGATACTTTCATCACCAGTATCATACGATACTATAGAGCCAGGGGAAAAAACCTCAGCCGAAAAAACCTGTCTCCCCGTTAAAAAAATTAAATAAAATTGTTGTATCATAATATTCTATATAGAAGGACATCACGATCAGCGGGACGGCTCTTCGGAGGAAGGATTTCCAAACACAAACTCCAACCTGAAAATAAAAAAAGCCAGAACAGCAAGAGAATTCAATTTATACTTCATCAAATTGATCTGAAATTTTCAACCCATTGCAAAAATGAGTTTGATATACCTATGTTTAAGGCCAGCATAGATCTAATATTTAGTATAAGGACCATGATTCATGAAAAGTTTCACCATTTTCGATAACCCCAAATGTAGAGCACGTGCTTATTGAAGCAAACATTTCTTTGGATGTTCGATTGATGTTTTTCATTGTTCTGGTACCTCCAATATCGCCTCAAGCAACAAACAATTCCTTCGAATGACCTATCGAATCGAAGACCGATACTCATTTCTCGAAATGCGATTGAAGCGGTTATTCGCGATTCGCCAGTTGATCGCCGCCATCGCCCGGGGTTATTCCAGACGAGCTCGTGTCGTACGCACTGAGCATGCTCCGACGCCATTACGTTAGACTTGACACTCTAATCAGTGTGTCAGTAGGTCTAGGCTGTCTACCGGCCCCTCAGCTATTCGCTATGTCTCGTTCGACTGGGAATTCAAGTTTTAGATTGTGTCGGTTTCGACTCGAATAGTACGTTTCAATCATCCTTCGATCACCAGGGATTACCTCACCGACCCAAACAAAGAGATGGGTGGAATACCATCGTTTCTATCTTAACGAAGATACTGGAGGATGATTGCTCACGTACTCATCTTTATTTTAGGACGTTGTTCTTCATTCGATATATACTCGGTGAAGTAAGAAGCCTTGAATGAATCTTTTTAAATAATCTATGGTTGGTTTTGACGGAGCATCACGTCTTAACGACAGCAACCATTTGGATGATTCTTTTCTTGTTTTGTTTGTTATAGCCCGGACAAAGATTTTACAATGTAATAAATATTCCAGAAAAAGACGTAAATTAGGAAAAAAGTAATTTCATCAGAGTGCACGATTCCTGGTAAGAAGAAGTTTCTAGAAAAGGAGAAAACTGAAAGAGAAACACTCTGGCAGAATCTCCCAGGGTTGGATCACTCCAAAAAGTTCCTTCGGAATTTTGAAACTGCAAGATCCGAAAAACATTTGGATCTCAGCAAGAACCAACTACACCTCCTCACTGGCTTTCTTACAGGGCATTGTCGCCTCAGAAAGCACTTGCTGAAAATGGGCTTATCGGACACTGACGAGTGTAGATTCTGTGGGGAGGAGGAAGAAACTCCTATTCACCTAGTCACAGAATGCTTTGGCATTGTGAGCCAAAGGAAACAAAGCTTTGGTCAAGAGACCTGTAGGTGTCAGGAATCAGCCTCACTTTTATAAGATCTCTGGGACTGGAAGGCGAGCTGTAAAGCTTTGTCAGGGGGCACAATAAACCATCAGGTCGCAGTGGACTGTAACCCCTTTTAAACTATTAACTATCTGAACGAAGACACTGGAAGATGATTGTTCACCTACTCATCTTTATTTTAGGATGCTATTCTTCATTCAATGTATACTCGGTGAAGTAAGAAGCGTTGAATGAATTTTTACAAATAATCTATGGTTGGTTTTGACGGAGCATCAAGTCTAAACGACAGCAACCATTTGGATGATTCTTTTCTTGTTGTTTTCTTTATAGCCCAGACAAAGTTTTCACAATGTAATATTCGAGGAAAAGCACGTACAATAAGGAAAAAAGTAATTTCATTTTTCCTGCGATCATAGAGTACAACGCCATCTTTCCAATTCCAACATCAGAGTGCACGATTTCTGGCAAGAAGGAGTTTCTGGAGAAGGGGAAAACTGAAAGAGAAGCACTCTGGCAGAATCTCCCAGGGTTGGATCACTCCAAAAAGTTCCTTCGGAATTTTGAAACTGCAAGATCCAAAAAATATTTGGATCTCAGTAAGAACCAACTACACCTCCTCACTGGCTTTCTTACAGGGCATTGTCGCCTCAGAAAGCACTTGCTGAGAATGGGCGTATCGGACACTGACGAGTGTATATTCTGTGGGAGGAGGAAGAAACTCCTATTCACCTAGTCTCAGAATGTTTTGGCATTGTGAGCCAAAGGAAACAATGCTTTGGTCAAGAGAGCTGTAGGAGTGAGGAATTAGCCTCATTGAAGCCTTTCGAGATATTGGATTTCATAAGATCTCTGGGACTGAAAGGCGAGCTGTAAAGCTTTGTCAGGGGGCACAATAGACCATCAGGTCGCAGTGGACTGTAACCCCTTTTAAACTATTAACTATCTGAACGAAGACACTGGAGGATGATAACTGACGTACTCATCTTTATTTTAGGATGCTGTTCTTCATTCAAAGTATACTCGGTGAAGTTAGAAGCGTTGAATGAATTTTTACAAATAATCTATGGTTGGTTTTGACGGAGCATCACGTCTAAATGACAGCAACCATTTAGATGATTCTTTTCTTGTTGTGTTCGTTATAACCCGGACAAAGATTTCACATTTTAATATTCCAGGAAAAACACATACAATAAGGAAAAATAATGTGGCACTCGAGGACTGCCGCGGTAAAGCTATTGCGTAGCATCTATTCAAAAATAAGAAGATAACATTGTTGATTTGAATTTTTTTTATCTTACAATACATGTAGGTTATCCAGGACTGTTTATCATTGAAACTATAGGTTAATGGTAACTGAAATAAGAAACAAAATTTGAGACTTAATGTTCTCCAAATATCTGGAAAATACCCATATTTTGTTGTGGATTCTTGTGGATCATTATTCATATTTTAATTCATTTTTTCCGAAAGAAAAGTTGTCAACCGCTCTGATTTTTTATCAGCGAAATTAATGTTATAATCTCCAACCAAGATGGAAATTTATCACCATTTGTATCAAGTATTTTCAACCCTCATTCAGTGTACTCCAGTAAAATGCGATGAATGAAATGCTCTACCTCGTCCAATTTCGGATTCGGTGAAATGTTAATTGCTACCATGACTATGTGTAGGCCATTTCTAAATTTGCATTAGCATGCACAAATATCTCCAACAGATGAGCGTCTAACATTAACATCGCTCACGTCAATATTTATTTCAATATTCGGAGTCATAATATTAGTAACATTGTTACTATTTTGGTAAATAGCTACCCCACCTTTTGGTGTTTGAATTGAACAATACAATTGAAATTAGGTATTTCAATCGAATTATCACGCGTCATGCATGTTTCGGTAAGAAGTAACACATTGGTTTGTCTCGTAACTGAATCTTGTAAATCGCATTTGTGACTATGTAGACTTTGGCAATTGAAAGTCATTATTGAAATGCCATTTCTATTACTAATGAAATCTAAGACACTTTGAGCTATTTAAAGACAGTCTTTTGAATTCTTGCAACGAAGATGCAGTCGATGCAGCTTGCCTTCGATTAGGATAAAACTTGAATGCAGATTTATCATTTTTGTCGTAATATACAATTTTTCAATATTAGTCACCCGAGAGAGTGCAACATAGACGAGTTCCTGAGAATGTGATTTACTATACTCATATACTATTTCGTCAAAAGTTCCACCTTGCGACTTGTGTATAGTTAGAGCAAGAGCTGAAGTTAATGGAAAATGTTTGCGTTCGGCCATACATTTTCTATCCGATGTTAATGAAATATTTGTCGTTCGTAATTCAATGGGAACAGCGAGATTGCCGACTCCATTTTGCACTGCTAGAGTGGCTGCACGCATCCGTCTAGTCGCAAGCACCCAAACACCGTACCGAAGTCTGCCGAACTGAACCGACGATACACGGCTGTGTTAGGTTTTTTCGTTACGGAATTTCTACATTCGGTCGCCGCGCTCGATGATAAAAGCTATGCATAACTTAAAAATTAATTTCATTTCTCCTGCGATCATAGAGTGCAACGCCATCTCTCGCCTATCCAATTCCAACATCAGAGTGCACGATTCCTGGCAACCTTCTGCAGTTTTCGCGTGCATCCGACCTTGACGTTATTTTTTTTAAAGACGAAGTTTCGCCGAATTTCCATCAATCCAATTAGACACAGCTGTTCCATAATCTTCGCGGTTGGCGGGATGTGTGTCAAGTTAGCGTGGCGTTACGTCAGATCCGTAAATTGCATTATGAAATAAACTCTCGCTATATTTACGTTTGAGCTAATGACCCTATGCGATCATCCGAGTAATGGATTGCGATAGACGGGAGACGTGGGTATACTTGCTTTTGTCTGAAGGAAGAACGTTCACAGGTACTCGAAATCGCTTGAAACTTTGTCACGGTATAAAATACACTGCGAAAAAAAATTAACGCACATTATGGAAATCTCAAATTTATTCTACAACCGAAGGTGTTCTCAATGATAATTATTTTTATCAGAATTATGCATGCATATGTTATCCACTTTCAACGTTTTTCTTCGATACAGATGTTTTTCCCAGCAGGAATAAAAAAAGATGATATTATCAGATTTTGAATGTATTGGCTCCATTCTGAAATCAGTTGTTCTCGATCAATTCTAGTGATCAATAGTTTTTCTTTCGTTTGATTTTCTACACTCGATCGCTATGCAACGCGAAACACGCAATTTGACCCAAGAGGAATGTGCCCAAGCGGTAGTTTTGCGAGAAGAAGGGTGGACATACACAAGAATTGCAGAAAGGTTTGCAGTTTCCCATACAAGTGTGTCCAGAATGTTGCAGCGATGCAGGGAGACAGGTATGAATGTCCGAAGACCAGGACAGGGTACACTACGGGTAACAACTGCCATTCAAGAACGTTACTTGAGAGTTGCTTGGTTGAGACAACGGTTTGCAACCGCTCGCCTCCTTCAAAATCAGCTTGAGCAAACTCATGGGGTGCAAATTAGCACTCAGACAATAAGAAGAATTTGATTTGAGGCCTCGTGTCGCGGCAAGAGGACCAGCTCTTACCCCAGCCCATCGAAGGGCGCGTTTGGATTTTGCGAGAAAGCATATCCATTGGGAAGAAGCCGATTGGGAAAGAGTTTTCTTCACAGATGAGTCTAGATTCTGCCTCTACCATTGTGATTGACGTTCCCTTGTATACAGACGTCCACATGAAAGATATGCTCAGTGCAATTTCCTGAATACTACTGGTTTCGGGGGTGGATCGATTATGGTATGGGGTGGAATATCTTTGAATGCTCGCACAGAACTAGTGGTCCTTGATAATGGAGCTATGAATGCTGATAAGTATATGAGGAACATTCTTGAAGAGCATGTAGTGCCATTTGCCCCATACGTTGGTGAAAATTTCATTTTTATAGACGATAATGCCAAACCCCATCGTACGCGCATCGTTCAGGAGTACCTTGAAGAGGTTGAAGTCTCTCGAATTGAATGGCCAGCAAGAAGTCCATATCTCAATCCGATTGAGCAGGTTTGGGACAACCTCAATAGAAGGCTGACAAGTTCAGAAAATCATCCAGCTACTCTTAATGACTTAGGAATCCAACTCGGAGAAATCTGGGAAGGATTGGAACAGAACATTTTAAGATCACTCATTTTGAGTATGAACCGTCGTTGCCGAGCTGTAATTAACGCAAGGGTTGGAAATACCAAGTATTAAATCACTTATCAGCACTTCAGTATTTTGAAAATTGTTCATTTCTCTTCTTTCACATAAGATTCGGTGAAATCCTGAACTTTTCTTCCAGATAATGTGTTTTGTTTCATTCAAAACCCTCCCGAGAGAACATAAGAATTAAGTTATAAAGTCAATGTAGAGTTAACTTTCATTAAAATTGAGATTTTCAGAATGTGCGTTAATTTTTTTGCGCAGTGTATTTATGTGTACCAATCTTATGCAGAAGAAGTTAACATATAAGTATTTAAGTGTTCTATTTCATTCATGGTAGATCCAAAATGTAACTTATTTTTTCTCTGTCACAATGAAACTCTACATTGAGTTTGAATAAAGGCTGTTGTTATTTTTTAACGAATTTTTTTCAAATCACGTACAAGCTTACGACTCCTCGTTTACTGCTCATTGCTGTAGTTTACGGAGTAAACTCATATTATTATCATAATTATATTTACAGTCATGATTCTTACGTTAAAATGATCTTCGCAACAATTAAACCGTGCATTTCGCTCCGAACGTATCCAACCTCTTCATGGACTTTAGCAATTTCTTCCTCATTGAGACATCCATAGAAATCGAAAAAAAAACGACTTCTTCGGTGTATTGTTACATAGTTGTGTTTTTACATTTTAGAACAACGCACAACTTTCCCATTCTTGAATCAGACATTTCGGAAGTTAATCTCTTGTAAACCCTACGATCGCGAGCTACGTACTGAACGAACGTTGTGTTTTGACGTCACAACACATCGCCAGAGTGGGGTACTAAGCCGAGCCCTCATGTTTAAAACTCGATATCTCGGACGCTATTTGACTTATCCAAATAATTTTTTCACGCAGTAATTTTATTTTTCACGGAGAATTAAGTTACGAAGTTCGTCACTCTTTGCAACATTGAAAGGTTTCACCCTTGACAAGATTTTTTATTAATCACGAAAAAAATTCTAATTGATTTCGAGGGGAAACCCTTAAAAGTTTAAGAAAAGTGCAGATTCCCCCACGATATATTTCAATCGATTTCTTCATCTTTGTCGGGCAGTTCATTATTCTGGTGTTATCGATGCCAATTTTACCAATTACGTATAGTTCGAAACGTACACGTGACGAAGTTAGGAATAACATCGGAAACTCAATACCGCCTATCAATTATTGCAAACTGCCGCAGACAGTTATCTACCGATAGGTATATATCTCCACGAAATATAATATTTCACATTATTATATTATTCCATCGAGACGCTAATAGCGGTAGAGCTGGATCTATGTTGGGGACAGGATTATTGATGGCATAATTCCTCTAATAGATCTGCAACAAATTGAAGTGTGGACAACGACATATTGGTGTTTTGACTTGCTCGATCGATACATAAGGAAGCAGTGTGGAGAGAAGTTTCATCCTAGTTTATACAGAGCGTTTTCAAAGGGGGGTTACAGCACAATCTTTTATATGGAAAAGGCACCAGGACCGAGATTTTTATTAGATTCATTATAACTAAGGAAAGATGCTTTGATTCACACACTTTGTGAGCATATACAGATCGGGAAAAAAGAATTGGAAACATCATAGTTCGAACAAAGCCATATTTTAATGGAAAAGTGGCAGACTCAAAACCTCACAGGAAAGTGATATCGAATGAACTGCTGGGTCGACAGATTTGGTTGGGTGGGGATGTAGAGCACAACGCGAAGTGTCGAATCGAATCAGTAACACTCCAAACGCGGTATGAGTGATTTCATATCTGTTGTGAATGAATACGACAATTTTATTCCATTCCGACGCGAGGAATTTATTTGCCTCACTGAAGGACACGAATAATTTCCTGTGGAAATTAGTATTCAGGTTCTTTTTTGCCAAAACTGGTTTGAGAATAAAATAAATTTTAGAAAAAAACACGTGTGGCACTTGAGGACTGCCGCGGTAAAGCTATTGCATAGCATCTATTCAATAATAAGGAAATAATATTGTTGATTTAAAATAATTATTTATCTTACAATACATGTAGGTTACTCAG
This sequence comes from Hippodamia convergens, assembly GCA_038502775.1. Classification (NCBI taxonomy): domain Eukaryota; kingdom Metazoa; phylum Arthropoda; class Insecta; order Coleoptera; family Coccinellidae; genus Hippodamia; species Hippodamia convergens. The sequence goes on from CM076607.1 coordinate 95,682,383, forward strand.
GAATGTTCATCATTGAAACTATAGGTTTATGGTAACTGAAATAAGAAACATAAATTTGAGACTTAATGTCTTCTGAATATCTGGAAAATACCGCGTCAATAGTGGTCCCATATTTTGTTGTGGATTCTTGTGGATCATTATTCATTTTTAAATTCAATTTTTCCGAAAGAAAAGTTGTCAACCTCTCTGATTTTCCATCAGCGAAGTTATGTTGAAATCGCCAGCCAAGATAAGTGGAAATTTATTACCATTTGTACCAAGTATTTTCGACCCTTCTTCAGTGTACTCCAGCGAAGTGCGATAAATAAAATGCTCTACCTCGTCCAATTTTTGATTCGGAGAAATGTAAATTGCTACCATGACTATGTGTAGGCCATTTCTAAGTTTGCATAAGCATGCACAAATATCTCCAACGAATGAGCGTCTAACATTAACATCGCTTAAGTCTTCAATATTTATTTCAATATTCGGAGTCATAATATTAGTAACATTATTACTATTTTGGTAAATATCTACCCCACCTTTTGGAACAGTATCTCGTTTGAATTAGGCAATACAATTGAAATTAGGTATTTTAATCATATTATCACGCGTCATGCATGTTTGGGTAAAAAGTAACAAATTGGTTTGTCTCGTAACTGAATCTTGTAAATCGTATTTGTGACTATGTAATCTTTGGCAATTCAAAGTCATTATTGAAATGCCATTTCTATTACTAATGGAATCTAAGACACTTTGAGCTATCGTCTGAACACTATTTAAAGACAGTTTTTTGAATTCGCGCAACAAAGATGCAGTCGATGCAGCTTGCCTTCGATTATGATAAAACTCAAATGCAGAATTATCATTTTTGTCGTAATATACAATTCTTTAATATTAGTCACCCGAGAGAGTGCAACATAGACGAGTTCCTGAGAATGTGATTTACTATACTCATATACTATTTCGTCAAAAGTTCCACCTTGCGACTAATGTATAGTTAGAGCAAGAGCTGAAGTTAATAGAAAATATTTACGTTTGGCTATACATTTTCTATCCGACGTTAATGAAATATTTGCCGTAATTCAATGTGAACAGCGAGATTGCCGACTCCATTTTGCACTGCTAGAGTGGCTGCACGCATCCGTCTAGTCGCAAGCACCCAAACACCGTGCCGAAGTATGCCGAACTGAACCGACGATACAAGGCTGTGTTAGGTTTTTTCGTTACGGAATTTCTACATTCGGTCGCCGCGCTCAAAGTCTGAGATAAAAGCTATGCAATAGCTTGAAAATTAATTCTTGGAAATAGAAAAAGGAACATGCGAGATTGAAGAATGACAAATTCAAATTGAATGTTCATTCAAATAATCCACCTTGTTGTGTCAAACAGTAGACAAATCTATTATAAAGAGATGATCTCATATCTCTGAGAAGATAAGGCATAAGTACTTGCTATTTTGGCACAAAGTTGGAGTGCCAAACGTGAAGGTATCGGCATATCTCCAAAGGCAGGAATGAAAAAAGTTATTGTCTCCGCAATAGATTGCCAACCGAAGTACCATTTTATGTTTTGAATTTTCTCTTTAACCGTAAACATTTTGATTTACGCAAATCTAATTAATTTTCAAACCGTCTAGCTATCACATCTGCGTTCGGATGCACTAATGTGCATTGCAATTCGCGGCAGCCGAGACTTGCCATTCCAACAGTCCAGTTGTTACCGAATCGCAATGAGATTTCGATGCTTCCACTGTTCTACTAGACTCGGAACTCATTCGAATTTAACATTCACATTCTTATTTTATTTATCTTATGGTTACGTAACCTGTAACATGTTGTTCAACTATGGTTGTTTAGTTATCGCATTTTTTAGCTGTGTATCAAAATACTACAATATAAAACAATATAATTCACAAACAAAGAAGAACATAGAATTGAAAACCTTTCAGCATGCACTTGGAGAATAAAGAATTAAAGGACATCTTGCACTACCATCTAAATCTAAATAAAAATTGAGAACAGAAGACACGTTTCATCAGAGTATTATCCCTATATAAAACACCACGATAACCAAAACTGAAATAATGCCAAAACTACTACAATTCACTACTGAATACTTGAGACACTGGTTAGTCTAGCTTGGAAAGAATAATACCATACCAGATTCCATACTGGAGTCCTGTTGAGAGTCGTTTTTGGTGGTACGAGGTATATCTGCAAACGAATATATTCATTTCAGGTCTATAAATCAGCACTTGGGAAATAAAAAAAAAATTGTACTAAAAATTGTTATCTAACGGATTTTTGTGAGGGTGTGTTTATTTACAGTAAGTTCGTTCTAAATTACCTATGTGACAAACGAAGAATGTTCATAACACATAATTCACTCACTTCTTCTTGTTGGACTAGTTCAAAGACCAATGGGTCGATGACAATCAACTGAAAAGAGAAAGTTGTAGAAAGTGTTTTCTGAATTTCAGTGCTATCTGATGGCATTGTTCAAATCTGCGTCATATTTCGAAGTTTTTCTGGTGAACTTACGTTATTAATTTTAGTTATATCAGATCGGCTGATAAAATTAGTGATAAGAAATCACTATCTGAAGATTCATCAAATGAAGAGATTAGATTCCAATATTCTCAAAGAAAATTTGTTGAACCTTTAACAAAAATTCTAATTAAGAAGATTTAATGAGAGCACAAGAGTCTTCCAGGCTTATTGGCCGTGGTCCTGTAAGAATCATTATACAGGGTGTCTCATTTAAAAAAGCGTTGATTTTTTATGACAAATTACACAACTTCCAAATACAAAAACTAAAGTCAGTCGTTCTTTTAGTATTATTGGGAAGTATTATGTAGACTATTTTCATGAGTACTTCGCACTGCGTCCTTCTGTCATCAAACATCGTCGTTTTTTTCTGAAATACATGAATAATAAACGCACTGCTAATCCAGTTGATATTGATACATTTGGGAAAATTCCATCCATTGTTGCCGAATTCCTGAAACTGCCAGAACCAAAGCAATATACAGGACACTGTTTTCGAAGATCCTCCGCTTCATTGCTAGCAGAATCAGGAGCAAAAATTTCGGATATAAAAAAACATGGTGGATGGAAGTCTACGACGGTAGCCGAGGGCTATGTTGATCATTCCATTGCACATAGAAATGTCATTGATGAAAAAATTCTCCCAACCTCAACAGATTTTGGATCATCATCATCATCCAATATTGTACTTCCGGTTTACAAGTACTGATGGTGCTGAGGATTCTAATAATGTGTTGCGAAGCTCCTTAACGTCACAGGGCATTGATGTTAGTTATTGTTCTAGTTTTACGATTAATATTAATGTTCATAAGTAATGATATTGATAATAAAAATTTGCAATTGCTGAATTTGTCTCATCTGACTTCATCATAAGAAAAGGAGTGCTAAAAATATTTTTAACACGCTTCCACGTAAACAATCAATTTTAACATTGTTTGCTGTCATTAAAAGTGTCAATTTTAATGGCATTTGTACAAAAAAAAAATAAACGTAACAGAGATGTTCTAATTGATCGTATAATTTCTATTGAAAAAAAAATATTTTCAACAAACAGAATAAGCAAAAATTTTGTGAATTTTTACTGATACTGTTTGTTGAAAATAATTTTCCTTCAAAAGAAATTATACGCTTAATTAGAACATCTCTGTTTCATTTGGTTTTATCAGTACCTAATTCCATAAAAAACACTCTGTAACTTTGTAAATATCCACTTTATAAGAACACACACTACAGGATCATACAAGTTTGTGCTGAAAAACTACCCGCTTTTCCTATTCAAATTGTTACTCGTTCGTAGAGTTACTGATAGCTGTGTAGAGTTACAATCTTGGACAAGAATCCTCTGAAGATGATTACCGTAGAAAGAGGAGAAATGTTAGGTGAAATAAATCGTAACAATACAAGACCTCCAATAAGTCATAAGTCCGGAAGGCTCCCTCAATGTCATTATATCCAGTTGTGCAAGCCTTAACCTAATAATTTATTTTGGGGCTGGATATTTGCAAATGACAAAAAAAAACAAAAAGCAGAAGAAATTTTTTTAAGACGTGGGAGATTCTACACTGCTTGTGTCGTCATTGTCTATATTTTCAGACCAATTACTGCACTAATGCATTCTCACACTTGACTACCGAGTCGAAAACAATCATGTGAAGTTATCTCCTGAATATACATTGACATAACATCCTTTCATCAACATAATTTGAAGGACGCCAAAATCCAGAATTACATCTAGCTGTAATTGCATTCGATAAGATGAATAATGAAATCGTTAATCTTGACGAAAATTGCATAATGATGTTTTAAACATCGTATTCAATTCAACGAATGAATCCTTGTACTTTCGACGTTAGTAAATGATAACGCCAACTGTTGAACCTTTTCTCGATAAATCGATCGGAATTGAACGAAAAAATTCCGATATCATTGATAGTTCGAGTGAACATATCGATAAAGTTATAAGTAAATAACCTCCGAATTATATTGTGTTCACAATGAAAATTATAATATTTCGAGATTTCTTACAAATATTTATTTCTCTCTGATTTATTCTAATCTGAAATTCTCATTCTTTATGGAGTTCTTTGAGTAACTGCTTTTAAAAACCTTGAATCGACCTTAACTCAGAACTTTCAAATGATGAGCTTCTAGTTGTTTCAGTTCGAATTTGAAAAATAAATTATTGATCACCAAATAATAATACTCCATATATGACTAGTAAAATTCAACTTCTGATAGTAAAATTCAGAAATACATTGAAAAATGAAATTTTGAATTGGAACTTGTTCACTTAAAATTTTTTTTCAGCTTCGAAATATGATAATTTTTTTAATTTCCAATAAGTATCAAATTTAATTCACCTTCATTATTAGTATTACTTCATCTCTGTGTCTTCCGTAATTCCTCTGACCCAATAAAGTGCTGCGACTGATGAAGGAACTTTGGTAACCGAGGAAAATGTAATCTAACAACAGCCCAAAGTTGCCAAGACAACTCCGAAGAATTCGGGACGAAATTAAAATCGAATGAAGGGACTCACCCACGCCCTTTCGTCGCTAGCTAATTACCTTTCGGCGTTTGTAGATTAATTAGCGACAGTGAAGCCAAGTGTTTTCGAGAAAAAACAAATCGAAAAACAGGAAATTTTTATACATAAAATTTTTAATTCTAGGCTCACTCGTCTTTTATCATAGGGTTGGAGGGATCAAATCATATTTTGTTACTGAGAGAAGATGCCGGATTCAGCTCCATTTGGCATCATCAGTATCCCATATCCCTCAGAGACAATATATTCATAAAAAACTTCTACTTTTGAAGCAACAAGTTTGAGCCTTCTGAGTGAAATATTACGAGTGACGACATTCAGTACATTCAAGAGAGAAGTTCCAAGTCTCTAGTCACATGCTTAAAAGGACTGTGTACTTATGAATATTAACATTAATCGTACAACTAGAACAATTACTAACATTAATGCCCTGTGACGTTAGGGAGCTTCGCAACACATTATTAAAATCCTCAGCACCATCAGTACTTTTAGAAACCGGAAGTACAATATTGGATGATGATGATCCAAAATCTGTTGAGGTTGGGAGAATTTTTTCAGCAATGACATTTTTATATGCAATGGAATGATCAACGTAGCCCTCGGCTACCGTCGTAGACTTCCATCCACCATGTTTTTTATATCCGTGATATTTTCTCCTGATTCTGCTAGCAATGAAGCGGAGGATCTTCGAAAACAGTGTCCTGTATATTGCTTTGGTTCTGGCAGTTTGAGGAATTCGGCAGCAATAGATGGAATTTTCCCGAATGTATTAATACCAACTGGATTGGCAGTGCATTTATTATTCATGTATTTCAGGAAAAAAACGACGATGTTTAATGACAGAAGGGCGCAGTGCAAAGTACTTATGAAAATAGTATATATATACTTCTCAATAATACTAAAAGAACGACTGACTTTCGTTTCTGTATTTGGAAGTTGTATAACCAATGATTTTTTTGTTATTTCGATGTCTTCCACTGATAAATTACACAATTCTTCACGCTGACAGATTCCAAATAATCCGAAAATAGTTGCAACCTCAACCATCAAGTATTTGTCATATGGTGCCTCCTTTATAAACTTTTCAACTTGTTCACGAGTGAGAATTTTCGGTTTTTTGGGACGATATCCTTCACTTTTCCGTTTTAAATATGTTATTACCTCATAATATTTACAAACCTCCACACCATTTTTAACAAACGCGCTTGACTTTATCATTGAAAATTTGCTCCACAAAGTTGATGAACTCCATATTTTTTATTTTTCTTCTGAATATGCCAGGAAAACAGTTTCACTGAAGTTCCCTTCTACATTTTTCAATTTACACCAGGTCAGGAAATCGTTATATGCAATATAGTACTGCTGAACAGCTTTTTTAAGTAGGAGTTCCAGATTTGCTCTTTTTGCAGACTCTTCAATATCCAGAGGAACAACCAAATCGTCACTTTTATTAATAATTGGACTTTCGCAAAAAATTGGACAGAAACGAAATTCAAATGACAGCGTCTTTTCTCATTTGTTAGTAATCATAACGTTGGCAACATTTACCATTCACAACAACCTTTTGATTATTTGAATATTAAAATGCATTTTGAAGTTTATTGTCATTTTAAATTCGCCCATTTCATTATCAAAATAGGGAAGTTGTACAAAAAACATTGTAGGGTATTTGTGTTCAAAGTGATTTTATTTTGTTCGAGAAATTGTTCAAGCTCCGCTCATTTCACAAACTTTTTCACTCACAAAATAAATCGTCACTTTTAACACTCTCATCATAAATAACTATTTTTTTTTCACCAATAAATGTCGCAACTTGTAATGTTTTACTCATAAGGTTTAAACTAGCTGCTGAAGTCGCTATTTCTTGATTGGATAGAAAGTTACCTCTCAAATAGAACTTTTCGTGTAAAAGTTTAGGATGCCTGGTCTGGTGACTGTGATGTTACAATGGGGGTTCCCCAGGGATCGGTATTGGGACCTTTACTATTCCTATTGTTCATTAATGACCTGCCTGAACATATTTCGGTGACGACGATTATTTTATTTGTCGATGATACGTCATTTTGTATCGAGGCAAAGAATCCTGAGGAGCTTTCCAGCTCATGTTCTAGCATAGTTGAATATTTCAATACTTGGTGTCATAAAAATGCTCTCATTCTGAATGTGTCGAAGACATATTTGATATACTTTGGTCTCAGGGGTACTGGTGACCGACAACTGACTGTTGACGGTTCCTTAACATCAAAATCCTGCACAAAATTCCTTGGTATTTATGTGGACAGTGGATTGTCATGGATTGAACATATTGATCATGTTTGTAAGAAATTGAACAAAGCTTTTTATGCCTTAAGCAAGGTGAAGAATTCCTTACCGGCCGCGACACTGATAAATGTCTATTACAGTCTAGCTTATGCTCATATAGCCTACAACATTGTTCTCTGGGGTAGTTCAGTGGAATTGAGCAGGGTACTCATTCTCCAAAAGCGCATTTTGAGAATGATGTTTAATGTTAAGCCTAGGGAATCATGTAAACCTGTATTCATGAGTTCAGGCATTTTGACTGTTCCATGTGTATATTTATATAGATGCTTGATTCACTTGAAGGATAATGAGGCTGACTTCTCAAAACTGTCGGATTTTCATAGTTATGAGACGAGAAGTCAATCAACTTTCTTCCTGCCGAAACATCGAACGGCCAAATTTGAGTGCTCCCCTTCATACCAGAGCATAAAGTTTTATAATCACCTACCGCATCATCTGAGAGTTATGCCAACTAAATCCTTCAGGACAATCATGAAATCGTTCCTTCAAAATAAGGCATATTATTCTGTGAGAGAGTTTCTGGAGGATAATATCAGTGTTTAGCGAATGAAAGAAAAAAGGCGAAGGAATAAAAAAATCTCAATAGAGAATGTATTTTCTCTCCAACATCGTATACATGATATTGACTAACGACGTATGTTCTCATCTTTCGGTACGCCTGTGTTCGAATTTCTAAATTCATACGACACGCTCTTCCGCCCACAAATTTTTTATGTCGCCACAGACATCGACATTCGATCGCTGCGCTCTTCGTGATCGTCGATAAAATGCATCATCTGCGATTTACTTTGTTGCGACACAACGACCTTGGGCCGTATTTCCTCCGCATAATGGTGATGCTATCTTTTGTAGATACTCCCCATCACGTAGATATCCTATCGAGTTGCGTTCTGATATTTGTTCTTGGTGTAATTCCCAGTTCAGAAAGTATATGAAATTTTCTACTCGATTTGAGTTTGTTACCAAGTCATGTTATAATCAGAATCGATTTCAGTCGGTAAAATACCGTCACCGACCAAATCCAATTCAGGCACAAAAACTGCGCAAAAAAATTAACGCACATTATGGAAATCTCAAATTTATTCTACAACTGAAGGTGTTCTCAATGATAATTATTTTTATCAGAATTATGCATGCATATGTTATCCACTTTCAACGTTTTTCATCAATACAGATGTTTTTTCCAATAAAGATGATATTATCAGATTTTGAATGTATTGGCTCCATTCTAAAATCAGTTGTTCTCGATCAATTCTAGTGATCAATAGTTTTTCTTTCGTTTGATTTTCTACACTCGATCGCTATGCAACGCGAAACACGCAATTTGACCCAAGAGGAATGTGCCCAAGCGGTAGTTTTGCGAGAAGAAGGGTGGACCTACACAAGAATTGCAGAAAGTTTTGGAGTTTCCCATACAAGAGTGTCCAGAATGTTGCAGCGATTCAGGGAGACAGGTATGAATGTCCGAAGACCAGGACAGGGTAGACCACGGGTAACAACTGCCATTCAAGAACGTTACTTGAGAGTTTCTTCGTTGAGACAACGGTTTGCAACCGCTCGCCTCCTTCAAAATCAGCTTGAGCAAACACATGGGGTGCAAATTAGCACTCAGACAACAAGAAATCGCCTCAGAGATTTAAGGCCTCGTGTCGCAGCAAGAGGCCCAGTTCTTATCCCAGCCCATCGAAGGGCGCGTTTGGATTTTGCGAGAGAGCATATCCATTGGAAAGAGGCCGATTGGGAAAGAGTTCTCTTCACAGACGAATCTAGATGCTGCCTCAACCATTGTGATCGACGTTCCTTTGTATACAGACGTCTACATGAAAGATATGCTCAGTGCAATTTCCTGAATACTACTGGTTTCAGGGGAGGATCGATTATGGTATGGGGTGGAATATCTTTGACTGCTCGCACAGACCTAGTGGTCGTTGATAATGGAGCTATGAATGCTGATAAGTATATAAGGAACATTCTTGAAGAGCATGCAATGCCATTTGCCCCATATATTGGTGAAAATTTCATTTTTATGGACGATAATGCCAGACCCCATCGTGCGCGCATCGTTAACCTTGAAGAGGTTGAAGTCTCTCGAATGGAATGGCCAGCAACAAGTCCAGATCCCAATCCGATTGAGCAGGTTTGGGACAACCTCAATAGAAGGCTGACAAGTTCAGAAAATCATCCAGCTACTCTTGATGACTTGGGAATCCAACTCGGAGAAATCTGGGAAGGATTAGATCAGAACATTTCAAGATCACTCATTTTGAGTATGAACCGTCGTTGCCGAGCTGTAATTAACGCAAGGGGTGGAAATACCAAGTATTAAATCACTTATCAGCATTTTAATATTTTGAAAATTGTTCATTTCTTTTCTTTCACATAAGATTCGGTGAAATCCTGAATTTTTCTTCCATTTAATGTGTCTTGTTTCGTTCAAAACCTTCCCGAGAGAACATAAAAAATAAGTTATAAAGTCAATGTAGAGTTAACCTTCATTAAAATTGAGATTTTTAGAATGTGCGTTAATTTTTTTGCGCAGTGTAGTTGCCTTGAGAAAAAAAAAACTAGATCCATCGATCTACTGATACTTCCGAACTTTCGATCCTTCTGACCTACGGACTCTTTTTACCTACCGGTTAATATAAACTACGATCATATTGATCTACCAAATTTATTCGTAGATACTTCCGACCCACCGATCCTTCTGACCTACGGAATCTTTTTACCTACCGGACCATATGAACTACGATTCTTTCGAACTACCGATTTTATTCGTAGCCGGTTTCATGTTGTTCGATATTCCAAACTGGCGATAGCGCCATGGATATTTCTCTGGCTGTAAAACGAGGATATCCGTCGTGAAATCGCATAATCGTAGCTAGTATGCGCCGTAGGACGAATTCGTACCTCGCAACGTAGCCACAAATCCATTTCTGGAACAAAAACAAATACATAACCGGCTTATCGCTAAATGCGTGCTGAACAACAAAATTTCATTGCTCGGACGAAGATAATGGGCGATAGTTCATAAACGCGATAACCCAATTCAATCGGGGATCGGGCTTTTGTGAAATTTACAAGGATATCGATTTTAACAAAGGTTTCGGCTGGCTTTTCACGTTTTCTACCCGGATCCGCTGGGAGAGATACATTGAAAATACGTCGACATAAAAGGTCGATATAAGCGGAAATATTAATTTATTTGTTTCTCATTTGTAAACGTCAGTTTCCAAAAACACAATATTAATCAAGAAAGTTTATTTTGTCAAGTCACCAACTTGTAAAACTGACAGTTAACTTGCAAAATTTGAACAAGTTAGTAGTATCATTTACATTAGAAAATTTTGTTTTATCGTCATATATGTTGAGAATCATGGTACAATAATTGTTATTTTCAGTAACACAGATTTTTGATGATGAAGAGTTGATACTGATGATGATGAACAATCTGTTGACTCAGAAACTGCTGAACTCGAGGACTGCAGAAAATTTGTACTCTCCTTACTACCAAATAATTTGCTGGACATTTCGATTTTTTGGTGGACTGAATCATCGACATAACTCATCGCAATTTCAGTGCTCTTCCACCCTCCTGCACGCTTTAGTGCTAAAATATCTCCACCCGAATCCGCAACCATAGTGGCTCCAGTTCTGCGAAAAGAGTGGGTCTTTTAAACCTAAATATTTCGCTATTTGCTTTGGGACACCACCAATAGTGTGCTGGCCAGCATTAAGGGAAATGCACTTTCCATGTCGGTATGTCAAAAAAAATCTTAGGCTTTCTGTTCCAGGAGGCCGAAGATTTACATATTTTCTGTATAACATGCAGGGCTTGAAGCTGCAGCCATCATCGGTTATGGTGAATCTTCTTGTTGTTAAATTTTTTGTTTGCTGCAATGTCAAATTAACGTATTTTTCCATATCTTCTACATCATTCATGTTTGAAGAAAGAATTTCGTCACATCGACAACATCCAAAAATCCCAAATATTGTTACAATTTTCGCCAGCAAGCAGTAGTCATCAGGAGCATGTGAAAGAAATTGTTCAGCTTCTTGTTTACTTAATACCTTGGCCTCTTTTGGCGTATAACGCTCATTCTTTCGTTTCAGAAACGCTATTACTTTTTGAAATCTGCAAATAACAACTAAATGTCATATTTTTCAATAATTTTCTTAAGGAAAACAAACCTGCGAACAGGGGCATTTTCTTTCATTTCCATGCAGCTTTTCAGCATAGACCATTTTACCCATGAAGTATTAGGGCTGAATCTAGCTGATAGTTGATTCAAGTAGACCAACAAAACATCTTCAGTTACCCCAATCACACTATTTTTGTTTTGCCACTTTTTGAAGTCGTCGTATTCTCGCTCGTACATTGAAGCTGATTTTGCAGGGAATAAACTTGATGCTACACTGCTGGCTGCCTCAATAACTTATTTTAGTACATTCATTTTCGCTTTCGCCAAAATAAATGTAAAGAAAAATAAACAGACATGTTCATGGCAACGCTTCCATAGATTACGACATTTGCGACAAATTATTGAGATTTTTTTGGAATTTATCTAACCTTTTTACAAATAAGAAACAAATAAAATATAAAACAATACAAGCAAGGTAACGGGTTTTACTGGCTCAAGGAGGTAACTGACTCGCCTGCGGCTCGTCAGTTATATCCTCCATTCGCCAGTAAAAACCCTCTTACTTGCTAGTAATGTTATATACTATTTCTACTCTCCGATAATTTTTGGAAGACAAATTCTGTCACCGAATCGTATCAAACAAGTAGTAGTTCTAATAATTCTTTATTTCTCCAATATTCAATATTGATTAACACTGCGAAGAGAAACAAGATTATCCTCCTTACTAATGTTTTTCTCTTTTTGAGTGGATATGTTATTCCATATTTTTTTCAATGCCAAGGGTTACCGAAATGTTTTGTTGGTGAAAAAATGTACATACATTGTATATGAATGTTTGAGAACCCCTGTACTATTTCATTACTTATCAGTATGGTATCGCGATAATATCTTCATACAGCTAGGAGTATAGGATATACAGGGTGTCGGAGAAGTCATAGTGGTCATCATAAAAATATACTACTCCAAAAGAGTTAGGGATATCGTATTCAATCGTTTTGAAAAGTGTGTAATCTTTGAGAAAATCGCTGTAAAATCATTTAAAACTCAATAACAACTTGAATCGACCCAATAAAAATCAGTATGAGACATTTCGTCAATCTGGGCGCCTTTTTTCTGAACTTTGGTTCTTTCATATGCTTCATGAATGTTCTTGTTTTGAAATGGAGTCACTTTATCAACGGCTTCGATTTGAAACGAGTTTTCTGAAAATGCCAAGACGTAAATTACAAACGCTGAGGCTAATAGGGCTATCAGAATGCTACAGGGTGGCCTAACTCAGGTTGTTGTAGCGGAAAGGCTCCAAGTCAGCCAAAGTGTGATATCTCGACTTTGGAATAGGTTCAGAGAGACAGGTTCCGTGTTGGAAAGACCAAGGCTTGGTGGGCGACGAGAAACAACATCTGTTCAGGATCGTTCCATCACCGTTTCGGCGAGAAGAAAGCCTACATCGTGTAGAATGCTACGGAATACTCTTCAAAATGCAGATGGGGTCCAAGTTTCCATCGAAACCATCAGACGCGACGTTTGAGAGAGGTGAATCTAGGTTCTAGACGTCCATTAAGAGGAGTTCCATTAACACGTGACCATAAGCGTCAAAGACTGGAATGGGCAAGGCAACATATCAATTGGAACGATCAATGGCGTACTGTCCTTTTCACTGATGAATCCAGATATGGACTATTTTCAGATTCTCGAAGAATAAGGGTATGGACAATCCCACGCATACCCCGTAATCGTCGCTATGTTCAAGAAGTCCATCCATTCCGAGGGGGTAGTGTTATGGTATGGGCCGGGATATGTTTCAACGGGCGCACAGATCTACACATTTGTCCTGGGAATATGACCGCCTTACACTATAGGGAGCATGTCTTCGACAATGTTTTGCCAAATTTTCACGCTGCTATTGGTGAAACTTTTCAATTTCTAGACGATAACACTAGACCGAACCGTGCAGCCATAGTTGACAATGCTTGGTATTCCACATTTACCAATACCTCCACACTCAACAGATTTGAATTGAATAGAACATGCATGGGACATGATCCAAAGAAGATTAGACAATCATCAACCTACCCCAGAATCCTTGAATGATCTGAGGGAGCTTCTGCCCCGTTTATGGAACCAAAGAAATGTTCAACAACCCCGTGTATAGTATGCAAAGAAGATGTCAAGCTGTTTTGATTTCCGTGGAGGCTATACATTGTATTGATAGTCTTAAAATGCTTGAATTCTCTGGGAATAAAATTTAGTTATTTCACTCGTTTTTTCTTAATCACCCTGTATACGCTGCAGACCTACAGGCTAAAATTAATTTGATTTCATGCAACTTGAAATCATATTGATATGAATTTTCATCTCACAATCCATTTAGACATCATTTTTTTTTTGCAATTTAAGTCAATATCCCTAACTCATGTGGAGTAGATATTCAAAATTAATATTCCGACAAACTTCAACTGATTGTACTGAAAAATTATTGTAGCAACAAGAGTTCGAGTATCGTCACAGGTTGTATATTTTCTCGAATACTACAAAATGCAACATAATTTAAAAAATACACGACTCAGTTTTTTTTTATGAAATTTTCTGATGACCACTATGACTCAGCCTGTTACCTGATTGTATAGATATGCCTACGTCTTCGAAAATAACTTTTGATTTCATTGTCCATCCTCGTGCAGAAATTACCAGCTCATAACGACATAATAATAGGATAGTTATCGAATTTATAACCCGTTAAAAATTTAATCGAATATCAAACATCCATATTATCTGTGTAGTGTCATGTGTGCAATCGTTATCGAATAAATCAAAGCTCTCGAATATGTGAAACATGGTAGGTTTATCAACCTACATACAGGTTTATCACATTTCGAGTTAAGTATTTCAAGAGAATTGGAAGACAGTACGAAATACACATATATCAACGATTAAATCCAAATATTCAGTAAATTAGTGTTAATTTTTAATTAACATCTTCTGTTCCTTAGTTTATCGATACTCTGTATATCCCGCAATATCATTTATTCATAAAAAAAGGTTGACATAATTTTATTTTGCCAACAACTTTTAATGTTTTGATTCATCGAACATATTCCATTAATAACTCGGCATCAATGTATAAATAAACTGAAACAATCTAGGATTGTCATTCACAAAAACGCGACAATAACTGTACAGATAACCGAGAATATTCTTGTGTCCCCATTGGAAAGAATCTATTTACATTTTACCATTCAGTCCTGAGATAACCTTCAGTCCGATTGACTTTATACATTAATAATCATGCCTTGCGGCATTCACCTCGAGTTTTCTACTCATCGCATCCTAAAAACTCAACCTACCTGTGTGAATCGAATAATATAAAATGCTAGTTTCGAACATCTGTGTAGGAGACGAGAAAATATCTCGGTCCACTTTATATTTCGACAGCGATATGGAAATATCAACGACAAACAGGCCCAAAGGTCAAGTTCGTATAATTAAACAACAAACAAGCGTGAATAATACTTGTAACACTCGGTCTATTGAACCGCGAAGAATGAAACATTATTCTTGAATAATGCTGTCGTGACTATTTGATTTTAGTTTTCCAAGATAACGAACAGCAAATATCATTCAACCAGCTGAAATCTACAGTGAATTTGAAGAAAAACCATTTTTGTACAACTGCCATTGAAAGTGACACTTTTGATGACAGCAAACAATGTTAAAATTGATTGTTCACGTGGAAGCGTGTCGAAAATATTTTGAGCATTAGTGTTTAAAATATTTTCACCACTCTATTTTCTCATGATGAAATCAGATGAGAAAAATTCAGCAGTTGCAAATTTTTATTACTAACGTTATTGCCCTGTGACGTTAGGGAGCTTCGCAACACATTATTAGAATCCTCAGCACCATCAGTACTTGTAGAAACCGGAAATACAAAATTGGATGATGATCCAAAATCTGTTGAGGTTGGGAGAATTTTTTCAGCAATGACATTTCTATATACGATGGGATGATCAACATAGCCCTCGGCTACCGTCGTAGACTTCCATCCACCATGTTTTTTTATATCCGTAATATTTGCTCCTGATTCTGCTAGCAATGAAGCGGAGGATCTTCGAAAACAGTGTCCTGTATATTGCTTTGGTTCTGGCTATTTGAGGAATTTGGCAACAATAGATGGAATTTTCCCAAATGTACTAATACCAACAGGATTGGTACTGCATTCATTATTCATGTATTTCAGGAAAAAACGACGATGATTGATGACAGAAGGGCCCAGTGCAAAATACTTATGAAAATAGTCTACATACTTCCCAATAATACTGAAAGAACGACTGACTTTCGTTTTTGTATTTGAAAGTTGTATAACCAAGGATTTATTTGTTATTTCGATGTCTTCCACTAATAAATTACACAATACTTCACGCCAACAGGCTTCAAAATAATCCGAAAATAGTTGCAACCTTAACCATCAAGTATTTCCCATCTGGTGCCTCCTTTATAAACTTTTCAACTTGTTCACGAGTGAGAATTTTCGATTTTTTTGGGACGACATCCTTCACTTTTCCGTTTTAAATATTCTATTACCTTAAAATATTTACTAACATCCACACCATTTTTAACAAGGGCGCTTGACTTTATCATTAAAAATTTGCCCCACAAAGTTGATGAACTTCATATTTTTTATTTTTTTTCTAAGTATGCCAGGAAAACAATTTCACTGAAGTTCCCTTCTACAATTTTCAATTTACACCAGGCCAGGAAATTGTTATATGCAATATCGTACTGCTGAACAGTTTTTTAGGTAGGAGATCCAGATTTGCTCTTCTTGCAGACACTTCAATATCCAGAGGAACAACCAAATCGTCACTTTTATTAATAATTCGACTCTCGACAAACATATTAAGCAGTTAAAAACCCAAGACGAAAATTGGACAGGAACGAACTTCAAATGACAGCGTCTTTTCTCATTTGTTAGTAATCATAACGTTGGCAACGTTTGCCATTCACAACAACCTTCTGATTATTTGAATATTAAAATGCATTTTGAAGTTTATTGTCATTGCAAATTTGCCCATTTCATTATCAGAATAGGGCAGTTGTACAAAAAACATTGGTATTTGTGTTAAAAGTGATTTTTTTTTATTATTTCACAAACTTTTTCACTCACAAAATAAAATGTCACTTTTAACACTCATCTCATAAATAACTATTACAGCGATTTTCTCGGAGAGTACATACTATTCAAAACGATTGAATACGATATGCCTAACTCTTGTGGAGCAATATATTTTATTATTAGATTTATTGAGCCAAACTTCAAGTGAACTTTAACATCATTCTCTTGATAAAACTCGATAGTGTGTGCTGTTTTCGGAATATTTTGATTTGGAAATCATAAAGTAATAGTTTCATCACAATGCTAGTAATTTCGGAAAATTCATAAAAAATGTGTATATTTTTTTTCTTCAACGACCATTATCTTGAAAACGGATGGCGTAACGAAAGTTTTTTACTGACCAAACCCAAATTATTTTCTAGGGTTCCATCTGTCCTAGAGACCGGATCAACTTTTTTTTGGAAAACCTTGCATGAAAAAAAACACGTGTGGCACTCGAGGACTGCCGCGGTAAAGCTATTGCATAGCATCTATTCAAAAATAACAAGATAATATTGTTGATTTAAAATATTTTTCTTTATTTATCTTACAATACATGTAGGTTATTCAGAAATGTTTATCATTGAAACTATAGGTTTATGTTAACTGAAATAAAAAACATAAGTTTGAGACTTAATGTCTTCTGAATATCTGGAAAATACCCCGTCAATAGTGGTCCCATATTTTGTTGCGGATTCTTGTGGATCATTATTCATTTTTAAATTCAATTTTTCCTAAAGAAAAGTTTTCAACCGCTCTGATTTTTGATCAGCGAAGTTAAAGTTGAAATCGCCAGCCAAGATAAGTGGAAGTTTATTACCATTTATACCAAGTATTTTCGGCCCTTCTACATCAGTGTACTCCAGTAAACTGCGATGAATAAAATGCTCTACTTCGTCCAATTTTGGATTCGGAGAAATGTAAATTGCTACCATGACTATGTGTAGGCCATTTTTAAGTTTGCATAAGCAAAACTCCAACAAATGAGCGTCTAACATTAACATCGCTAACGTCTTCGATATTTATTTCAATATTCGGAGTCATAATATTACTACTTTGGTAAATAGCTACCCCACTTTTTGGAACAGTATCTCGTTTGAATTGAACAATACAATTGAAATTAGGTATTTCAATCGAATTATCACGCGTCATGCATGTTTCGGTAAGAAGTAACACATTGGTTTGTCTCGTAACTGAATCTTGTAAATCGTATTTGTGACTATGTAGACTTTGGCAATTGAAAGTCATTATCGAAATGCCATTTCTGTTACTGATGAAATCTAAGACACTTTGAGCTATCGTTTGAACACTATTTAAAGACAGTCTTTTGAATTCTTGCAACAAAGATGCAGTCGAAGCAGCTTGCCTTCAATTATGATAAAACTTAAATGCAGAATTATCATTTTTTGTCGTAATATACAATTTTCAATATTAGTCACCCGAGAGAGTGCAACATAGACGAATTCCTGAGACAGTTTTTCACTATACTCATATACTATTTCGTCGATAGTTCCACCTTGCGACTTATGTATAGTTAGAGCAAGAAGTTAATGGAAATTGTTTGCGTTTGGCTATACATTTTCTATCCGATGTTAATGAAATATTTGCCGTTCGTAATTGAATGGGAACAGCGAGATTGCCGACTCCATTTTGCACTGCTAGAGTGGCTGTACGCATCTCTCTAGTCGCAAGCACCCAAACACCGTGCCGAAGTCTGCCGAACTGAACCGACGATACACGGCTGCGTTAGGTTTTTTCGTTACGGAATTTCTACATTCGGTCGCCGCGCTCGAAGCCTGAGATAGAAGCTATTCAATAGCTTGAAAAGTTCGAATCATCCATCCTCATTCTACCGCACCGTACGTTCGAAACGAGGATTAATTTTCGGTTCCCGATATCTGCCGGTCGTAGATCAAAACGGCCGTGTGTCATCGTGCCTTCCACTATGTGTAGGCCATTTCTAAGTTTCCATAAGCATGCACAAATATCTCCAACAAATGAGCGTCTAACATTAACATCGCTAACGTCTTCAGTATTTATTTCAATATTCGGAGTCATAATATTAGTAACATTATTACTATTTCGGTAAATAGCTACCCCACCTTTTGGAACAGTATCTCGTTTGAATTGAACAATACAATTGAAATTAGGTATTTCAATCGGATTATCACGCGTCATGCATGTTTCGGTCAGAAGTAACACATTGGTTTGTCCCGTAACTGAATCTTGTAAATCGTATTTGTGACTAGGTGGACTTTGGCAATTGAAAGTCATTATTGAAATGCCATTTCTTGTACTGATGAAATCTAAGACACTTTAAGCTATCGTCTGAACACTATTTAAAGACACTCTTTGAATTCTTGCAACAAATATGCAGTCGATGCAGCTTGCTTTCGATTATGATAAAACTTAAATGCAGAATTATCATTTTTTGTAGTAATATACAATTTTTCAATATAATTCACCCGAGAGAGTGTAACATAGACGAGTTCCTGAGAATGTGATTTATTATACTCATATACTATCTCGTCAAAAGTTCCACCTTGCGACTTATGTATAATTAGAGCAAGAGCTGAAGTAAATGGAGAATGTTTCCGTTTGGCTATACATTTTCTATCCGATGTTAATGTATTTGCCGTTCGTAATTCAATGGGAAGAGCGAGATTGCCGACTCCATTTTGCACTCCGTCTAGTCGCAAGCACCCAAACACCGTGCCGAAGTCCGCCGAACTGAACCGACGATACACGGCTGTGTTAGGTTTTTTCGTTACGGAATTTCTACATTCGCTCGCCGCGTTCAAGCCTGAGATAGAAGCTATTCAATAGCTTGAAAAGTTCGGATCATCCATCCTCATTCTACCGCACCGTACGTTCGAAACGAGGATTAATTTTCGGTTCCGATATCTGCCGGTCGTAGATCAAAACGGCCGTGTGTCACCGTGCCTTCGACGGACGCTTTCAGAAGCCATGAAAGGGTTTTAATCGAAGTCCATTCATCAAACTGCCAGCGCGAGGCGGTCTGCAAGAAGTCCTTGTATCCAAGGACGAATCCGGGACGACGTCGCAGTCCCTGGAAAGGTTTCCAGATCCCCAGGATGAGATAGATGGTCAGGCCGGGATTTCGCTGTGCGTTTAATGAAGAAAAAGGTGAAAACTTGAATTTTGTGGTTGCTCGAGTATACTCAACTTTTTCGGAATTTAGAATACTGGTCGGACTGAAGGTATACAGGTTCGAGTCCTGTCAGGATCGTCAAATGTTCCCTTCTTTACAATATGGGTTTACCTCTCAGACAGAGCCACAATCTACTTCAAATATCATCAACTTTCATTTCCAAAATTACAAAGTGACGATTCTCCAAAACTACTTTCTGTCAACTTGACTTTTTAGATATTACAAAAAACGATGTGTCTGGAAATGAATGCGAAGGATTTAAGGAGGATAAAAATCAGCACGGGTAGTACGTGTATTTTTTTTCGAATCTTCTCGGGAAGTAACTGAATCTGAAATTGAATTAGATGATGGAATGTATGGTATGTAAAGTTGATGATATTTTCATGATCTGGCAACAGGGCAGGAAGGAACTGAGGAAGTTTTTTCATTATATCGATTGTAGAGAACCTTCAATAAAATTCATTTCTTTCTTGAATGTTTCAATGAAAAGATTTCCGACACAATTAATTCGCAGACTCGGATTTTTCTTGTTTGACTAGCTGTAACTCAAAAACTGTTCATTATTTAGCTTTTCGCCTATTACATTATTTGTTCAGTAGTTCATAAGTTTCAACATATCAAAAAATTAGCCCATTCAAATGGGATCCAATTTCCCATCAAATTAAAGCGCTAATTCGCAGATTTTCTTTTTTGACTGGCTGTAGCTCAAAAACTGTTCATCATTAAGTTTTCTGCATGGAAAATTTTTTGTACAATAGGTTTGCCCATTTTACCGGAATCTGATTTTCCGTAAAATTAAAGCGCATACCGCAGTTTTTCATGTTTAATTGGCTGTAGATCAAAACCTGTTGATTATTCAGCTTTTTGCTTATCACATATTTTGTCAAGTAGGTCATAAGCTTCAACATATTAAAAAATCAGCCCATTTCACCAGGGTCCAATTTTCCATCAAATTGAAGCGCTGATCCACAGATTTTCATCTTCGATTGGCTGTAGCATAAGAACTCTTCATTACTCAGATTTTCGCATATCATATTTTTTGGTTTGTAGGTCATAAGCTTCAACATATCAAGAAATTAGCCCATGTAAATGGGATCCAATTTCCCATAAAATTAAAGCGCTAATTCGCAGATTTTCATGTGTGACTGGCTGTAGCTCAAATACTGTTCATTATTAAGTTTTCTGCATGTAAAATTTTTTGTCCAATAAGTTTTAAGCTTCAATATATAAAAAAAATTATCCCATTTTCCGGAATCTAATTTTTAAAGCGCATACCGCAGTTTTTTATGTTTGACTGGCTGCAACTTGTTCATTATTCAGTTTTGTGCTTACCACATTTTGACAAGTAGGTCATGAGCTTCAACATTAGAAAAAAATTAGCCCATTTCACCAGGATCCAATTTTCCATGAAATTAAAGCGCCGATCCGCAGATTTTCATGTTTGACTGCTGTAGTTCTAATCCACTTTTTTCCTTATCAATTTTTTTGTCTAGCACATAAGCTTCCACATATTAAAAAATTTGTCCACTTTACCAGGATCCAATTTTCCATAAAATTAAAGCGCTGATTCGCAGTTTTTCATGTTTGACTGAGTAGATCGAAACCTGTTGATTATTCAGTTTTTTGCTAATCATATTTTGTCCAGTAGGTCATAAGCTTCAACATATAAAAAAATTAGCCCACTTTACCGGAATCCACTTTTCCATAAAATTAAAGCGCTGATCCGAAGATTTTCATGTTTGACTAGCAGTAGCTCTTAAACTGCTCATTATTCCGTTTTCCCATATCACATTTTTTGCTTTTAACATATCAAAAAATTAGCCCATTTTACCGGAATCTAATTTTCCATACAATTAAAGCGCATACTGCAGATTTTCATGTTTGACTAGCAGTAGCTCTTAAACTGCTCATTATTCCGTTTTCCCATATCACATTTTTGCTTTCAACATATCAAAAAATTAGCCCATTTTACCGGAATCTAATTTTCCATACCGCAGTTTTTCATGTTTGACTGGCTGTAGATCAAAACCTGTTCATTATTCAGTTTTTTGCTTATCACATTTTGTCCAGCAGGACATGAGCTTCAACATATTTAAAAATTAGCCCATTTGATAAGGATCCAATTTTCCATGAAATTAGAGCGCTTATCCGCAGATTTTCATGTTTGACTGACTGTAGCTCAAAAACTCTTCATTACTCAGATTTTCGCATACCACATTTTTTGTCTTGTAGGTCATGAGCTTCAACATATTAAACAATTAGCCCACTTTGCCGGGATACAATTTTCCATGAAATTAAAGCGCTGATCTGCAGATTTTCATGTTTGACTAGCTGCAGTTCTCACACTGCTCATTATTCAGTTTTTCGCATATCACATTTTTTGCTTTGTAGGTCATAAGCATCAACATATTAAAAAATTAGCCCACTTCACCGGGATCCAATTTTGCATTAAATTAAAGCGCTGATCCGCAGATTTTCATGTTTGACTGGCTGTAGATCAAAACCTGTTCGTTATTCAATTTTTTTGCTCACCACATTTTGTCTAGTAGGTCATAAGCTTCAATATATTAAAAAATCCAATTTTCCATTAAATTAAAGCGCTGATCCGCAAATTTTCATGTTTGACTGATGTAGTTTTAAAACTGTTCATTATCCAATTTTTTTTCTTATCACATTTTTTTGTCTAGTAGGTCATGAGCTTCCACATATTAAAAAATTAGCCCACTTTAACAGGATCCAATTTTACATAAAATTAAAGCGCTGATCTACAGATTTTCATGTTTGACTAGCTGTTGCTCTCAAACTGCTCATTATTCAGTTTTTCGCATATCACATTTTTTGCTTTGTAGGTCATGCGATTCTAACTATTAAAAAATTAGCCCATTTTAATGAGATCCAATTTTCCATCAAAATTAAAGCGCTGATCTGCAGATTTTCATGTATGACCCTCTGTAGCTCAAAAACTGTTCATTATTCAGCTTTTTGCTCATCACATTTTTTTGTCCAGTAGGTCATAAGCTTCAACATATTAAAAAATCAGCCCATTTCACTGGGATCCAATTTCCCATCAAATTTATGGCGGTATTCTGCTTTTTCTCTGTAAGCTACAAATCTGTAGCGTACGATTGATCTGTATCTATGTGGCCGACTTACAGATTCGCAAATAATGAAATTCTGGAAGTTTTTCAATAACTTTCGTATTAGAAGTATCAATTTTGGACTACATCGTAATAAGATCATAAAATAGAATTTATTTCTCTGTAAAATTGGACCGTAAGTATTGATTATTGGATATATTTATGTTCAATTTGTGTTCGTTTCAACAAGAAAAAGAAATTCTCAATCGAAGTGCGAAAATGAAACAAGAAAGAAGTTGGGTAGAGAAAGTATTTCATATTCTGTAATTAAAACAAACCATTCAACATAACCTCACAATATACCTTTCGATGTGTTTCCTGTAAGGTACAGATTCATAGAAAGCGTCGAGAATCGTATTTTCCCTGTAATCTCATGAAAAGTTACGGATTTGCTTACAGATGGAAGCAGAATATCGCCATGAAGCGCATATCCGTAGATTTTCATGTTTGACTGGTTTTAGCTCTAAAACTGTTCATTATTCAGTTTTTCGCAAATTTCATTGTGCAGTAGGTCATAAACTTCAACAAATTAATAAATTAACCCATTTCACCGGTATCCATGTTTGAATGACTGTAGCCCGAAAACTCTTCATTATTCAGTTTTTCGCGTATCACATTTTTTTTTCAGTTGGTCATAGGCCACTAAATATCGAAAAATTAGCCGATTTCAGAAGATCCAATTTTGCGTAGAGTTACTGCGAGCTCTCTACGGTAAAACTAAAACGAAATGATGGCATTTGAGTAAAGAGAAAATAACAGAAATCCTTATTTTTCCGAAAAAAAAATATCTGACAACAATGTAACTAGTGAAACCACCTTAACAGACTAATCAAAAGATTCTTGTACACCAAAGATAATTGTGAATTTCCATGCTCAAAACGGGTATTTTCATCGCCCCATCCTGTAAAACCCGTAGGTTCCCCGAGCGCCGCGACGCCGAATCCGGGGGTCACTGGCGTAACGTTCACCGGCGAAAATGACCCAGTTATCGCCAGCGACCCGCTTTCGGCGCGTTCCCCCGAAACGGCATTGCGGATGTTATGCCCGTCCCGTAGAAGACGGGTGTAAACGCGGCATAACGCGTCGCAACTTTCTTCGCGTTGCATTTGCGTCCTAATGACGCAAACGGCAATTTGGCCGAAGTTAGAAAGCGTGCCGACATAACAGTCATAACTGCAGTAATTCTGGATATCGGGAAGTTGCACGAAACAATCATTATCCTGCCTTTGGTCTTGCCCAATTTTTTTCGCGTCAATAAATGGCCGGTTGCGGGTAGCAGCGACGTTAATCTGTCAAATTCGTGACGTGAAATTATATCCAAATTCGAAAGTCTCTCGGATTTAATTTATCCCGAGTATGGTACGTTTTCGAAAAAAATTGTAGAAATAAAAATTGTTGAGGACGTCATTTTTTACAATTTTTTCATTGGCTGAAATTATAGATGTAAAAGTGAATCACTTTATCTGTAGCTCCGATGCACAGTAGATCACATTTTTATTTCTATGATCCATTCTCCAGAACCATCCACGCTCTAACCTCAAAATTGTTATAAGAGGCAGAGAGAGGAAATTACTGTGAAATTATTGAATATAGAAAAACTGCATACTTTTGTAAAATTATTTTTTGAACATAGTTGAAGAAATTGACAATTTGAATCGATTTGTAATGTTCAAATCGGGTATGAATGATGGTGAAAAATAAATCGTACAGGGTGAGCAAAATTGGGATACCTGAACTGAAACTATTCAACCGAAAGAGAGAGGAAAATCAATGACATAATACGGTCGTATTTTTCGGAGAAACTGATAATGCCATCAACTGCATTTATCAGAGAGTTATCGAAACACAAATACAGGCCTGACTTTATTAAAGGATTCTGTAATAAAAGATCCATCAACGTTGGTCGGATGTTTGAGCTATCGAAACGATTTAGTTCTTGACAACTTTATTATGACATCTCCTTTATTTTGACTGTTGTGAGAAGCTGTTTAACCTAGAATATTGCAAGAATTGTTAAAATAAGGGATCTTTTATTTAAATACGGTTGTCCTTTATTTAAGTTAAGTACAGGAGGCCCGTATTTTATTACAGGCCACCTTAAAATCTTTAGCGAATGCGCATGAGTAAATGTCAAAATACGGGAAACTGTACTTAAGTCAGGCCTCTATTTGCGTTTCGATAACTCTCTAATCTATCTTCTTTTGATTTCGAGTTATAGGTCAAAATTGAAATTTGGGCGATTTCAACTTTGGCCATTATTTCCGTTTCTCTTTGTGCTAGGATGTTGAATTGAAAACATTATACAGGCACTTTTTTCATAGCGAATTATGATTTTTCTCAAGAGGTTACCTTGCTGAGCTATAACATAAATTTGCGTTTTTTCTTATTGAAGTAATAGTTCATTAGAACTCAGAAAGAATTTTTTCATTTCAAAAATATATAGGGTTATTCACGCATATGGCTCTATAGAATATTTTTAGGAAAGACACAAGATTCAGGATTGGAATTCTAAAGGTGAGCTTCAAGTAAGAAGACGACTTCTCGAATATTTTTTTAGGTTCTAGGACTTTTATTGCATAAATAGATTATCCATTGCATTTTGAGTCTTTTTGATTCCAAAAGTTCAAGTTTTCCTGAAAAAATACTCTTTAAATGAGGGAATACGAAAAAAAATCTCAAAATTGAAATACAGACAATGTCATTAAAAATTCTCATTTTTGAGAATCTCCGAGTAGAAAAGCTGATGCTTCTTTTCCGATAGCGTGATTTTCAAAATATGATACAGGAGGTCACAAATTCTTTGTCAGAGTTAGAAGTGATGAAACATTTTGAAATCGTTTTTTTTCAAATTGGAATCCTATTTTTTCTAAGCATTTTCGAAATCTCCGGCAAAAAATAATAGCAGCATACGTCCAAAACTTTTATCCCAAAATGAACATTTTTCGAGATATCCAGGAAAAACGATGTTTTTTTCGATTTTCAACCTCATTCCGAATGTGTTTTTCTACTGGAAAATAATTTGCGGTCAAGTGAAATTTTTGGAAATCTCTGTTATCTAGAAAATATTTTCTTTAGTTCAGATGAGTTAAGTTCCTGAATTATCAACTGTAATGCGAGAGCAACAATAAGTTTAAAGTTCTCAATGTGAATCTCAGAAATGCAGGAAAAAATAATTTTTAGTGCTTTCGAAAGAATAATTAGCAGTAGATGTAACAATTTCATCACTGAAAATTCAAATTTCCCTACCACGACAAGAAAGAAATTCTCCAGAATTAAGAATTTGCGGAAATTATCCTAAGCTTTAAAAAAAAACTGAACTTGTCTGAACTAAAACAAAAAATATTTTCTCGATAACATAGATTTCCAAAACTTTCACTTCACGGCTAATCATTTTCAAGTAGAAAAACACATTCGGAATGAGATTGAAATTGAAGACAAAATCGTTTTTTCTGAACATCTCGAAAAATATTCATTTTGGGATAAAAGTCTTGGAAGTATGCTCCTATTATTTTTTGACGAAGATTTCGAAAATGCTTCGAAAAAAATGGAATTCCAATTTGAAAAAAAACGATTTTTAGATGTTTCGTCACTTCTTACTTTAACAAAGAATTTGTGACCTCCTGTTTCATTTTCTGAAAATCACGTTATCGGAAAAGAAGCATCAGCCTTTCTACCTGGAGATTCTCAAAAATGAGAATTTTTAATGAAAAAACCTCGAAGTTGTCTGTATTTCAACAGAGCTCAATTTTGGGATTTTTTTTCGTATATCCTCATTTAAAGTGAATTTTCTCGGGAAAATTCAAACATTTGGAATCAAAAAGACTCAGAATTCGATGGAGAATCTATTTATGCAAAAAAAAATGGGTCTTCTCATTTGAAAAACGAAATTTTATGTCACTTCCGGAAAAACCGGAACCTTAAAAAAATATACGAGAAATCGTCTTCTTACTTGAAGCTTATCTTTGGAATTTCAATCCTGAATCTTGTCTTTCCTGAAAATATTTTATAGATCAATATTCGTGAATAAACCTGTATAACACGTTATACAGCGTGGCCCATGTAAAACAGTACCTACTGACCAATATTTCCATAGGTAAGCTCTAGAAAATGCTCAGACAAGTTGAATAAACAAGCATTTGTTAGTAACTGCAGCGTTGGCAATGTTCACAACAACCTTGTGATTATTTAAGAGATAGAAGAATCATTATAAAACACTCTTATTTATCTCCATAGCTCTCAGACTACTGGGTGTTGTTGGAACAACCCTGTATACTCGAGGAACCGAAGAAGTCTTGTAACATGCGAGTTTCGAACTTTGGACGAAATGTACGGTATCGCAGGCGGAAGGAAATTGTACGAAAACCCGCATCGGCGTGCCGAGACTTCCTAGATGGTCTGCCGAGTCATGATTTTCCAGCACGCACAAGCGGCGAACAGTATTTTATGGGTGTCGTGCAGATAACGGAATATATATAGCATTTCGACGACTTCATTTCGATAAACACAATCGCGGGCGACGTTGATTGGTCCGAGAATTCGTTCGGGCGTGCAGGAATCAGCAAATGTGCGATTGTTGACCTTAATCATTTGTCGTATACAGGGTGTCGACGGAATATGGAAACAACTAAACATGCCAGCGTTCAAGTATTATTTGAGTTATCGACTTCGTTTTTCTTCAGAATGAAATACGTACAGACAGGCACAGTTTGACCCAGACAAAACATCTCAAGTATTTCCGGTTTACATACAGATAATTTTTTTCTTTGGAAAACTATTATCTCGTAGTTTTGGTTCTTGTTTATCTCAATGTAGTATTTCATTTTAATGAACATTATTATTATTATTATACCGGAAATAAATATTTAAATAAAGCCCTCTGGGTTATTTTCTCATATTTTCCTTGCACCCATCATTCTGAGTACATGGTGGTCAGATTTCGATGTTTTAGTACTACATCTCCTAAATTAAGCGAGATAGAAAAGAATTAATATACATGTCAGATTCTCTTTTTTCGAGAAATTTAAATTACTGAAAACCGCAATTCGCTTTTTTTGGCCAGTTTTTATAATTGGCTATAACTTTCCAAGTGTTGCTGCTACGCTCTCGATATAAAAAAATCTCTGGGACAGTTTTTTCAGTACTTTTCACCAGTGCTATCAAAATTTCAGTGCCGCTTCAAATTTTAGGGAAATTGAAAAAATTAATTTTTTCAAATGGTAACTATGATGATTTTCAATAGATTTTTCTTAGACAATTTTAAGAAGATATCATGATATACTTCCGACCTTAAATATCGAAAAATCCGATGAACCAGTTTTCGATCAACAAAATCTGAGAGGAATTTGATTTTGATTCATTTTTTTACAGCTGACGAAGTCATATACCTTGAGCTTGCTTAAATTGTGTTGGCCGAAAAGTGTTTATTTCAGAATTTTTATATTAAAGCTCGGAAGCATAAAATGATGTATATATTTTGAAATTGTCTAAGAAAAGTCTATTAAAAATCACCATAGCACACTATGGTTTCAATTTGAAGAGGCACTGAAATTCCGATAGCACTGGTAGAAAGTACTTAAAAAGCTAGCCTGAAGATGTTTTTATCTCGAGGGCGTAGCGCAAGTTATAGCCAATTATGATAATTGGCGAAATTTCAAAATCACCCTGTAGAATGAAAACTAGACACCTTAGCGACTTGAGGTTTTCAGCAATTTATGTTTCTCGAAAAAAGAGAACATGACATGTATATTACTTTTTTTCTATCCCGCTTAATTCAGGAGATGTGGTACTAAAACATCGAAATCTGACCACCCTGTATAACGTTGGGTCATTTGCCTGATTATAATATGGGAACGAACGACGACGGCCGAAATGCTCGAGAAAACAAGTAAAAATTGAAAGATGGCCACAAAAACCTCAACCCATTTATGGGAACTATAATTCTCGGACCTCACAAACAAGAAATGAATTCTCAAATAGAAAACTCGGTCCCAAGAAAGAAACTATTTATCCCAAAATCTCAAGGAAGGAAACAGATTTTCGAAAAAAATAATCAAATTTTTATTAAAAGAACTAAAATGTCCAGTAAGGAAAATTAAATTCTCCAGAAGAAAATTCAATTTCTTCAAAAGAAACTCTAATTCTGAAAAATGAAACTCATAAACTCAAGGTGAAAATTATAATTTACAGAAAAAACCTCTAATTCTTACAAATAAAATGCGAATTCCCTAAAAATAAAAAAATCGTAATATTAAAAAGGAACCTATATATCTCAGAAAAAACACTCTACTTATTCCGAAATACACAAATTCTCAAACAGCAAAAAGGGAAAAAAATGCTCCATATTTCAAGAAACTAAAATCAAATTGACATTGAAAGAGTCTTCCGTGCTTATTGGTCGTGGAATATTTTCACCTAACGTTTCGCCTGCAACTGAGGTAGGCATCTTCAGAGGATTCTAGATGCCTACCGAAGTTGTAGGCGAAACGTTAGGTGAAATCATTCCTAATGGACCACGGCCAACAAGCCCGGAAGATTCTTTTCATACCAGTATATCCGGTCGTGAAAGCCTTAAACTATTCAGAAAACTTAGTGTCTGAATGAAATTTGAATTCTAATGAAAACTCAATTTCTCCTGAAGAAATCTTGAATCGACCTAATTTCTCAATTGATTCCCAAATACAAAAAAGTCTCAACAACGAACTGGCACGTAAACAGTTCAAGACTAAACAATCCCTTCTAGAGCTCACCAGTACCACATATCTCAACCCACGCCAACAACACGATAAAGCAGCAAAATCACGTTCATTGCAAGGTATGTTGGAACAAATTCACTATAGCCGGGTGTTCTTTCATCGCTCGGTATGGTTCCAACCTCACGTTGTTGTTGTGTTCCATTCGTGGGAAGATGCTCATTATCGTACTTCCAAATCGGAAGTTGATTCGACCATAAGGCAGGCTCACGTAGGCCGAGATATACATCTGTGTAACTTTTCCTACAGTCAGAAAACCTATAACTCAAGAAAGGCAACTACATATTATTTAGCTATATGAAAAAATTATTCAACGGAAACCCTAGAATCACATTCGAAAAAAACACTCAAATTCTCAGAATCGAAACTCGAATTTTCAGAAAGAAAACTTAGTGTCTGAATGAAATTTGAATTCTAATGAAAACTCAATTTCTCCGGAAGAAATCTTGAATCGATCAAATATCCCAATTGATTCCCAAATACGAAAAAAAAGTCTCAACAATGAACTGGTACGTTAACAGTTTGAGACTAAACAATCCCTTTTAGAGCTCACCAGTACCGCATATCCCAACAACATGATAAAGCAGCAAAATCACGTTCATCGAAGGTATGTTGGAACAAATTCACCATAGCCGGGTGTTCTTTCATCGCTCGGTATGGTTCCAACCTCACGTTGTTTTTGTGTTCCACTCGTGGGAAGATGCTCATTAGCGTACTTCTAAATCGGAAGTTGATTCCACCATAAGGCGGGCTCACGTAGGCCGAGATATACATCTGTGTAACTTTTCCTACAGCCATACTGTACCGATGGGGACATCAACAAGAGATTCTGTTGAATGGCGACCGACCCGATTACGCAATAAAGATTCACAGACTTGACCCAGATCTTGGAGGCGAACGTTTCTCAAACGTTGTTGCTGCGTAACGAGCTTCGAAACAGCAGGTTCAAACGAAGAGAGCCAGCTCGCTTCGCATCTGATCGATCGGACCAATCTTCGGTTATGGCAGAACACAACAGCAGGTTGTCCCTGGGTAGAATAGTAAATGTGTCAAAATTGAGAGGGACACTCTATTTCCAACAAGAGATCGAAATTTTGAAAAAAAAAACTCAAATTCTGAAAGAAATTAACACATATTTCCAAATATAGAAAAAAACCCAACTCTGAAGAAACAACACCCAAATTATGAGAGAAGAAACTAACATTCTCACGAGAAAATCCCGAAATACCGAAAAAACTCATATTTCCAGAAACGAATTCCCATTCTGGAGTATCGAACTTGAGAATCTTGAACAAAAAACGAAAATTTCTATGAATGATTTCTAATTCCTTTCAGGAGAATTCTCAGACAGAAAACTCAAAATCTGTCAAATAACATTCGAATTGAAAAAAAGGTCTAATTCACATAGAGAACACTGAAACTCTCTAAGGGAAAATTTGAATTATTAGGAAGAACTTCAAATTCAAAAATAGAAGACCTCATTCCAAAGCTCAAGTTCTGAAAGCCGTCCAATTTCTCAGACGAAAAATAAGAAAAATGAAATTGTGAGAAAGAAAGTTATGATTTTCAACTCAGAACTCAAATCTCAAAAGGAACTTCATATTCTAACAAACAATATACCATATCTAAAACGGGAAACTCATGACAACAAAAAGGAAATTATTTATTTAAAAAAAATATTCTACTTCTGAGAATGACGCAAATTCCCAAACAGAAAATCCAAAATCTTAGAAAGGAAACTCAAATTTTTGGAAAGAATACTCATATTCTCAGAAATGAATGAAAAATATTTCAATTTCTCAGAAGAAAAACTTCAATTTTCAGCATTGAAATTCTCTAACAAGGCATCTAAACTTTTGGAAGAAAATTCGAAAACTATAAAATATACACCAAATCTCGATAAGAAACTGGAATAATCATTAGGAAAACTGAAATTCCCAAAAAAAACTAAATTAATAGTATATTCTAAAACAAGTTGCAGAATGAGCTCCTATTCCAACACGAATGCGAAATTCGAAAACGAGCGACGAAGGAGCGAGTTTTCGAAAGCATGAGTGTTGGAATTGCCTTTTGCAACGAGTGAAAACTCAGATTAGTGACTTTTGTATTGTATCTTGGCAGTTGGTGTGACTTACGAAATTTGACAGATCACGGAATTTGAATTGATTTGATTCGAAACTTGATTCGATCGGAGGTCAGTACTGACACCCAGAAAACGAAAAATATAACTGAAAACAATGCTGTAATGAGTTTCATTACAGCACCACTTTCAGTACTGTAATGAACTCATTACGATACTGAATTAGGGAAATTATCAGTAACAACCTCAAATGAACTCGAATTCCGAAAACACCAAGTAAACTCCCAAACACGGAACTCAAATTCTCAGAAAGAAAAATCAAATTCTCATAAAAGTTCGAATTGTGATGGAGAAGACTGAAATTCTCAAAGAGAAAACTTGAATAATCAGGAAAAACTTAAAATTCTGAAACAGACTTCCTTATTCTAAGAACGATAACACGAATTCTGTAAGCCGCACAATTCCTCAAACAGAAAACTCAAATTCTCAAAAGAAACATCAAGATAATCATAACGAAAAATCAAATTCTGAGAAAGAAACTCACAATTTCAAACCCAGAACTTGAATTCCTCACAAACAAATCATGAATTAATAGAAAACTCATAATATGCATTACCAATTTCACTTATACAGGGAATGAAAAAAAAAAATTTCTGAATTTTCGTTCCTCGTTTCGTTCCAATTCTGATTGAGTATTCAATTCTGAATACATTCGTATTCAAATCGTTGCATTCGTGAGAATACTTTTCAAAATATCGAGAAAAAACTGAAGAAAAAAAGGAGATAAGAGTATTCGATATTATGTTTGTTATTCTTATTCTGAAAATCTGAAGCACAAACATTTTTCACACATTTGAGGTCGAAGACTGTGGAAATGTTGTACATTTGTAGAACTTTCAAAACACTAGTCACAAAGTGTTCCAAATGTTGGGTCAGAAATTGGGATCAAGATTGGCCCATAACTATTGTGTTTGGAATTAGGACCCTATTTTATTATGATTGCGTTAGATTCTGTGAAGAAAAATAATGAAAGTGTTCAAAAATGTTGATGCACCTTAAATGATAACTCTTGATTTATTCAGGATTTTCTGATTTTATGTCGTATGTAGAAACAAATTCATAAAATTTGTTTCGTAGTAACAATGAGTAATAAATTAGAAAATTAGGTCTGTCACTAGTAAATTATTGTAATCATTGCTGATATGAAACAGATTTTATGAATTTGACTCTAGGTACGATATAAAATCCTAAATAACTCAGGAATCATTCATTTCAGGAGCATCAAAATGTTTAAACACAACTCTGAAAAAACAACACCCAAATTATGAGAGAGGAAACTAATATTCTCACGAAAAAAACTCACTCTCACAAGAAAAAACTTGATCAATCAGGAAAAACTTCAAATGCTGAAACGGACAACCTTATTCTAAAAACGAAAACACGAATTCTGAAAGCCACACAATTCTTCAAACAGAAAACTCAAATTCTCAAAAGAAACATCAAAATAATCATAACGAAAAATCAAATTCTGAGAAAGAAACTCACAATTTCAAACTCAGAACTTGAATTCCTCACAAACAAATCATGAAATAACAGTAAACTCATATTAGGCCTGACCAATTTCACTTATACAGGGAATGAAAAAATTTTTTTCTGATTTTTCGTTCCAATTTTGATAGGGTATTCAATTCTGAATACATTCGTATTCGAATCGTTGCATTCGTGAGAATACTTTTCAAAATATCGAGAAAAAACTGAAGAAAAATTATTTTCTATAGTTCAGACGAGGTTCTTAAATTATCATCTGTAATGCGAGAGCAACAATTGAAAAGCTTCAGAATCAAGAATTTGTGGAAATTATCCTAAGCTTTACAAGCTTTAAAAAATGAAGAAAAACTGAACTTCTCTGAACTATAAGAAAATATTTTGTCGATAACAGAGATTTCCAAAAATTTCACTTGACCGCTAATCATTTTCCAGTAAAAAAGACATTCGGAATGAAATTGAAATTTGAAGAAAAAATTGTTTTTCCTGAATATCTCGCAAAAATTTCAGTTTGAGATAAAGTCTTGGACGCATGCTCCTATTTTTTGACGAAGATTTCGAAAATGCTTCGTAAAAATGGAGCTCCAATTTGAAATAACGATTTTTTGATGTTTCGTCACTTCAAACTTTGACAAAAAATTTGTGACCCCCTGTATCATATTCTGAAAAGAACTTGAATTCCTCACAAACAAATCATGAATTAACAGAGAACTCGTATTGTGCCTTACCAATTTCACTTATACAGGGAATGAAAAAAAAAATTTGTCTGATTTTTTGTTCCAATTTTGATAGAATATTCAAATCGTTGCATTCGTGGAAATACTTTTCAAAATATCGAGAAAAAACTGAAGAAAAAGGGAGATAAGAGTATTCGGTATTATCATTGTTATTCCTATTCTAATCTTTTTCACACTTTCGAAGTCGTAGATAGTGGAAATATTTCAAATTTCTAGAATTTTGAAAAAACTAGTCACAAAGTGTTCCAAATGTTGGGTCGAAAATTGAGATCAAGATTTTCCCATAACTATTGTTTTTATAATTAAACCCTATTTTTTTACGATTGCGTTAGATTCTGCGAAGGAAAATAATGATTGTGTTTAAACATTTTGATGCTCCTGAAATGAATAATTCTTGAGTAATTTAGGATTTTATGTCGTACCTAGAGTTAAATTCATAAAATCTGTTTCATATCAACAATGATTCCAATAATTTACTAGTGACAGACCTAATTTCCTAATTTATTCATGATTGTTATCATGAAACAAATTTTATGAATTTGTTTCTACATACGACATAAAATCAAAAAATCCTAAATAACTCAAGACTTATTAATTTTAGGTGCATCAACATTTTAGAACACTATCATCATTTTTCTTCGCAGAATCCAACGCAATCATAAAAAAAGGGTTCTTATTCGAAAAACGAAAGTTATGGGCCAATCTTGATCCCAATTTTTGACCCAACATTTGGAACACCCTGTGACGAGTTTTTCAAAATTCTAGAAATGTGCAATATTTTCTTAGTCTTTGACTTCAATTTACAATAGGAATAACAAACATAATACCGAATACTCTTATCTACCTTTTTTCTTCATTTTTTTCTGGATATTTTGAAAAGTATTTCGACGAATGCAACGATTTTAATACGAATGTATTCAAAATTTCAGGATGTAGCCCTAATGAACCTTTCCTATTCCGCGTTGGAAAAAATTTCAACCACTTTACTATCAAAACGTACGTCAGAGTCACCCGGTATAGTTCGTACCTTTCCACTACGTTCGTTGTTATCCGAAACTCGGGTGTCTTTGTCAGGTGTAGAGATTCACCTTGAAAACCCGTTTATTGGGACCCATTTAAAAAATCATTAAGTCTAACGAATTCTACGATTTTGACGTCATCGTCGATTGCATCGACGATAATAGCCTAATTAGACCCGAATTTCGTATCGGATTTTCTCCCTTCTTGGTTTCCCGTCAATTTTCTCGTTTGTCCTCGATTTAGCTAACGACACAATCGGAAAGAACGAGCTCTTTCGTTCCAGGCACGGGTAAAACTCGGAGATTAATTAACAGAGGCGGAAGATTGGAAATGAAGCGACTACAACACCATCTACACTGCGCATAAAAATTAACGCACATTTATTCTACAACTGAAGGTGTTCTTAATGATAATTATTTTTATCAGAATCATGCATGCATATGTTAGCCACTTTCAACGTTTTTCTTCAATACAGATGTTTTTTCCCAGCAGGAATAAAAAAAGATGATATTATCAGATTTTGAATGTATTGGCTCCATTCTAAAATCAGTTGTTCTCGATCAATTCTAGTGATCAATAGTTTTTCTTTCGTTTGATTTTCTACACTCGATCGCTATGCAACGCGAAACACGCAATTTTACCCAAGAGGAATGTGCCCAAGCGAATTGCAGAAAGGTTTGGAGTTTCCCATACAAGTGTGTCCAGAATGTTGCAGCGATTCAGGGAGACAGGTATGAATGTCCGAAGACCAGGACAGGGTAGACCACGGGTAACAACTGCCATTCAAGAACGTTACTTGAGAGTTTCTTCGTTGAGACAACGGTTTGCAACCGCTCGCCTCTTTCAAAATCAGCTTGAGCAAACTCATGGGGTGCAAATTAGCACTCAGACAATAAGAAATTGCCTCAGAGAATATGATTTGAGGCCTCGTGTCTCGGCAAGAGGCCCATCTCTTACCCCAGCCCATCGAAGGGCGCTTTGGATTTTGCGACAGAGCATATCCATTGGGAGGAGGCCGATTGGGAAAGAGTTCTCTTCACAGATGAGTCTAGATTCTGCGTCTACCATCGTGATCGACGTTCCCTTTTATACAGACCTCCACATGAAAGATATGCTCAGTGCAATTTCCTGAATACTACTGGTTTCGGGGGAGGATCGATTATGATATGGGGTGGAATATCTTTGACTGCTCGCACAGACCTAGTGGTCGTTGATAATGGAGCTATGAATGCTGATAGGTATATGAGGAACATTCTTGAAGAGCATGTAGTGCCATGTGCCCCATACATTGGTGAAAATTTCATTTTCATGGACGATAATGCCAGACCCCATCGTGCGCGCATCTTAAAGAGCGTACCTTAAAGAGGTTGTCTCTCGAATGGAATGGCCAGCAAGAAGTCCAGATCTCAATCCGATTGAGCAGGTTTGGGACAACCTCAATGGAAGACTGAGAAGTTCAGAAAATCATCCAGCTACCCTTAATGACTTAGGAATCCAACTCGGAGAAATCTGGGAAGATCAGAACTGTAATTAACGCAAGGGGTAGAAATACCAAGTATTAAATCACTTATCAGCATTTCAGTATTTTGAAAATTGTTCATTTCTCTTCTTTCACATAAGATTCGGTGAAATACTGAATAAGTTATAAAGTCAATGTAGGGTTAACTTTCATTAAAATTGAGATTTTCAGAATGTGCGTTAATTTTTTTGCGCAGTGTATTCACTCAGACGCCCACTAGAATTGAGAATTATTGTTGATCAGCAGGTTCAGCGATTACAAGTTGGCC
The DNA here is from genome assembly GCA_038502775.1 of Hippodamia convergens. Lineage (NCBI taxonomy): Eukaryota > Metazoa > Arthropoda > Insecta > Coleoptera > Coccinellidae > Hippodamia > Hippodamia convergens. Next base: position 95,719,296 of record CM076607.1, read on the forward strand.
TTGACATATGACAGTCCTAATTTAGAACTTAGTCTGCTTGGTTTTGTTTATTCGATAGAATTTGTTTGATTTGTTCGAGTTTAAGATGTCTTCCGGAGACGGTTAGAGGTGTTCATCCTGAACTAGCATTGTTTACATTTCGAATGAAAATAGAGATATTTTTTTGACTGAATTAGAAAAAATGAAATCCTGAGCTTCAGAAGGACTAACATAATAATCAAAAGATTCAGAAATTGAATAATACAGTCGAAATTTTCGTCAATAAATAATGGGAGCATACGTGCAAGACTTTTATCCCAAAATGAATATTTTTCGAGATATTCAGGAAAAACGATTTTGTCTTCAATTTTCAATTTCATTCCGAATATGTTTCTTCACTGGAAAATAATTAGCGGTCAAGTGAAATTTTTGGAAATCTCTGATATCAAGAAAATATTTTCTATAGTTCAGATGAGTAAAGTTCTTGAATTATCATCTGTGATGCGAAAGCAACAATTAGTTTACAGTTCTCAATATGAGTATTAGTGAAGTCAACGTAAAAAATTCTCAGGATTGCAGAAAAAATAATTTTTAATGCTTTTGAAAGAATAATTAACAAACCATGTAACAATTTCATTACTGGAAATTCTAAATTTCCCTACCATGACAAAAAAGAAATTCTCCAGAATTGAGAATTTGCGGTAATTATCCTAAGCTTTAAAAATAAAGAAAAACTGAACTCGTCTGAACCGTAGGACAATATTTTCTCGATAACAGAGAGTCCCAAAAATTTCACTTGACCTCTAATTATTTTCCAGTGAAAAACACATTCGGAATGAGATTGAAATTGAAGACAAAATCGTTTTTTCTTAACATCTCGAAAAATATTCATTTTGGGATAAAAGTCTTGGAAGTATGCTCCTATTCTTTTTTAACGAAGATTTCGAAAATGCTTCGAAAAAAATGGAGTTCCAATTTGAAAAAAAACGATTTTTAGATGTTTCGTAACTTCTTACTTTGACAAAAAATTTGTGACCTCCTGTATCATATTCTGAAAATCACGCTATCGGAAAAGAAGCATCAGCTTTTCTTCTCGGAGATTCTCAAAAATGAGAATTTTCAATGAAAAAACCTCGAAGTTGTTTGTATTTCAACAGAGTTCAATTTTGAGATTTTTTTTCGTATTTCCTCATTTAAAGAAAATTTTCTCGGGAAAATTCAAACTTTCGGAATCGAAAAGACTCAGAATTCAACGGAGAATCTACTTATGCAATAAAAAATGGGTCTTTCCATTTGAAAAACGAAAGTTGATGTCACTTCCTGAAAAACCGGAAGTCCTAGAACCTTGAAAAAATATACGAGAAGCCGTCTTCTTACTTGAAGCTCACCTTTAGAATCTTGTGTCTTTCCTAAAAATATTCTATAGAGCCATATTCGTGAATAACCCTGTATACAAATACATACATAAATACAAAATCATCATATGTATTTTGTTATGTATCAATATTTTATTTTTTAGAAGAATTGAACATTATTATCATTATTGTATTGAGGGTTGCTTATTGCTTTTTATTATCATTATTATATTCTCACAAATTCTCAGAAATGACAGCGGCATCTGAAACTCTGTATTCGTTAATTCAAAAACAAGAATCTATATGAAAAAATTTTTTGCTGATTATAAAATAGCAAGTATAATAACTTTTTTGGACTGGAGTATACCAAGAAATATTGGATTATTTTTCGGTTTTTTATCCGTGGTAGACTTATGGCATTTTACTTTCGGGACGCCTTGTATATTAACATTTGAATAACGGGGATATTCAAGAAACAATCGACAGATTCCAGCGTTTCGATTTTCAGCGATTGCTTGAAAAAATTTCAACTTCTCTTCACTCTACCGCCCACTATCCTGACCTAAATGAGTAAGATCTTATCGTACTTTCAACAGGTCGTATATCTTCGTCCAGTGATTTCTGTTTGTCTCTCACGGAATTTATGTAGCATTCCATCCAAATGAACTAACTCTACATTCACGCTTTCAAAGTAAACAATCGGTATTTCCGAACCTTCTGAAATACCCGAAATGATGTTTTCCTAATATTCTTCTCGTGATCTCAACGAAATACGAGTTTCGTAGGAAATGGACAATAGGAGACATTTAACTGGCACCGGAAGTTGTTGATGGAATTAAAGCTCCTGAATGGATGCTCTAGAGAGTGAATAAAATCGATAGTTGCTCTGAATTTTCAACCACTGTTTCCTGAGTTGTTGATAAAAGGATGAATCAAAGAGAGTCCTCTGGAGACATCTGTTGATTCAATGTTTTCTGTCTCAGGGCCACATCAAAGCCTTTTCTTACTATGTTTGTGAAGTTGGCCCAACACTTGTGGATTTTCGAATATTTTTTTGTTGTTGTGCTAGGTTTGTACCGTTGAATTCTCTGCGGTTGTCGAGATATTCCAAGTATAAAAAAATGGGCCTGTCCTAAAATTGGATTCCAATGACTGGAAAAAATTGTGCTAGACATGTATATACAGGGTGAGCAGAATTGGTGATACCTGGACTACAACTTTTTAACCGTGAGAGATAGAGGAAAATGAATGACACTTTACGGTGTTCTTTTTTGGAAAAACTGATGAAGACATCAACTGCATTCCTCTATCTTCTTTCGTTTTCTAGTTATAGGCCAAAATTTAAATTTGGGCGATTTCAACTTTGGCCATTATCTCCGTTTCTGTTTGTGCTAGGATGTTGAAATGAGAACATTATACATACAGGCACTTTTTCCATAGCAATCCAGTAGCGTACTTTGTTTTTTCCCGAGAGGTTTCCTTGCTGAGCTATAACGTAAAGTTGTGTTTTTTCTTATGGAAACAATTGTTCGAAATGGCTTAGAGAGAATCGCCATTTTTTCCATTTCAGAAATATATCATACATCGTACATCGCCCTCAGATTCATTCAGATATCATGAAAAATATAGTTTGTATGTCAAATTTGAATTATTGAGTATAAAGTAGGCTGAATCAAGAATAATATGGCTCAAAAAATGGTGTCATTATTATTTTACCATTGAATACTTGATTCAATCCTCCTTGGTTTGATCTCTGTTCAGAACAACTATTTTTAGAATTCATTAGTCATTATTGCCGGCAATATGGAAATGTTCGAAAACTCCGAGAAATATGATAGTTGAAATGTTTTATTTCAGCGGCAATAATGACTTCGAATTGACAGTTGTTCTGAACAGAGATCAAACCACGGAGAATTGAATCAAGTATTTAATCGCAAAATGATGATGACACCATACGTAGAGACATATTATTCTGCGATTCAGCCTACTTAATACTCAATAATTCAAATTTCACATACAACCTATATTTTTCATAATATCTTAATGAATCTGAGGGCGATGTATGATATATTTCTGAAACGAAAAAAAATCCGATTCTTTCTAAGACATTTCAAACTATTGTTTCCATAAGAAAAAACACAACCTTATGTTATAGCTCAGCAAAGACACCTCTTAGGAAAAAACAAAGTTAGCTACTGGATTGCTATGAAAAAAGTGCTCGTATAATGTTTTCATTTTAACATCCTAGCACAAACAGAAACGGAGATAATGGCCAAAGTTGAAATCGTCCAAATTTCAATTTTGGCCTATAACGAAAACAAAAGAAGATAGAGGAATGCAGTTGATGGCATTTTTAGTTTCTTTGAAAAAGACTACCGTAATGTGCCATTCACTTTCCTCTATCTCTCACTGTTAAAAAGTTGTTAAAGTATCACCAATTTTGCCCACCTGTACAGTGTTGTGGAGTACGAATTTTTTAGTTTTATCCTGTTTTATCTTGTGCTACATTTATGCTGTCTTGTGCAGTGAATATGTTCACGAAAATTTTCCACGTTTTCCATCAAATTACGAAAATGAAAAAAAAAACCAGCCAAGCACTTTTCTTTTTTTTCCGACTTCCAACTTGTGTCGAACAAATTTTCAGAAAAATATGGAAAAATAAGAAAAATCAGTATACCTTGCAACAGTATGTGCGAAGTTTGACCTTCGTAAATTTTTTGTCGTGCTTAATTGTGCTAGGTTTGTGTTGCTTTGTGCCGCTGATTTCTTTTAATTTTGTACGGTTCTCAAGACGTTTTACAAAATGTGTTGAACGAACACATTCTTTGTATAATACATTTTGAGGAATACTTTGAAAATCGTATAGAAAAAAAATTCAACGACACCACAAAGCACAACCTAGCGCAATTCAACGCAACAAAATTTTTTTAGAAGATCCAGAAGTGCTCGGCCAACTTCACAAACACTGCTGACAGCTATGCTGATTTTCCTTCAATCCCACTGATATTTCTTCTTATTTTTATTATGCTTTTATTTCTTTTTGTCCTCAAAATATGTCCCTCTTAGAATGAAAACTGACGAATGTTCTCTCAAAACAAATTGATCTGGGCAGTTTTTAAATTGACACCCTGTATATGTAGGAGTGAACAGATGGCAGTCGAATTTGTATCAAGTATGACAAAACCGTCCCAAATAGATTAGTTCATGTGATATACACTGAAGAATGCAAATATTCCAACAATGGAAATTTGAATAATCAACTACGTTGCCAGGTCGAACTCAATGGGCATGGACTTGCATACGGATATTTCTTCCCTACTACATAATACATATTATAAAGACCGGCGTTTTTATTTAAGAAGCGTTCAACGAATTCTTTTAGACATTTCAGCAAATAACATTTTCTTTCCTAATAAGAAAAAACTTCGAGAAGAAGGCCCCCAAAAACAGTCCATCAGAGTTGAATCCGGATGTACGAGGTGGCCATGTGATGTATCACTCTTTTGTTAGCAATTTTCGATGGCGAAATTGCACGAACTACTGTTACAGAGTCATAGAAAGCAAACTTCCTGAGGATTTAGAAATTATAAAAAAAGTTCTTCATGTGTCATTTTTACCCCGAATGAAAAAGAAGTCTTCTATTTCCACTTGATTAATCATCAAAACTTGATTCCTTTCCAAATTTCAATGCCCATTTAGATGATCTGCGTTTGAAGCTCAAAACTCGAAACAATATTCTTCAGAAACTAACTGGTTCCTCATGGGGCGCTGATGCAACAATACTTCGTACGGCAGCGCTAGCTTTGGTTTTTTCTGTTGAATATTGTTGCTCTGTTTGGATGAACTGTGTTTATGTAAAAAAAAATTATGCCCAACTAAATTTTTCTATGAGGATTATTACTGGTACTATCAAGTATACACCTACTCCTTGGTTATCAGTCCTCTCAAATATTGTCCCTCCCCATATTCGCAGATAGATAACAGTTTCGAATTTTTGGAAAAATTCAATTCCTTTCCAAATTCATTTCTCCTACTCACCCATATTCCAGATAATAAGGTCCCCAGATTGAAGTCGCGTAACCCTTTTTGGTCGAATTTTCCGATTGATATGAATAGAAGCGACAAAGAAAATTGGCAATCTGAATGAAATGTATCCGATTTTTCGATAAAGATCTTATTTCTGATCCTTCCATCAGAGTTCCTGATTTCGATCTTCCCAGGAGAATATGGTCAGTTCTAAATCGTATCAAACAGGTCATGGACGATGCAACAGCATGCTCTTCCGATGGAATTTTGTTGAGAGTCCTAGTTGTGAGTGTGGGGAAAATGAGGAGACTATAGTACATCTTATAAATAGTCCCATTTATAAATTTCAAGATGGTTTCGAGGCTATTTCTGAAATGGGTGGTTAATTTCAAAATAATTTATTTTATTCTAAATAATTGGTTTCTTTTCTGTTTTTTTCATTTCAGATTAAGAATTGCGAGTCGTTTTGTGAAGAATCTGTTTATCTGAGTCTATAGGCGGATAACATGAAGATGTTTTCTTAAATCACACTGATGTCTTTCAAAATTTCTCTGTTATTTAATATTTTTTAGTAATTTTTTTTCATACACGAGATAAGGGTTTTTTCAGCTGAAATTTTTTCCCTTTCCTCATTTAATCATACTGCAGACCTGTATGGTTTTCTTGTGTTGCACTAACCTCAACTAGGTACTTTTTTGTTTCAATATGTATTGTATTATTATAGCTCTCTCAATTAAAAGTGATACAACGAGTCGTGCCTCTCCATCGCATGCTATTTCGAAAAATCCGGGAGCGAAGCAATCTTCCCCAAGGATACTGCGCATCGAGGTAAACACTCGCAGTTGTTCGCAGAAAAAAAACAAGCCATTACCATAATGGAATCGATTACCTCCGGTAATTAGCATGACAGTCGATACACCTGTGGAATTCCATGATGATGGACAACGAAAATTCGCTTGACGATACAAAGGATTGCAACGCAACCTCTCTAATGACGTGAACTAACATTCTGAAGGTTGAAGAAGTTGTATTTTGTTCCCAATTCAGCACCTCAGAAGTAAGGCGTGTTCAGTAACATTATTTCAGAAACGAGACATCTACAATCTACACTATTCAATTCAATTGGATTTACATTATTGAATTCTATCTAGTGAAAAACAAATTTACCTCCTAGAGTTACATCAATTCGCCAAAAGATGACGGTAAACATTCTTCGAAACAATAATTGAACTGAAAAATATCTATCCTGTCTAATTGAGATTTTATGACTTGGTGTTCACGAAAAGTGAACGAAAAATAATTTCATAAAATTTCGTTGTTTTCTTTCATAATTCCGAAAATCGAAAATGAATTGATTCGTCCGCTCGAATTGAAATTCGTAATATGTACCATATGCTACCAGCTGTAGGTTTTCTTGAGTCGACGCATATTTCATTATCATCAACACATTATTATTCCTTCTTCGTCAGTAAGAGAGAAAATTCGACTCACGAGGCATCTGCTACCATTTTCAACGAGTTTATTTCGTTCCCGATAATTTTAATTCAAAGTTTCTATATTCATAAATCAAAGTTTTCATACACCTATTTCAATCTCGCGATCTCAATCCGAGAACATCAAATCGCTATTTAGTGCAACCTTTGGACAATTCAAAGACTTGTGAATTTTCACAGCGTATTCGAGAGATCAGTGGCGTGACTAGCAAACGGTCACAAGGATAAGTGAAGAAGTCTTTTCACAGCACGACAGTTTCAGGATCAATCTGTTCATTGTGGTGGTGAATACATCAAGATCCTTAACAACTACCCTCTGCTGGAGAAAGTAAGATTTTATTATTTTCGACTTGTTCACTTATCCACTTCGTATTGTGTTAGGACATTGTTTCCTAATTTTAATTCTACAAACTACAGTCCACTAGCTCTTCAATTTCATTTAATTTTGATCAATTTAAAATTTCTTCGTTTTTTGGATATTTCAACTGTTCTGAATCCATCTAATTTTCACATTCTTGAACCAACACCAACACTTGGCATACCTTTCCTCTGAGGTGCTGAATTTGAATTTGTTACGTTATGATACATCAATGTATGCAGAAAAAAATGCAAGAATTTGACGTTCAGTGCTCTGATTTTTTTTACTGAGCCACTGACTTCTACGTAAAATTAACTATTAAAATCAGTTTTCATTTATTTTTCTATCTTATACAGTGCCTAAGAAATATACTGCTCCACAAGAGTTAGAGATATCGAATTCAATCGTTTTGAAAAGTATGTAATCTTCGAGAAAATAGCTGTAAAATCATTCAAAACTCAATAACAACTTGAATCGATGCAATAAAAATCAGCAGGAGACATTTCGTCAATCTGGTCGCCTTTTTTCTGAAGTTTGGTTCTTTGCATGTGCTTCATGAATGTTCTTGAAATGGAGTCAGTTTATCAACGGCTTCGATTTGAAACGAGTTTTCTGAAAATGCACAGACGTAAATTAACAAACGCTGAGGCTAATAGGGCTATGGGAATGCTACAGGGTGGCCTAACTCAGGTTGTTGTAGCGGAAAAGCTCCAAGTCAGCCAAAGTGTCATATCTCGACTTTGGAATAGGTTCAGGGAGACAAGTTCCGTGTTGGAAAGACCAAGGCTTGTTGGGCAACGAAAAACAACACCTGCTGAGGATCGTTTCATCACCATTTCGGAGAGAAGAAAGCCTACATCTACGTGTAGAATGCTACGGAATACTCTTCAGAATGCAGATGAGGTCCAAGTTTCCATCGAAACCATCAGACGACGTTTGAGAGAGGTGAATCTAGGTTTTAGACGTCCATTAAGAGGAGTTCCATTAACACGTGACCATAAGCGTCAAAGACTGGAATGTGCAAGGCAACATATCAATTGGAACGATCAATGGCGTAGTGTCCTTTTCACTGATGAATCCAGATACGAACGATTTTCAGATTCTCGAAGAATAAGGGTATGGACAATCCCACGCATACCCCGTAATCGTCACTATGTCCAAGAAGTCCATCCATTCCGAGGGGGTAGTGTTATGGTATGGGCCGGGATATTTTTCAACGGGCGCACAGATCTACGCATTTGTCCTGAGAATATGACTGCCTTACTCTATAGGGAGCATGTCATTGACAATGTTTTGCCAAATTTTCACGCTGCTATTAGTGAATTTCTAGACGATAATGCTAGACCGCACCGTGCAGCCATAGTTGAGAATGCGCGCGAGGAGCTTGGTATTCCACATTTGCCAATACCTCCGCACTCACCAGATTTGAATTGCATAGAAAATGCATGGGATATGCTCCAAAAATGATTAGATAATCATCAACCTACCCCAGAATCCTTAAATGATCTGAGAGAGCTTCTGCCCCGTTTATGGAACCAAATTCCTCAAGAAATGTTCAACAACCTCGTGTGTAGTATGCAAAGAGGATGTCAAGCTGTTATTGAACCCATACATTGTATTGTTTGTCTTAAAATGCTTGAAATTTCTGGGAATAAAATTTCGTTGTTTTGCTCGATTTTTCTATACGACCCTGTATACGCTGCATAGCTGCAGGCTAAAATTAATTATATTTCCTACAACTTGAAATCATATTAATATGAATTTTCATCTCAAAATCTCATTTAAACTATATTGTTTTTGCAATTTAAGTCAATATCATCAACTCATGTTGAATTACATCTCAAAAGAGTGAACTTTTTTGTTTTCACTCTATATTTCAGAAACAAAAGTAGTTGGAATATAGCTGTTTATGGATTTAAAAATCCATAGTGCACAATTTTTTGTTATAATATTATAATATTCGTCCGGTTGAACCGGAAATATCCTCAAATTTTTTACTTTATATGGGACATCCTGTTTACCTTTGTAGATTTTAAAAAAGCTCGGGGCTTCTCCTAAAAAACTCCCATAAAATCAACAATCCGCCTATCCTTGCGACGGGATCAACTTAGCATGCGTATAATACAAAATACAACACATAAATAATAATAATTGATGCGGACCGAGAGATAGAGAAGGTCGAATCAGACATTGAAAAACCCAAATTTCGAGAAAGAACTCCCGGTGAGGTCACCTCAGACGGCCGACCTTGGAGCTGCAATCACAAACGGCGACCTTGATTCCGCTCACTGTGTTACCAACACACGAATATAAGTAGGTGCCTAACCGAAAGCGGTACAACAAAAAAAATTGATTCTCTCGACATGAGGATAAAGATATTACGTAGAATTACGACATATAGAGATGTTTTTGAAACATAGATGAATTCAAAATAGTAATCATCGAAATGAATACCATTTTCAATTCCCAGGCTCAGAGATATTTTATCATGAGGTTGGAGAAATGATATTAGATTTTGTCACTGAGATGAGATATACCGGTTTCGGCCTTGTTGGGCCTCATCAGTATCCCGCACATCTCAGGACAAAATCTTCATAAAAAACTTCAGAATTTGAAGCAATTGGTTGTGAAGTAATGAGTAAAATATTCCAAAGTACTAAGGTGGTGACATCCAATTGCGTCAAAATGAAGTTTCACATCTCCAATCAAATGCAAAAAAAGGAATCTGTACTTCCTCTTTCACTGAATGAGATGTTAGCAGTGGCTCTATTCAGGGCCCGCTTGCTAGTTTCTCAAAGTGATGGAAACGCCCAATTCTTTTTGTGACTGTGAAGCCTGATGTTTCTAAGAAAAAGAAAATTCTTTGCCTTTACGAAGGCACATCGAGAACATTTTTGAAACATAGATGAATTCAAAATAGTAGTCATCGAAATGAATACCATTTTCAATTCCTAGGCTCAGAGATCTTTTATCATGAGGTTGGAGAAATGTCACCACCTTAGTACTTTGTAATATTTCACTCATTACTTCACAACCAATTTCTTCAAATTCTGAAGTTTTTTATGAAGATTTTGTCCTGAGATGTGCGGGATACTGATGAGACCCAACAAGGCCGAAACCGGTATATCTCTCATCTCAGTGACAAAATCTAATATCATTTCTCCAACCTCATGATAAAAGATCTCTGAGCCTGGGAATTGAAAATGGTATTCATTTCGATGATTACTATTTTGAATTCATCTATGTTTCAAAAATGTTCTCGATGTGCCTTCGTAAAGGCAAAGAATTTTCTTTTTCTTATATAGAGATGTATGAAAGTTCGGTGAATAACAAAACTTCTCACAACTCTTCGAAAAACTTAGGATCATGAGAGAGAAAACAGGTCTGCCAATCAATATTTTTCAATGCAAAAATTGATATTTATGGAAATATTTCATTTATTTTGATGAAAATTCAATGAATTAGAAAAAATAAAATACACTGCGCAAAAAAAAAAAATAACGCACATTATGGAAATCTCAAATTCATTCTAAAACTGAAGGTGCTCTCAATGATAATTATTTTTATCAGAATTATGCATGCATATGCTATCCACTTTCAACGTTTTTCTTCAATACAGATGTTTTTTCCCAGCAGGAATTAAAAAAGATGATATTATCAGATTTTGAATGTATTGGCTCCATTCTAAAATCAGTTGTTCTCGATCAATTCTAGTGATCAATAGTTTTTCTTTCCTTTGATTTTCTACATTCGATCGCTATGCAATGCGAAACACGCAATTTGACCCAAGAGGAATGTGCCCAAGCGGTAGTTTTGCGAGAAGAAGGGTGGACATACACAAGAATTGCAGAAAGGTTTGGAGTTTCCCATACAAGTGTGTCCAGAATGTTGCAGCGATTCAGGGAGACAGGTATGAATGTCCGAAGACCAGGACAGGGTAGACCACGGGTAACAACTGCCATTCAAGAACGTTACTTGAGAGCAAGAGGCCCAGCTCTTACCCCAGCCCATCGAAGGGCGCGTTTAGATTTTGCGAGAGAGCATATTCATTGGGAAGAGGCCGATTGGGAAAGAGTTTTCTTCACAGATGAGTCTAGATTCTGCCTCTATCATTGTGATCGACGTTCCGTTGTATACAGACGTCCACATGAAAGATATACTCAGTGCAATTTCCTGAATACTGCTGGTTTCGGGGGAGGATCGATTATGGTATGGGGTGGAATATCTTTGACTGCTCGCACAGACCTAGTGGTCGTTGATAATGGAGCTATGAATGCTGATACGTATATAAGGAACATTCTTGAAGAGCATGTAGTGCCATTTGCCCCATACATTGGTAAAATTTTCATTTTTATGGACGATAATGCCAGACCCCATCATGCGCGCATCGTTCAGGAGTACCTTGAAGGGGTTGAAGTCTCTCGAATGGAATGGCCATCAAGAAGTCCAGATCTCAATCCGATTCAGCAGGTTTGGGACAACCTCAATAGAAGGCTGAGAAGTTCAGAAAATCATCCAGCTACTCTGAATAACTTAGGAATCCAACTCGGAGAAATCTGGGAAGGATTAGATCAGAACATTTTAAGATCACTCATTTTGGGTATGAACCGTCGTTGCCGAGCTGTAATTAACGCAAGGGTGGAAATACCAAGTATTAAATCACTTTTCAGCATTTCAGTATTTTGAAAATAGTTCATTTCTCTTCTTTCACATAAGATTCGGTGAAATCCTGAATTTTTCTTCTATTTAATGTGTCCTGTTTCGTTCGAAACCTTCCCGAGAGAACATAAAAAATAAGTTATAAACTCCATGTAGAGTTAACTTTCATTAAAATTGAGATTTTCAGAATGTGCGTTAATTTTTTTGCGCAGTGTAGTTTAGTGATTTTCACATTGAAAAATATTGATTGGCAGAACTGTTTTTTCTCTCATGAATTTGACAGATAAAAAAATTAATCCGTGGCAGGAGGCCAACATAAAATGAACGAATATCACCAAGAAGACTGTGTAAAACCGAGATATTCTCTCACGATTGAATTTAAAATCGCTTCAACATATTCCGCAACCAGTATTTGACGTTACATTCCGTACAACAACGTTGCGTACGTCGTATCGGATCGCCACACGATCCACCCGTGGAGATTGTCCAGCATAACCTTGAATTTTGAACTCTGCACCTCGCGTAGCTCAGATGCCTACGTTTACCGCTTCTTGTTCAACAATATAATAATCTTATAAACGACGGACGAATGGTAAACAAGACGTGAGACCGTAAGATTCTATGATCCGATCTCGAAAAGTGCGCCAACCCAACAGTGCAAGAACGAAAAACTCGCGTCCGACCACCAAACTTCCTCTCTGTCACCCCCATAGAAAAACTCACCATAGAGGCCCGCCGAAATCGGCGATAAACTGTCAGGGGTGGCCAACATCCGACGTACGATCCAAAACGACCCCAGTCGAACTGTCAAAGATTCGAGAACGACAAGAAGAGCATTCGTCCGTGTCACGTCAGCGGATTGACAAGATCGCAGGAAACTGCCGGGTTCGAATTCGGACTGGAAGCTTATCGGCAGTTTTGCATGACATAACCGAGCGTGTACATCACACCCACCTTGCCCGTCGCCATTGAGAGCGGCAATTTCGCGATCAGCTGTGTGCGTACCTACCAATCGCGGCAAGGTTAAAGTCGATTTCGTAGCCGTCCGAAAAGCGGAGTCGATATACGCGTGCGGGATGCGGCGTTGCCGATTTCCCGGGTCGCGGAAAAAACAGGAATACATTTCTTGTCAACCCTGACAGGGATCACAGAGGCGCCGGTAGTTCGTATGTCCGAACCACTGACGTTTCGGTTTCTAAACTGAATTCGGATGGATGAATCGATTGAGAACATCTATGGTTCATGCTGCCCATGAAATTGTGAACTGTAAATGCGTCTTATTGAATTCCTAATCTGACAGTTGAGGAAATCGCGGAAACTGATTGATAAACGTGTTTAGGAATGTTCTGGGCGTAAAATGATTCAAGTACGCCTCGTATGTAAATTCGTAGGAAGGAATATGATCCACTATTTAGATCTGTAAGCAAGATTTCGCTTCCGAAACATAGATGAATTCAAAATAGTAATCATCGAAATGAATACCATTTTCAAATCCCAGGCAGAATTTTTCTTTTTCCTAAAAAAACATCTGGCTTCACAGTCACGAAGGAATCGGGCGCTTTCCATCACTTTGAGAAAGTAGCAAGCGGGCCCTGAATAGAGGGCAATTGGATGTGACTACTTTGTAATATTTTCAATATTTCACTCAGTACCTCACAACCAATTGCTTCAAATATCGAAGTTTTTTATGAAGATTTTGTCCTGAGATGTATGGGATACTGATGAGGCCAAACAAGGCCGGAACCGGTATATCTCTCATCTCAGTGATATAATCTGATATCATTTCTCCAACCTCATGATGAAAGATCTCTAAGCCTGGGAATTGAAAATGATATTCTTTTCCTATTCAATTCTTAATCTGACAAGTGAGAAAATCACTGAAACAGACTGATAAACATGTTTTGGAATGTTCTGGACGGGAAATGATTAATATACGTCTCGTATTTAAGTCCGTAGAGAGGAATATGATCCACTATTTTATTCTGGAAGCAAGGTACAGACATTTTTGTGATTTCGTTTCCATTCCAATGCGACAATTCGATTTTTGTGTTCCGCGTGTTCTCGAGACTCTGAGATATGGGATTGTCAACCTTGACATGGATCACAGAGCCTCCGGCGGTTTAAATTTCCGTTCCACTGAAAAATCCGCAGGATTTGCGAGAGATTTCGATGGAATAAATCGACTGAAAACATCTATGGTTCATGCAGTCCACGTAACTGTCAATGCGTCTTATTTAATTCCTAATCTGACAAGTGAGGACATCACGGAAACTGATTGATAAACATGTTTTTGAATAACCTGAAAGTGAAATGATTAATATACGTATTTCAGTCCGTAGGGAGGAATATGATCAACTATTTAATTCTGGAAACAAGGAACAGACATTTTTGTGATTTAGTTTCGATGCAATTCGACAATTCGATTTCTGTGTTCCGCGTTTTCTCGCGAGAGTCTTCTCGATTTGGGATTGTCAACCCTGACAGGGATCACAGAGCCTCCGATGTTTTATATTCGTTCCGAGACGTCAAAAAATCCGCAGGATTTGCGAGAGATTTGGGTGGAATAATTCGACTGAAAACATCTATGGTTCATGCAGCCCACGAAGCTGTCAATGCGTCTTATTTAATTCCTAATCTGACACGTGAGGAAATAATCAAAACTGATTGATAAACATGTTTTGCAATGTTCTGAACGTGAAATGATTCATATAAGCCTCGTATTCAAGTCAGTAAGAAGGAATATGATACACTTTTTAATTCTGGAAGCAAGATACAGACATTTTTGTGATTTCGATTCGATGCAATTCGACAATTCGATTTCTGTGTTCCACATATTTCCGAAACTCTCGATTTGGGATTGTCATCCCTGACAGGGATCACAGAGCCTCCGATGTTTAATATTCGTTTCGAGACGTCAAAAAATCCGAAGGATTCGTGAGAGATTTGGGTGGAATAAATCGACTGAAAACATCTATGGTTCATGCAGCCCACGAAACTGTCAATGCGTCTTATTTAATTCCTAATCTGACACGTGAGGAAATCACGGAAATTGATTGATAAACATGTTTTGCAATGTTCTGGACGTGGAATGATTCATATACGCCTCGTATTCAAGTCCGTAGGGAGGAATATGATCCACTATTTAATTCTGGAAGCAAGGTACAGACATTTTTGTGATTTCGTTTCCATTCCAATTCGACAATTCGATTTCTGTGTTTCGCGTTTTCTCGAGACTCTGAGATGTGAGATTGTCAACCCTGACATGGATAACAGAGCCTCCGGCGGTTTATATTTCCGATCCACGGAGAAATCCGCAGGATTTGCGAATGATTTGGGTGGACTGAATCGACTGAAAACATCTATGGTTTATGCAGCCCACGAAACTGTCAATGCGTCTTATTTAATTCCTAATCTGAAACGTGATAAAATCACCGAAACTGATTGATAAACATGTTTTGGAATGTTCTGGACGTAAAATGATTTATATAAGCCTCGTATTCAAGTTGGAAAGAAGGAATATGATGATACACTTTTTATTTCTGGAACCAAGGTACAGACATTTTTGTGATTTCGTTTCCATTCCAATTCGATTTCTGTGTTCCACATATTCCCGAGACTCTCGATTTGGGATTGTCAACCCTAACAGGGAACACAGAGCCTCCGATGTTTCATATTCGTTCCGAGACGTCAAAAAATCCGCTGGATTTGCAAGAGATTTGGGTGGAATAAATTGACTGAAAACATCTATGGTTCATGCATTCCACGAAACTGTCAATGCATCTTATTTAATTCCTAATCTGACGCGTGAGGAAATCACGGAAATTGATTGATAAACATGTTTTGGAATGTTCTGGACGGAAATTGATTATTATACGACTCGTATTTGAGTCCCTAGGGAGGAATATGATCCACTATTTAATTCTGGAAATAAGGTACAGACATTTTTGTGATTTCGTTTCGATGCAATTTGACAATTCATTTTCTGTGTTCCGCGTGTTCTCGAGACTCTGAGATATGGGATTGTCAACCCTGACATAGATCACAGAGTCTCCGGCGGTTTCAATTCCCGATCCACTGAAAAATCCGCAGGATTTGCGAGAGATTTGGGATGAATAAATCGACTGAAAACATCTATGGTTCATGCAGCCTACGAAACTGTCAATGCGTTTTATTTAAATCACGGAAACTGATTGATAAACATGTTTTGGAATAATCTGAATCTGAAATGATGAATATACGCGTCGTATTCAACTACGTAAGGAGGAATATGATAAACTATTCGATTCCGGAAACAAGGTAAGTACATTCTCGCGATTTCGTCCCGCGAATCTTCCCAAGTGTCAAAGTGACAAGCCGATTCGAAAAACGTGATCGAAGCGCGGACTCTATGCGCGACGGCGCAACTGAATCGAGCCGATCGAAGCTCAAACACGCCTAGGATGGATGTTTTTCGTTTTACCTGAGCTGAAATGGGACCGTTTCGTGTCTCCGTTCTCTGCGTCCCCGTCCAACGGCCGTTTTCTCGAATCCGCGATTTCGGGCGAAGGACACGTATCCATTCCCGAGTCGGCGGCCATGTTACTGTTCCTCGGGCACTCAGCAGCAGGCGTTCATAGAGCGGCACAGCCACGGATCGCGAACTATGCACTGCGTCAACACACGTGCGCACTGGCCTCGGTCTGCTCGTCAACTGACTGACTGTTCTCTCCGGGTTCTCTCGGACGTTGCAGGCGCGCGCAAGGCACTCTCGACTCGACTGCTGGGTCTCGTTCGAGCGACTGAGCTGCGGGCGTAGATTAGATAGCGTTCTCGATGGTGTGCGGTTATCGGAGCGTCCCCCACCACAGCTAGCACGGTCTTGGACCGGAGACGATCAATTGTTTTCGATTCGGCTGATTAGCCTGATTGTCCTTGCGGCGCTTGGAGGCTGCTAGGCTGTGATGGCCTTCGAGACTGCGGGATTCGAACACGGGAGTTTTCCTAAGCGGCAGTTGTGCCTGAAAAGATACATCGGAATGGTTAATTGCTGACGGATCATGACGATATTCCGACACGCAAAATAGACGGATTTTTCGTCCACGGAAATTGATACTCTTTGATTCTATGGTTGTGACGATATCTATCTATGCATTATCTTCAACTCAACGACGTTAGGTAGTTTGAGAATTCAAAATGTGTGCCAAGTTGGCTCAGCACTTTTAGTTTTTCTTGTGCTGAATTGATCTACACTGCGCTAAAAAATTAAGGCACATTCTGAAAATCTCAATTTTAATGAGAGTTAACTCTACATTGACCTTATAACTTATTTTTTATGTTCTCTCGGGAAGGTTTTGAACGAAACAAGACACATTAAATGGAAGAAAAATTCATGATTTCACCGAATCTTATGTGAAAGAAGAGAAATGAACTATTTTCAAAATGCTGAAACGCCGATAAGTGATTTAATACTTGGTATTTCCACCCCTTGCGTTAATTACAGCTCGACAACGACGGTTCATACTCAAAATGAGTGATCTTAAAATGTTCTGATCTAGTTCTTCCCAGATTTCTACGAGGTAGCTGGATGATTTTCTGAACTTCTCTGCCATTCCATTCGAGAGACTTCAAGCTCTTCAAGGTACTCCTGAACGAAGCGCGCACAATGGGGTCTGGCATTATCGTCCATAAAAATGAAATTTTCACCAATGTATGAGGCAAATGGCACTACATACTCTTCGAGAATGTTCCTTATATACTTATCAGCATTCGTAGCTTCATTATCAACGACCACTAGGTCTGTGCGAGCAGTCAAAGATATTCCACCCCATACCATTATCGATCCTACACGGGAACGTCGATCACAATGGTAGAGGCAGAATCTAGACTCATCTGTGTAGAGAACTCTTTCCCAATCGGCCTCTTCCCAATGGATATGCTCTCTCGCAAAATCCAAACGCGCCCTTCGATGGGCTGGGGTAAGAGCTGGGCCTCTTGCCGCGACACGAGGCCTCAAATCATATTCTCTGAGGCGATTTCTTATTGTCTGAGTGCTAATTTGCACCCCATAAAATTGCTCAAGCTGATTTTGAAGGAGGCGAGCAGTTGCAAACCGTTGTCTCAACGAAGAAACTCTCAAGTAACGTTCTTGAATGGCAGTTGTTACCCGTGGTCTACCCTGTCCTGGTCTTCGGACATTCATACCTATCTCCCTGAATCGCTGCAACATTCTGGATACAATTGTATGGGAAACTCCAAACCTTTCTGCAATTCTTGCGTATGTCCACCCTTTTTCTCGCAAAACTACCGCTTGGGCACATTCCTCTCGGGTCAAATTGCGTGTTTCGCGTTGCATAGAGATCGAGTGTAGAAAATCAAACGAAAGAACTATTGATCGCAAGAATTGATCGGGAACAACTGATTTTAGAATGAAGCCAATACATTCAAAATCTGATAATATCATCTTTTTTTATTCCTGCTGGGAAAAAACATCTATATTGAAGAAAAACGTTGAAAGTGGATATCATATGCATGCATTATTCTGGTAAAAATAATTTTCATTGAGAACACCTTCAGTTGTAGAATAAATATGAGATTTCCATAATGTGCGTTAATTTTTTTGCGCAGTGTAGATTTGTGCTGATCTGTCCTGTTGAATTTTTTTCTCAATTCAATGCGATTCTCGAAATATTTGAAGAACTAGAAAAAAGGTCCAGTCCGGCCCTTTTCGTAAAATTGGATTCCAACAACTGACAAAAATGTGCCCTTCAAATTTTTCCGAAAATCTGTCTAGTGTCCCGAAAAATCAAAATTAAATTGGAGAAAATAGCCCAGCACTTTCGTTATTTTCCCCTCTCAAATTTGTGCTCTCTTGTACCATGAAAATTTTCACGAAAACGCTGCAAATTTTCTGGAAATTCAAGGAAATGAACAAAAAATTTATTTTAAGTATAATGCGCTGTTGCGAAACCACAAGGAACAAATTTTCACTAAAATTCATCTGTTACGGTAGTGATCTGTCAAATACACGTTTTGACCTGTAGGAGTCGAGTTTTTAAGAAAATTTCTTAGATTTTCTGTCAAATCACGCAATTGAAAAAATCGGCCACGTATTTTTCTTGTTTTCCTGACAAAAATTATTTCATATGATTGTGCCCACATATACCGGTCAGATTTCTAAAAAATATCAACAGGTTTTCCCTCATATGAAGAAATTAAGAAAAATGAGTAAATTGTAGGGAAATCATCCTACCATGCGTAATAAAAAAAATTCCAACTGCACAAAACAGCAACAACCTAGCAAATTTCATCACAACAAAAAATTCAGAAGTGCTGGGCCAACTTCACTCACACTGCTGCCAGCTATGCTGATTTTTCTACAAGCTACTGATTTTTCTTATTTTCTCCATATGAGAAAAAACCTGTTGATTTTCTCTATCTGACCGACACAATTGTGGCTCAATCATATAAAATAATTTTCGTCATTTTTATAATTTGCCAGAAAATCTAAAGAATTTTCGTGAAAATAATATGACAGCACAAACTTTTCTATTCATTTGTATGAAGAAAAACCAAAAGCGTTGTCTTGTACCGTGAATATTTTCACGAAAATTCTGCAGATTTTCTGGAAAATTAAGAAAATGAAAAACAAAAATCAGCCCATAATTTTTCTTCTTATTACGACGAAAACTGTTTCATATGATTGTGTCGAAATTGTATCAACTTGTTCCGATCAGATTGTCAGAATCAATCAATGTTCTCCCTCATATTGAGAAAATGAAAAAAGTTAGTAAATTGTGGGAAAATCGGCATATCTGGCAACAGTGTGTATGAACTTGGCCCAGAACTTCTGGATTTCTGCTGAATTGTGCAAGGTTTGTGCTGCCATGTCCGTTGAAATATTGTTTTTAGTCCAATCTGTTCTCGAGATATTTTACAAAATGTTTTGAAAGAACACGTGTTTCGTATGCTTCATTTTGGGAAATATCTTCGGAAACATATTAAAAGAAACAATTCCAACATAACAAAGCAGCACAAACCTAGGATAATTCAGCAGAACAAAAACTTTCTGGAAAATTAAGGAGTGCTGGGCCAACTTCACACACACTGTTGCCAAGTATGCTGATATTCCTACAATTTACAAATTTTTCTTATTTCCCTATTTGAGAGGAAACTCTGACCGGCACAATCATATAAAACAATTTTACTCGGAAAAAAAGTGCTGGGCCTATTTTTTTCCATTTTCCTAGGTTTTCCAGAAAATCCGAATAATTTTCATGGAAATAAATTCGGCACAAAACAGCATAAATGTAGCACAAATTTTTTCACTCATTCGAAAGGAGAAAAAACGTTATGCTAGATTATCTTTTTTTTTTCAATTTTGATTTTTCGGGAAATTCGACAGACTTTCGATTTTCAAAAAAAATCGAACTGCGCAACTCTGTACATGTGTAATGCAATTTTTTCGTTCTGGGCCAACCCATTTTCTTGGTTTTTAAGATATCTAGATAACCACTTGAATTGAGAAAACATTCAACAGCACAAATTAGAACAATTCAGTGCAACAAAAACTCTTTCGAAACATCAGAAGTGCTCAACCAACTTCACACATATTGCAAAAAAAAGTGTTTTAAACCCCAAGGGCGGCTCGTCAGAGGGGGGCAAGGGAGTCTGAGTCGCTTACGATTTCATAAAAGGGTTCACACCATTGATTTTAGCTCGAATAATTTCAATGTTGCGACGTTGCCGCTTGTAGGAAAAAATATTACTCCTAAAAAAGAATGCTGAGGTAGAGGATTTCTTATATCTTCATTTTCTGGATGAATTAGCGAAATACTCTTTGCTAACGATAACACTTATTGAACATCTTTTCTGAAAAAAAGTGCTAAGCTGACATTTTTTTTTCGCTCCTGATTTTCTGGAAAATTAAGAAAATAAAAAAAAACATCCCATCAATTTTCTTCTTTTTGCGACGAAATATATTTTATAAGATTGTGTCGAAATTGTGTCAATTTGTGTCAGTCAGATTTTCAGAAGTAATCAATGTTTTCCTTCATATTGAGAAAATAAGAAAAGTTAGTAAATTGTTTGAAAATCAGCATATATCTGGCAACAGTGTGCGTGAACTTGGCCCAGCACTTCTGGATTTCTGCTGAATTGTGCAAGGTTTGTGCTGCTATGTGCCGTTGAAATTTTGTTCTTATTCCAAACTGTTCTTGAGATATTTCACAAAATGTATTCGTATGCTTCATTTTGTGAAATATCTGAGAACCATATTGAAAAATTTCTAACGTCACAAAGCAGCACAAAACTTAGTACAATTCAGCAGAACAAAAATTTTCTGGAAAATCAAGGAGTGTTGGGCCAACTTCACAAACACTGTTGCCAAGTATGCTGATTTTTGTACAATTTAAAAATTTTTGTTATTTTCCGTGTATGAGGAAAAACCTATTGACTTTTTCTGGAAATCTGACCGGCATCATTTTCCTCGGAAAAAAGTGCTGGATTGAATTTTTTTTTCATTTTCGTAATTTTCCAGAAAATCTGAGGAATTTTCGTGGAAATACTTACGGCACAAGACAGCATAAATGTAGCACAAATTTTTTCATTCATTTGTAAGGAGAAGAAACGAAAGTGAAAAAAATTATGTGACTGCGCTACCTCCAAAGATACCGAGTATTGAATTTTTTTCTGGAATATCCGTGTTCAGCCTCCCCCAAAATAAGATTCTGCCTGCGCCACTGATGTGTGGAGCAGTATAAAATTACTCATACGAAACTTGGATTTATCTATAACATCCTACCTAATCATGTTCGAAAAATAATGAAATATAGGTTATTCAAAACAAGATAAGAATAAACGAAGCAGATAAAAACATAATTTACTTCCACTCGTTACTAAGGTAGTCATTAACCTCTGAATATCTAAATTGACGAATTACAAATAAATTACAAACATTTTTTTTCAGAACGCACACACAAACATACGCAGTTTTCAGACAGGAAAAAATTAGGTCGAATAATTCGAATTTTCCAACGCGCTCAAATTTATCAACGCATTTTTTCAGGCCGAAAAGAATGGGGTCAGTGCATCCGTTAGAGAAATTAAGGCTCGGCCTAATAAAGCCTGGACGTTAACGAAATTCCTGTGAGTAACAGATAAAGAGAAATTTCTCAACAAATTGTCGTCGCTTTCTTTTACGAAATCGTCGTTTGAGTACTTAAGATCCGACTAATATGATTCACCCTGTTCCGTCTTTTACGGAACCAACGGATATACAGGCTGTGCCGGCCGCTTTTAAATTTGTAAGCGAATGTTCCAAAGATAGGCCAGTCAACATTGATACACAAAATACCTAAATTGGAAAAACATTATTTTTATCTGATTTTTTAGTATGTTTTGTGGACCTACCAGGGCTACGTATATTTGTATACCAAAGTTTGCAACTCTCAGAGAGTTGTGGAAAAACTTTTACATACCAAAAATTACGAAATTTTTGGACTTGTTTCAGACAAGCAAAATTTTTGTCAAATTCAACACCCTATATCTTTTTTCGTGGTTCTCCGATTTTGTTGAAATTTTCACCAGGTATAGTATTAGGTCTTGTTATATTAACCTGAAATTAATGGCGGTATTCTGCTTTTTCTCTGTAGCGTACGATTGATCTGTAATTTATCTATGGATCTGTATGTGGCTGACTTACAGATTCGTAAATTATGACATTCTGGAAGTTTTTCTGTAACTTTCGTATTAGAAGTGTCAATTTTGAACTACTCCCTAATAAGATCGTAACTACTTCGTTGTAAGATCATAGAATAGAATTCATTTTCCTATCATTTTGGCTCGTAAGTATTGATTATTGGATATATTTAAGTTCAATTCGTGTTCGTTACAACGAGAAAAAGAAATTAACAACCGAAGTACAAAGATGAATTACAAAAGTAGTTGAGTTTAGTAAAGCATTTCATATTCTGTGACTAAAACAAATCATTCAACATAACCTCACAAAATACCTTTCGATATGTTTCCGATCACCTGTAAGCTACAGATTTATAGAAAGCGTCGAGAATCGTAATTGTCCTGTAAACTCATGAAAAGTTACAGATTCGCTTACAGATGAAAGCAGAATACCGCCATTACTTTGCGAAAATACCTGTAAAAATTGTAAAATTCAACACTTTCTTTGAAAGTGTGTATCTTTTTTTTAAAGCAGATACTGACGTGAATCAAAAAACTTTTTGTTTACAAAGGGTCACACTTCAAATTAAAACTGAATAATATCAAATCTTTCGCCTCAAATTCACCACAAGGTGTTTAGACATGAAGGATATAAAACAAGGTTTTGTTTCACCTTGTATAACGGATGAACTACAGGTATTTTCGCAAAGTAAATTTCAGGTTAATATAACAAGACCCAATACTATACCTGGTGACAATTTCAACAAAATCGGAGTACCACGAAAAAAGATATAGTTTGACAAAAATTTTGCCTGTCCGGAATTTATTGACGGGAAGTGTATTTTTCGACAAAAACTTTTTCATACTGTTTTCGGGAGAATTAAATTTGTGACAATTTATGCGCAACTGCAGCTCTGTAGGTCAATCCATTGTCGAAATACGACACTTTGAAAATATGCCAATTGTTACATACATTCATTAAAAATCGTACATTAACATTATTACAACCAAGACATCTATGATTATGGATCATTTCTGGAAAAATGCGATTTTATTCTGTACGTTTTTTTTTACTTTGAAAGAACCACGAGGACTATAATCCTCCTTTGAACTTATTTTGAAGCTTATTAAATTGTCTAAATTAAACATGAGTTAGATATATTGACTTAATTCACAAACAAATATAGTTTAAATGAGATTTTGTGATGAAAATTCATATCAATATGATTTCAAGTTGCAGGAAATAAAATTAATTTTAGCCTGTAGATCCGCAGCGTATACAGGGTAGTTCAGAAAAATCGAGTGAAATAACGGTATGAGGTTTACAGAATTTCTTTAGAAAACATCTTTTTTGGTCTGGCGCTGGCAGCAATGAATAAAATGGAACGATTATTCTTTAAATGTAAATATGTAGACAATTTCGGAGTAGTATATTTGAATAAGTTTCTCAAGGGAAATCCCAATTTAGAACTTATGATACTCATAATTAACACTGCGACTGATGCAATGTTGAAAATATTAACTCAACATTTGAAATTATACAAAGACAATAGAACCAAAGTATTCAATGCAAAAAAGATGAAAGAATATTCATTGAAGGTTTCCCAATTCCAGAACTTTATTATTATGAACTAATATCTCCACATACTCATGTTGCCAATCTGAATATAACTGATGAATTTCACCATAGGTAACTACAACTGATGATTTGTTGATGTTGAAATAAGGAAATTTTATTCCTACAGAATTCAAGCATTTTAAGACTATCAATACAATGTATTGCCTCCACGGGCATCAATAACAGCTTGACATCTTCTTTGCATACTACACACGAGGTTGTTGCACATTTCTTGAAGAATTTGGTTCCATAAACGGGGCAGAAGCTCTCTAAGATCATTTAAGGATTCTGGGGTAGGTTGATGATTATCTAATCTTCTTTGGAGCATATCCCATGCATGTTCTATGCAATTCAAATCTGGTCGGTAAGGAGGTATTGGTAAATGTGGAATACCAAGCTCCTCGCGCGCATTCTCAACTGTGGCTGCACGGTGCGGTCTAGCGTTATAGTCTAGAAATAGAAAAGTTTCACCAATAGCAGCGTGAAAATTTGACAATACATTGTCAATGACATGCTCCCTATAGTGTGAGACGGTCATATTCCCAGGACAAATGTGTAGATCTGTGCGCCCGTTGAAACATATCCCGGCCAAAACTTTACCCTCTCGGAATGGATGGACTTCTTAGGCATAGCGACGATTACGGGATATGTGTGGGATTGTCAATACCCTTATTCTTCGAGAATCTGAAAATCGTCCGTATCTGGATTTATCAGTGAAAAGGACACTATGCCATTGATCTTTCCAATTGATATGTTGCCTTGACCATTCCAGTCTTTGACGCTTATGGTCATGTGTTGATGGAACTCCTCTTAATGGACGTCTAAAACCTAGATTCACCTCTCTCAAACGTCGTCTGATGGTTTCGATGGAAACTTGGACCCCTTCTGCATTTTGAAGAGTATTCCGTAGCATTCTACAAGTAGATGTAGGCTTGCTTCTCGCCGAAACGGTGATGAAACAATCCTGAGCAGGTGTTGTTTTTCGTCGCCCACCAAGCCTTGGTCTTTCCAACACGGAACCTGTCTCTCTGAACCTATTCCAAAGTCGAGATATCACACTTTGGCTGACTTGGAGCCTTTCCGCTACAACAACCTGAGTTAGGCCACCCTGTAGCATTTCGATAGCGATATTAGCCTCAGCGTTTGTTAATTTATGTCTTGGCATTTTCAGAAAACGCGTTTCAAATCGAAGCCGTTAATAAACTGACTCCATTTCAAAATACGAACATTCATGAAGCATATGCAAAGAAGCAAACTTCAGAAAGAAGGCGACCAGATTGACGAAATGTCTCATACTGATTTTTATTGGATCGATTCAAGTTGTTATTGAGTTTTAAATGATTTTACAGCGATTTTCTCGAAGATTAAATACTTTTCAAAACGATTGAATACGTTATTCCTAACTCTTGTGGAGCAATATATTTCGCTGAAAAAAATTCTAATTTTCTGATTTTTCATTCAAGACAATTATCGAATTAGAATTTCAAAATTACAGACTACTAGCTCCAGTTCGTAGAAACAAACGCATCGAAAACGCCTGTGGACTCTTCATGTGTTCAATTTTTCAAAGTGGTGAAAGTAGTCAATCAATTAGTTATAACTTACAACAGTCGTTGCTTTCAGATATTCCAAATAATAAAGTAATGCGTTTCCCTGATGTTCTCTGTTATCTTATCGGTGGATACATAAAGATAGTGATAAGGTGTTATTATTCACGAGAGTTTCATCTTATGTATAGATAATGTTTCGACATTTCTGCCCTTGTCATGACTAGCGATAATCGTCCATTCAATTTATCACCAAAATAGCCGGACGAGAATTCAAACTTATGGATACATAATTATATTTAGGCAACCCATCATTCATTCGAGATGAGTTGTTGCCAGTTCTTCAACTTCAACATGACATTAAGTTTGATTCACCCCAACATACACACTTCAAACGAATAGAAATAGGGCTCAGAATTAGTCAAAAAAATTTGCTGCAGCAATGTGACAGCAGAACATTGTTAAACAAGCTACTCACTGTATGAAGAAAAATATTACCTAAAAACACTTCAGAAAAAAAAAATTAATATGCACTAAGAGATAAAAAAATTGGTTAGGTAGATACTAACAACTATTGTCCCAGAATATTTTATGATTAATAGATCTCCCCCAGGCTAGGGGGATATGAATATTACATGACTACCAATATAAATATTCCATAGATTGAATATACGTATTCCCGGTATATTCAACTGGGGTTCTCTAGAATTATTCCGCTTCGAATATAGGTGGGAATATCCTAGGAAGAATATACACTGCGCAAAAAATTAACGCACATTATGGAAAGCTCAAATTTATTCTACAACTGAATGTGTTTTCAATGATAATTATTTTTATCAGAATTATGCATATGTTTTCCACTTTCAACGTTTTTCTTCAATACAGATGTTTTTTCCCAGCAGGAATAAAAAAAGATTATATTATCAGATTTTGAATGTATTGGCTCCATTCTAAAATCAGTTGTTCTCGATCAATTCTAGTGATCAATAGTTTTTCTTTCGTTTGATTTTCTACACTCGATCGGTATGCAACGCGAAAACTCAATTTGACCCAAGAGGAATGTGCCCAAGCGGTAGTTTTGCGAGAAGAAGTTTGGACATACACAAGAATTGCAGAAAGGTTTGGAGTTTCCCATACAAGTGTGTCCAGAATGTTGCAGCGATTCAGGGAGACAGTATGAATGTCCGAAGACCAGGACAGGGTAGACCACGGGTAACAACTGCCATTCAAGAACGTTACTTGAGAGTTTCTTCGTTGAGACAACGGTTTGCAACCGCTTGCCTCCTTCAAAATAAGCTTGAGCAAACTCATGGGGTGCAAATTAGCACTCAGACAATAAGAAATCGCCTCAGAGAATATGATTTAAGGCCTCGTGTCGCGGCAAGAGGCCCAGCTCTTACCCCAGCCCATCGAAGGGTGCGTTTGGATTTTGCGAGAGAGCATATCCATTGGGAAGAGGCCAATTGGGAAAGAGTTCTGTTCACAGATGAGTCTAGATTCTGCCTCTACCATTGTGATCGACGTTCCTTTGTATACAGACGTCCACATGAAAGATATGCTCAGTGCAATTTCCTGAATACTACTGGTTACGGGGGAGAATCGATTATGGTATAGGGTGGAATATCTTTGACTACTCGCATTGATAATGGATCTATGAATGCTGATAAGTAAATAAGAAACATTCTTGAAGAGCATGTAGTGCTATTTGCCCCATACATTGGTGAAAATTTCATTTTTATGGACGATAATGCCAGACCCCATCGTGCGCGCATCGTTCAGGAGTACCTTGAAGAGGTTGAAGTCGCTCGAATGGAATGGTCAGCAAGAAGTCCAGATCTCAATCCGATTGAGCAGGTTTGGGACAACGTCAATAGAAGTCTGAGAAGTTCAGAAAATCATCCAGCTACTCTTAATGACTTAGGAATCCAACTCGGAGAAATCTGGGAAGGATTAGATCAGAACATTTTAAGATCACTCATTTTGAGTATGAACCGTCGTTGCCGAGCTGTAATTAACGCAAGGGGTGCAAATACCAAGTATTAAATCACTTATCAGCATTTCAGTATTTTGAAAATTGTTCAATTCTCTTCTTTCACATAAGATTCGGTGAAATGCTGAATTTTTCTTCCATATAATGTGTCTTGTTTCGTTCAAAACCTTCCCGAGAGAACATAAAAAATAAGTTATAAAGTCAATGTAGGTTAACTTTCAGTAAAATTGAGATTTTCAGAATGTGCGTTAACCTTTTTGCGCAGTGTGTTTTCTTCTTTCGGGATATTAAAGGAATATTCGAAGAGTTGACTTGTATAGTCTATCTGATTCTTATGAAATCTCGCCAACAAAATCATACAGATCGAAATGTAGGATCTCGATTCTGAAAAATGGAAGCTACTCACTCATTTCGGATGGCGGTACTCCTGACAATGAAGAATCTGCACTGAAAGATTTGATGAGGACCAAATGAACAAACGAAAATTTTACACAAATTTGAAATGTGATGTCACATTGAATGAAAAATTCGTATTTCAACTTGAAACAAATGATTCGATAAATGTTCTCTGTTCATCGCGTCACATGTCGATAGATTTTGTGTGCGTTTAAATGAGAATATTTCGATGAGGAACTGTTGCGAACGATATCATATCTTCAGTTCCGTATATTTTTTTTTTACTTGGATTACCTAAAGTAAATCTATCTGGAAATCGTTGGAAATGCTTTCACAAAACGCAATTTTAAAAATGTGTTGTGTTTGAAGAAATTGATGGATTCCATTTATCTCGGTTGTAGTAGGTCTTTGGAAAAATTTGTGGGGACAAAAATTGTTGAGGGCATCATTTTCTGAAAGTTCTCGACTTGCTGCGATGAAAAAAGGGTTTTTTTCATCGTAACATTTCCAATGAGGAAATTATTCGTCTCAAGAAACCTAAAAATTTTTTTTACTGATAAACCGTTCATCAGTTGTAGCGTGTACAGGGTTAGTAAAATTGGTGATCCATGAACTAAATCGTTGTGATCGTGAGAGATTGAAGAAATTGAATGACACATCCTGGATTTTTTTCAAGAAACTCACAATGACATGAATTACGTTCCTCTATATCCATTTCTGTTTATTCTTACCATCGCTCTCACTTCGTATCGACTTGATTCGGGTCCTGTCTGAGACTGGCAACCATACGCTATGAACAGTGTGGTCAGATTTCTATGTTTTAGTACTATATACATCTCTTCCTAATTGAGCGAGATAGAAAAAAATAATATACATGTTATGTTCTCTTTTTTCGAGAAACATAAATTGATGAAACCCGCAAGTCGCTAAGGTGTCTAGTTTCCATCATGCTACAGGGTGATTTTGAAATTTGGCCAATTCTTATAATTGGCTTTAACTTCTGTTGCCGCTACGCTCTCGAAATAAAAACATCTTTAGGGCAATTTTTTTAGTACTTTTTACAGTGCTATCGAAATTTCAGTGCCTCTTCAAATTTTAGAGAAATTAAAAAAATGAATTTTTTTCAACTAGAAACCGTAGTGTGCTATGATGATTTTCAATAGACTTTTCTTAGACAATTTCAAAAATATATATTATGATATACTTCCGAGCTGAAATATGAAAATTCCGAAAAAAACACTTTTCGGTCAACATAATTGAAGCAGGCTCAAGTTGTATGACTTCCTCAAGTGAAAAGAATGGAATCAAAATCAAAACCCTCTTTGATTTTTGAAACATAGATGAATTCAAAATAGTAATCATCGAAATGAATACCATTTTCAATTCCCTGGCTCAGAGATCTTTTATCATGAGGTTGGAGATGTGAAACTTCATTTTGCCGCAATTGGATGTCACCACCTTAGTACCTTGTAATATTTTACTCTTTACTTCGCTACCAATTGCTTCAAATTTCGAAGTTTTTTTATGAAGATTTTGTCCTGAGATGTGCGGGATACTGATGAGGCCCAACAAGGCCGAAACCGGTATATCTCTCATCTCAGTGACAAAATCTAATATCATTTCTCCAAACTTATGATAAAAGATCTCTGAGCCTGGGAATTGAAAATGGTATTCATTTCGATGATTACTATTTTGAATTCATCTATGTTTCAAAAATCAAAGAGGGTTTTGATTTTGATTCCATTCTTTTCACTTGAGGAAGTCATACAACTTGAGCCTGCTTCAATTATGTTGACCGAAAAGTGGTTTTTTCGGAATTTTCATATTTCAGCTCGGAAGTAAATCATAATATATATTTTTGAAATTGTCTAAGAAAAGTCTATTGAAAATCATCATAGCACACTACGGTTTCTAGTTGAAAAAAATTCATTTTTTTAATTTCTCTGAAATTTGAAGAGGACTTGAATTTTTTATAGCACTTTGAAAAGAACTGAAAAAACTGCCCTAAAGATGTTTTTATTTCGAGAGCGTAGTGGCAATACTGCAGAAGTTATAACTAATTATAATAATTGGCCAAATTCCAAAATCACCCTGTAGCATGGAAACTAGAAACCTTGGCAACTTGCGATTTCAGCAATTTATGTTTCTCGAAAAAAGAGAACATAACCATGTATATTATTTTTTTCTATATCGCTTAATTAAGAAGATTTATCGAAATCTGACCACCCTGTACAATCTTACCTGTTCATGTCGTTTTTGTGTTTATAAATCTCAATGGCTTCCATGTTCATCCCAGGATAGTATCTTTTGATGTTCGAAATGACCACCTCCTTTGAGAAAACAATATTGTGTTCATCTCTTAGAGCATGTGCTACTAGTGCAGATTTTTCCTTTTGATTCAGTCGACAGCATCATTCGTGCTCCTTTAATCTCGTTTTGATACTCCGTTTCGTTTTACCAATATAGACTTTACCGCAGTCACAAGGTATCCTGTAAATACCGGCTCGTGAAAGTGAGTCGACTTTGTCTTTGGTACTTCTGATCATTTGCCGAAATGTTTATGTCAGCTCGATGTTGTGCCTCTTCAGTAGAATTGCCTCTCCAGATAGAATTGGTAGAATACTGAAGAATCACAACATCGACACCGTTTATAAGCCGACACAAAAACTTAGGCAAATGATCAGAACTACCAAAGACAAAGTCGACCCACCCTTACAAGCCGGTATTCACAGGATACCTTGTGACTGCGGCAAAGTCTACATTGGTACAACGAAACGGAGTATTCGCTGTGGATTGAGTAAACAGTTCTGACGAGCTCCAAAAAGACCGAAACCGGTCTGTCGATATTCTCCTTCGATGACGGCATTTTTTTGTATCCGTTATCCAATTATAACATCTGAAATGATTCTGATTATGATTTTTTTTCAGCCCCTCATAGACTCGATGGATCTGAAGAGCTGCATCACCAAAGAAGTTGGCCCAGTGAGCAGGGATATTTGTGCAAGACATCACACGTTTCTGCTTGAAACAAAAAGAGACCCGCTCTTCCCCAGGACAAATAAACGTTGACAACAATTTGTGAAAATGATAAAACGATCATCAGGTGAGATTGATATCATCCGAGGAATCTTATTTTTTCTTTTCAGTTGGGTTTGTTGTTTGAGCTTGTTCTGTTTTTTCATTTACCTTCCTAATTTTCTTAACTTTTTGTTCATTATCTTTCTTCTTTTTTTAGGAACTTGCTATCGGTGGAGACGAAGAAAGAGAGGATGAAATGGTGCTAACAATTCAAAACAGTATTATTGGCTAACAAAATTTGCGAGAATAATGCGTGAACTGAATTTATTTATATTAATAACTATGTAGATAGTTGAAGATATTTTATCTTAAGAATTATTATATGATTATAAGGTTATTATATTTTTTATTACACGATTTATAACTTTGGCTGTATTATAATAAAGATGTTTTGTTCATTTATGTACTTCGTTTTATTCATTACCCAACGTGAAATCGAGAGAGGTGAAAAAAACATCATAGTCACAGGTGGTTGAAGTAGAGACTCCGGATATTTGAATACCTCCTCGCCTTTTTATGTTCCTGATACAAATTTCGATTTCGACGAAAAATTCTCTTCTGGAACTGAATTTTCATTAGGATCACAGGAGAGCGAGGAGGTATCCGGAGCACAGAAATTGCGCCTTGAAAATTTGGAGGTAGGCAGTCAACGTTACACTCCGATGTTTTGTGGGTTGCAGACTGTTAAATTCAAGGGGCAATGCTCCGGGTATTTGAATACCTCCTCAACTTCCTGTGATCCTGATACAAATTTCGATTTCGACGAAAAATTCTCTTCTGGAACTGAATTTTTATTAGGATCACAGGAGAGCGAGGAGGTATCCGGAGCACAGAAATTGCGCCTTGAAAATTTGGAGGTAGGCAGTCAACGTTACACTCCGATGTTTTGTGGGTTGCAGACTGTTAAATTCAAGGGGCAATGCTCCGGGTATTTGAATACCTCCTCAACTTCCTGTGATCCTGATACAAATTTCGATTTCGACGAAAAATTCTCTTCTGGAACTGAATTTTTATTAGGATCACAGGAGAGCGAGGAGGTATCCGGAGCACAGAAATTGCCCCTTGAAAAAATGAAGATAGGCACTCAACGATACACTGCGATGTTTTGTGGGTTGCAGACTGTTAAAATCAAGGGGCCATGCTCCGGGTATTTGAATACCTCCTCAACTTCCTGTGATCCTGATACAAATTTCGATTTCGACGAAAAATTCTCTTCTGGAACTGAATTTTTATTAGGATCACAGGAGAGCGAGGAGGTATCCGGAGCACAGAAATTGCGCCTTGAAAAATTGGAGATAGGCACTCAACGTTACACTGCGATGTTTTGTGGGTTGCAGACTGTTAAATTCAAGGGGAAATGCTCCGGGTATTCGAATACCTCCTCAACTTCCTGTGATCCTGATACAAATTTCGATTTCGACGAAAAATTCTCTTCTGGAACTGAATTTTCATCAGGATCACAGGAGGGCGAGGAGGTATCCGGAGCACAGAAATAGCCCCTTGAAAAATTGGAGATAGGCAGTCAACGTTACATTGCGATGTTTTGTGGGTTGCAGACTGTTGAATTCAAGGGCAATGCTCCGGGTATTTGAATACCTCCTTGCCTTCCTATGTTCCTGATACAAATTTCGACTTCGTCGAAAGATGATACAGATGATAGTTGTCATTTCCTCACTGACATGACACTTTACTGTCATTTCGACGATTTCATGATAGTTAGAATGTCAAATTTTTTGATATAACTTCATAGAAAACAACAAATGTTCAGTCAGTTTGACAAACTATTTCAGGTTATAATCCTTTCCTTAAATTTGAGGTTAGGTTCAAGGATCGAAACGTCACTTGAATATTTAAGGAACGATGGTGCAAACGGATCTCAGAGATGGGATAAAACTATCAAAGTGAATGAATGAAACCAATTTCGATATTGTCAACATTTAATGAATGAAATATAAAAAAATGAAATTTGAAACTCAATATTCGAGACGGTCTTTGTTGCCCCACCCTTTTATTCATCTTGAGCCTTTTCGGTATAACTCAACACGATGGATGATTTTGGCGACATCAATATATTGTTAGCTTCTTTCTTCAACCTGAAAAAAAATTTGATGATAGAGAAATGATTAAAACCTGATCGTTTTCAGAAACTTACCCCAGTTTATAGTCACTTTCATTAAAGTTGCTGCTGGTGAATTGAACAGTTAGTCTACTCGAAATTGTTTTTATATCTCTTTCGAAGTTCACTGCGATGGTCTCATTCGAAGGGTTCACGGCAACTAAAATTCCAGGACTACCGGAAGTTAACCTAGAAAGAATTAAAAAAAATAAATTATTACAGTACTCCTATTTGAAGTGTCCAAATAATTTTTTCACACAATTTTTCAACAGGAATATCTTGAAATTCAAAGTGGGAACATTCTTCATTCGTCAAACGACGAAAACGTGAAATAGTTTTTTAACTCACCAATTTCTGCGTAAGAGAAAGCATGAAAACATTCATTGTTAAGTACTCAATCTATTCAATGAAAAAAAAAAGTCAGCCAATCTTACCTGGTGAACGCAAACACGGTTTTGTTCGCGAGTGCTTTACACTCAAACTCCCCGCGCATGACAGGGGGCAAGGACCTAATCTTGACAAGATCTTTATTCACTGCTGCACCTCCTTGAAGAAGTGGAACACCAGGTAGTAGGTAAGTTAGTGTGTCCTGAACGTCAACTGGTAACGAGTCTGATTTGTGCTGAAAGAAAAAATTTCGATACTGATAAAATACATCATAATTTAGTTTTTTTTCATTTATCACGGAATAAAAATCATATTATATACTCCATTCACAATTATAAAATCACACCTCTGTCCTTCAAAATTTGACACATTCTACTCTATCGAACGAAAATATAGGTTATGACGCTTGTCAAAATATTTTTATTTCCAAGTCAACACTATGTTGCCATTTCTACATTCTTAGCAATTACGTCTTTCTCAGAATGTGAATTTGTTCGGAAAATGAATGAATTGGAAAAGATGTGATGGACGAAAATAATTAACGTTGGCATGAATTGATAGAAAGGATTCCTTTTATAGTTATTTGCAATATTTCGATTTTGAACAATATGTAAACAAAGAAACAATCTGGCAACGTCGTTTTGTCATTCACGATATTTTCTGTGTGCTCACTGACTTTTCATCAGGTGCACCAACTCCTGAAAACGATGCCATGACCTCCTATGTGATTTTATAAAAGTGAATGGAGTATACCTTGGCAGTTGGTGTGACTGTTACGAAAATTGACAGATGACGGAAATCAGTGTTGACAACCACGAAACGAAAAATATAACTGAAAACAAAGCTGTAATGAGTTCATTACAGCACTACTTTTAGTACTGTAAAGAACTCATGATTCTGATATAGAGCTGACCCGGCAGACTTCGTACTGCCTCAATCGATGAATAAAAAAGCAACTTTAATATTATGATAAACTATTATGGTATAATACCTTGAAAGTGGACA
Source organism: Hippodamia convergens (assembly GCA_038502775.1). Classification (NCBI taxonomy): domain Eukaryota; kingdom Metazoa; phylum Arthropoda; class Insecta; order Coleoptera; family Coccinellidae; genus Hippodamia; species Hippodamia convergens. The sequence goes on from CM076607.1 coordinate 95,753,956, forward strand.
TAAAATTGTCCTGTACAATTAGTCCAGTTAATGACGGTGAAAATTAGGCATGACCTCCAAATTCTATTAAGATGCTTCGATTTTGATGACATTTTGAATATAAGCTATACTTGTCTCCTACTCCTACCCTATGCCGATTTATGCTTATTATTTTTAAGGGGTGAAAACAACATCTTTATCCAAAATTAAAATAAACTTGTTCTAACATGAATCAAAGTAATTTTTGGGCCTCAGTAGCGTTTTATGAAGTTTAATGAAGGTCTTCATATACTTCAAGACCGTATAAACAACCCCCTTTCAGCATAAAATGTGGAAAATTTGGTCTTTAATTATATAATTAATTAATTTCAATCAATTTTATAACAGTATTTTGGATCAATGTTAGTTTTGGTTATTTTTATTTTTCAACCCCTAAAAGCAACTCCTATCTGTTCAAAATAACAAAATGAAAATATCATTTAAACATTTCATTTATTCATCACTTTATTCACGTGAAATTAATACTTTTTTGTCAAAAAATTAATCTGATTCTGATAGCTGTCGCCACTGTCAATTATTTCTTCATCTTTGCCAAAAATTGGACAACTGTTTCGGCAGTTAACACCTGCACATTCCCCACATGTCGCGTTACAAAAAAGACTCAGTTTTCTGCATATGCATGACGCATTGCATCTTTTTTTGCAGTTACAAAAAATCATTTTCAACAATTTTTGCGGTGCAGGTGTTTTTTGCATTTTTGTGGGCTGCAAATATCTATTGGTACTATTCCAACCGCAATCAACTGAATTGAGAGCTTCATTACCAAGCCAAATGTGAAGTTGATGATTTTAGGCAAGCGTTCATTTCATCGGCAGCCGTCGATTTTGGAATTATCGGTAATGGTCGTCGAAAGTCACCAGAAAAGAGAATCAATGCGCCCCAAAACATCCGTTTAGGCAACTCAAAATACACAGTAATTGTTTACATATATAATAGTAGAATGCAGATTTGTTCAAAACATTTCGTCATAAAATTTTCCGTAGTGTTCAGAAGAAAGAATGGTGTAATAACACATGGACTCAGATGTGTTAATATTATTAGGAAATGTAGTTCACCGAATTAATATCCAATATAATACTTTCACGAAAACGCTGTTAACCATAGCGACACCTACTGGCATTATTCGCATGAAGAAAAATTATTTCCTATTTTTTTTTCCATTTCATCAGATTTTTCAGAGTTTCAATGTATTATATGTTAACCCCGTCATAGAAGAATCCAAAATAAAATCTTTCATAACAAACGGTTCATCTAATCTTGAGTTATAAATGGTGTAACCAACAAAATGGAAGGTAATTATAAAGTACCTTGCATAGTTGTATTTTTTTATATTTTTTTTGTGATCTTGAGGTAGGGAAAATGAACCTAACCTAACTTAACCCAACCTGAATGCGGATCGATGTTTTCTTTTTTATCCAATTTTTTTTTACAAAGTTTTTTTCAACTTGTGGTAGGGAAAATGAACCTAACCTTGTAAAACTAAACTATATTAGACCATATCAGAGCCGTATCCGAGGTAAATGGAGTATATTAATGAGTTTAATTTATTTTTTTCCCGAAAATTCCTGCCTCCCCAGAGCTGTAATTGAGACTATAGTATCAGGAAGTCCTATAGATTCACTGTGCAAAATATTTTTAAAATCGATGACGTGGCCTATAAAATTTATAATAACCGATAATGTACAGATCTTACCGTCCAAAGCGGCCAATGAATCTCCTGCGTCTTGAAGATGTACTCCAAAGAGTGCACCATCTTCTCCGGTTCGAAAACAGGCCTGTGCAAAACGTTATCCTGCGCTGGCAAGTCCACAACCAGCGATCCATCCACTTTATACACCTCAATCCTCTCGACGCTATTCTTAACCATGAACGGTCCATTGTTCGTAACATTCTTAACAACCTTCCTCCATTCCTTCAAAAGGGGCCCCAGTTCGATCAAATTCTCCGTTTTGGAATGAACGTAGAACCCGTAATGGTTCAGGAAGTAGCCCCTTTCGGTGGCCTCGTTCGATTTGTCCGGTTCTTGGTCCTTGAAGTGAGGATCGACTAGTAGGATGTTAGCGTCGCGAATGCGGAAACCTTTGGCCCCTTTTTTGGCGAAATTCTCAAGGACTTCGGAGAAAGCTCGAGAAACGTTGTCATTGCGGAAGTTCAACTGGGGCCATCCTTCGGGGGCGTAGTAGAACTCTTTTCGGATTGAGGAGTATTTCCAGGAAGACTCATTCTTTCTCGAAATCTGGAAAAAAGTGATTCATTAATAACACATGTACGGAAGACATTCATATGCTTCAACGATCTACACCTATCCAATGGCTACCAGTGCTATCAAATATAGTTCCTCCCCATATTCGAAGACAGTCTGCAACTTGGAATTCTTGGAATAAATTCAATTTATTTCTGGATTCTTTTCCGATACTTTCCTACGTTCCAGAAAATAGAATTCAAAGACTGAAATCCCGTAAACCTATTTGGTCGAATAAGTTTCTGAATTCCAACTTCAGCTACAAGGAAATCTGGAAATCCGAATGGGATGCATGTTCTTATCTAATAAAAATTTAATATCTGATCCATCGAATAAAGTTCCTAGTTTAAACCTTCCCAGGAGAATATGGTCCCTTCTTAATCGAATAAGAACAGGTCATGGTCGTACCAATAGCATGCTTTTCAAGTGGAATTCGGTTGATAGTCCTAATTGTGAATGTGGTGAATCAGAGGAAACAGTTGAACACCTAATTAATAATTGTTCGATTTATAAATTTCAAGATGGCATTAGAGCCATCACAATGCATCAAATTCATTTTTGCAATGGGTTGAAAATTTTAAATCAATTTGATTAAGTATAAATTGCATTCTCTTGCTGTTCTGTCTTTTTTTATTTTCAGGTGATGTCCTTCAATATAAAATATTCAGATACAATTATTTTATTTTATTTTTTTAAGGGGAGACAGGTTTTTTCGCTGAGGTTTTTTTTCCCGGCTCTATAGTATCATATGATACTAGTGATGAAAGAATCGTATGAAACTATAGTATAGTTATGAAGTATAGTATATGAAGAATGTTAGGGTACCCCGTACCGAGTTTTTGAGTGTACAAGTGTTAGAATGAGGCTTCTGTATGAGTAGTTGAAGTTATTTTCTCTAATTCATTGGATTTTTATTGAAATTAATGGAATATTTTTTTATTGAATAATATTGATTGGCAGAACTGTTTCATCCCCCATAAATTTGACAGATAATCAACCAATTAAACTCTATACTGCTGTTGAAGCAATCTAGTTGCTATATCCCATGGTCAACCCAACGATTTGCGCATGCGCAAGGTAAAAATTTGACGAATAGAGGAGAAGTGAGGTTACTTTGAATAATTTGAATCTTATTTCAATTTATTCGATGAATTATATGAAAATGGATATAAATTTTGATTAATACAGGCTATGTTTTGCGTGGATGACTGCATAAGTATCAAAATGCAACTGCGTAAAAACTGCCTATTGATATTTTGTGATTGCTTGTGCTTGATATCCAACTCTTATTTTATAAGTCTTCTCGAATGTACGTAAATTTTGTATAATTTGTGTATACAGATTTTTTTACACTAAACCCAGGATGTACGAATTCGAAATCCAAAGCTCTTTCAACATCTGCAATGATAAACAGGGGGTCACATTTAAATTAAAAAAGTTGGGGGTCTTTCCAGTTCAGAAGGGAGTAATTTTCTACAAAAAATTGTACAGGGTGGGCAAAATTGGTGATACTTGAACTACAACTTTTTAACCGTGAGAGATAAGGGAAAATGAATGACACGTTACAGTGGTCTTTTTTAGAGAAACTGATAATGCCATCAACTGCTTTTTCCTGTCTTCATTTGTTTTTGAATTATTATTATTTCAACTTTGTCCATTATCTCCGTTTCTGTTTGTGCTAGGATGTTCAAATGAAAACATTATACAGGCAATTTTTTCATAGCAATCCAATAACGTACTTTGTTCATTCCCAAGAGATTTCCTTGCTGAGCTATAACATAAAGTTGTGTTTTTTTTTCATGGAAACAGTAGTTGTAAATAGCTTAGAAAGAATCTCCATTTTTTTCGCGTTTCAGAAATATATCATACATCGCCTTCAGATTCATTCAGATATCATGAAAAATATAGTTTGTATGTGAAATTTGAATTATTGAGTATTAAGTAGGCCGAATCACAGAATAATGTGTCTCTACGCATGGTGTCATTAATATTTTGCGATCTCTGTTCAGAACAACTGTCAATTTGAAGTCATTATTGCCGCTAAAATTAAACATTTTAACATATCATATTTCTCGTAGTTTTCAAACATTTCCATATTGCCGGCAATAATGACTTCGAATTCTAATAATTGACAGTTTTTCTGAACAAAGATCAAACAACAGAGGATTGAATCAAGTATTCAATGGCAAAATAATAATGACATCATGCGTACATGCATATTATTCTGTGATTCAGCCTACTTAATACTCGATAATTAAAATTTCAAATAAAAACTATTTTTTTCATGATATCTGAATGAATCTGAGGGCGATGTATGATATATTTCTGAAACGGAAAAAAATTCTGATTCTTTCTAAGAAAATTCACAACTTTATGTTATAGCTCAGCAAGGAAACCTTTTGGGAAAAAATAAAGTACGCTACTGGATTGTTATGAAAAAAGTGCCTGTATAATGTTTTCATTTCAACATCCTAGCACAAACACAAAAAAGAGATAATGGCCAAAGTTGAAATCGCCCAAATTTCAATTTTAGCCAATAACTCGAAAACAAAAGAAGATAGAAGAATGCAGTTGATGGCATTATCAGTTTCTCCAAAAAAAACCACCGTAACGTGTCATTCATTTTCCTCTATCTCTCACTGTTAAAAAGTTGTAGTTCAAGTATCACCAATTTTGCCCACCCTGCACATTTTTTTTGTAGATAATTACTTCCTTTTGAACCAGAAAGATCCCCAACTTTTTTAATTTATATGTGACCCCCTATTTATCTTCGCGGATGTCGAAAGAGCTTTGGATTTCGAATTCGTACATACTGGGTTTAGTGTAAAAAAATCTGTATACACAAAATCATACAAAAATCTACGTACGTTTAAGAAGACTTATATATATAAAATAAGAGTTGGATATCAAGCACAAGCAATCACAAAATATCAATAGGCAGTTTTAACACTGCTGCATTTTGATACTTATGTCATCCACACAAAACATAGCCTGTATTAATCAAAATTTATATCCATTTTCATATTATTTTTTGAATAAATCCAAATAAGATTCAAATTATTCAACGTAACCTCACTTTTCCTCTATTCGTCAAATTTTTACTTTGCGCATGCGCAAATCGTACAATCGACCATCGGATATGACAACTAGATTGTAAATTGGAAGATTGATAAATGTGGGTGACTCATCATGAAAAAGGAAAAATTAAGTCCTTCCTTCCCACAATCTTTATTTTGTGACGAATTTTTTTTTTTTTTTGGTGAGAAGACTGCATATGACAATAACCGTTTTTAAACATTTTACCCTTTAGCTTGTAGGTTTAGACTTGAAAATGAGACTATTTTAGAAAATTCCCGAAACTAGTAGTCTCAAAGTAAAGATTGTGGGAAGGAAGGACTAAATTTCTCCTTTTTCATGACAACTAGATTGCTTCAACAGCAGTATAGATTATAATTGGTTGATTATCTGTCAAATTTATGAGTACATAACTCTCTACTTCCTGTATTTCCGTTTTCCTGAACAAAGATTTATTTGTTTAGTTATTCTTACCCAATTGTTAGGGGGCATGGGATCACCAGACCCATTAACTTTGTCTGACCCCTTCCAAATGTAGTAATCGCTGAAATCACCCTGATTCTCAGAGTCCTCGAACCAAATATTGGACATGCTGGCTTCGAGGTCCAAAATGATAGGAACACCAATATCAATTCCTGCCTTCAATAGACCAACGATTTTGTGGGAATCGTTGAAATCTCCATAACTATCATCAGACAATTCCACTATCAGTCCTTTGACACCATCATTCTTTAGTTGTTTCAACTGCTCCAATTGAAGGTCTGGTGTTACTTCGGCCAGTGGACCTTCTTCCCACCTGAAAAAATACTCATTGTCAAGGAATGTGATCTTTTTATTGAACAACAGGTTACGGGTAAGTTGATCATTAGAGAAAAACAGTTTTTATGAAAGTTTTTTTAGGATTTTCTCTCCCAGGTTCTTAACCCAAATAGACCTACCGTTCCGTATAAAGAACATCTATCTAAAAGTTTTCTATTCATGCTCAAAATAAAGAAACAAAGAAGGCGTCAATATAAACTCATAAATTAATGCTTTCTTCAACACTGAATATAACCTACAAAGTGCTTCAGTATTCAAATTCACTTTAAAACCATGTTAACTTCATGAATTTATAAATTGTTGCAATACCTCATTTTGTCCGGTGGTGTATTTTTTCATATGTATTTATTTCATCGCGTTTGCGAATAAAATAATTATATCTATGGATATAATGATGAATAATATTAGAGGCGAATTCATCTTCTCCATGATTTTAAATCCTGGTTTTTGCTACGTTCTTTTAACGGAACGGTAGGATTATCACCTACTATATTACCTGAATATATTGTTATAACTATTGGAAAAATAATCTGACTCTGCATGAGATACTACATCATGCAGATAATCTGGATATGATTTCAGAACCACCTGATACCAAAATTTTCTTCTACACATAATTCAATAGTTTTCTGTAAGTGAAATAACAATAATGTTGCTTATGCGCCTACTAATTTCTTATTCGTATTTCCATGCACCAAACAAAGTAAATATATATTCACCTTGAGAAAAAAATATCATTGACCAACCAAAACTCATGCAACATTAAAATATATGGGGGGCGTTGACTGATCCCGTGAAAACATGAGTTAGAATCGTATTTGGACAAAGACAAAAATTGTATTTCCCACTTCTTGCACACTGCTTTGACATGGTTGTTCAAAACGCAGAAATGGTAACAAACTAGACTAGCTATCATCACAACAAGATTGCTTGAAACTAATAGAAAAACAACAAAAACAGGACCATCCAAGCAATCAAAGAGTTTACACCAATCTTCAAGATAGGTCAGAGTAGACCACCTGATTGTTTACCAGAATAAAATAAAAAAATTGTGAAGTGTGGCATGAAAATTAATATTTTATAAGTATTAAATATAAAATAGCATAAAATCCGAAAACTTGCTTCTATAATTACGACATATTATAATTCAATGTTAATTTTTTATAGAATGAATTTTAGTCGCTCAAAAACCTACCGTTCCTTTAAAAGAACACCACAAATTTTAACTTTTCGTGAAAAATAAGTACACATCAAGATGAAAAATATGAAAAGGCCCCATTTAAACCATAATCTGACACAATTCTCATTGAAATGAAAGAAAAAAAATTTCAGGTCTTTTTGGGTTAAACAAAAAACAATGTCTTTTTTTCGTTGTTACAATTTTTTTTAAAGGATTTAAAATTGCAAGTTTTAAGTAAGCGCCTTTCTGATATTATTGAAAAAAATTGTCTGATTGTTGCAGAGACTGGAAGAGAAAACCCTGAAAAATTATCAACTCTGACTATTCAAAAATGAAACTTTTTTGATGAAATGAATAATTTATTCAATTGTGTTTGAAGCTAATAATGTTCTCCATGCTTACCATTGCCTAGGAGCTGGGGAATCGCATTTGGGAGCCGTATATATGATGGCGATAGCTCCTATCAGCATTCCCAACCATAACAGCCAAAAACTGACGAAAAGAAACCAGCGTATCTTAATCCAAAACGGATCATTAGCGTATTTCATCAGTTCCTCCTTTCCCATACCAGCAAAGGCAGATTTGAGTTCACCTAAGTAAAAAAATTGAAATTTGATAGTACATGACCTCAAAGAGTTACTTAGACTTCAATAATTTTTTTGTATATGTATTGGGGATGTTTTTTTTTTTTGCAGGAATGATATAAATTATTGTTGTTTATGTAAACTCTGTATGCTCTGATACCAGCATATTACTGTTTAAGAGTCAGGACTAAATAAATAAAAAAATAAAATAAAATAAACATAGATCATTATTATCAAATTTTGAAACGAAAAAAATGAGTTCGAGAATAAAATAAGAAATGATATTCATAATAATTTACTATATTATGTATGTATTATTTGCTATACTATCTATACTCCATTCACTTTTATAAAATCACATAGGAGGTCATTGTATCGTTTTCAGGAGTTGGTGCACCTGTTTCTTTGTTTACATATTGGTCGAAATCGAAATATCGCAAATAATTAGAAAAGGAATCCTTTCTATCAATCCATATAAACGTTAATTATTTTCGTCCATCACATCTTTTCCAATTCAGTCATTTTTCGAATAAATTCACATTCTGAGAGCTACGTGATTGCTAAGAATGTAGAAATGGCAACATAGTGTTGACTTGGAACATAAAAATATTTTGAGAGGCGTCATAACCTCCATTTTCTTTCGATCCAGAGTGGAATGTGCCAAATTTAAAAGGCAGGAGGTGTGATTTTTTATTTGTGAATGGAGTATTATGTTTCACCCAAAAAAAATCAAAATTTAAACAGCTCCTTCTGCGTATTACAGTTTCTTTGTCAATTAGTAAATGAAATCTATCTGTAACAAATATTTTGACAGCAAAATAAAAAGAAGAATTTGTAACTAACATAATATAGAAAAAAAAACATGAAATATCCCCCACACAAAAATGACACTTATGCATGTTACCCAAAATATTTCTCTGTACTAATGATGTTCAAGATTATTTCTCAAGTAAGGACTCTCAGATTAATTTCATACCCTTATTTAGAACTTACATAACCTACAATCATATTATACAATTCTCCAAATGAAAGAATTGGTTTATTTGAGCTTGTTACTAAGGATCAATTTTTTATTGATTTCTAAATATTTAAAATCATCCCCAAACCAACATTTAATAAACGAAGATTAGTCTGTTCTAACCAAATAAACAATATATGATTTGAATTATAACATTCTTGCCAATAATGATTTTGAAACGAAAAAAATAAGTTCGAGAATAAAATAAGAAATTAAATTTCATAATAATTTACTATACTATCTATTCATTATTTGCTATACTATCTACACTCCATTCACTTTTATAAAATCACATAGAGGGTCATGGTATCGTTTTCAGGAGTTGGTGCACCTGATGAAAAGTCAGTGAGCACACAGAAAATATCGTTATTGACAAAACGACGTTGCCAGTTTGTTTCTTCGTTTACATATTGTTCGAAATCGAAATATTGCAAATAACTAGAAAAGGAATCATTTCTATCAATTCAAATAAACGTTAATTATTTTCGTCCATCACATCTTTTCCAATTCATTCGTTTTCCAAATAAATTCACATTCTAAGAAATACGTAATTGCTAAGAACGTAGAAAGGGCAACATAGTGTTGACTTGAAACATAAAAATATTTTTACAGGCGTCATAACCTCCATTTCCGTTCGATACAGAGTGGAATGTGTCAAATTTCCAAGGTCACAGGTGTGATTTTATATTTATGAATAGAGTATTATGTTTTACGAAAAAAATTCAAAATTTAAACAGCTCCTTCTGTGTATTACAGTTTCTTTGTCAATTAGTAAATGAAATCTATCTGTAACAAATATTTTGACAGCAAAATGAAGAGAAGAATTTGTAACGAACATAATATAGAAAAAAAGAGACATAAAATATCCCAACACAAAAATGACACTTATGCATGTGACCCAAAATATTCCTCTGTACTAATGATGTTCAAGATTGTTTCTCAAGGAAGGACTCTCAGATTAATTTCATACCCTTATTTAGAACTTACATAATCTACAATCATATGATACAACTCTCCAAATGAAATAATGGGTTTATTTGAGCTTGTTTCTAACGATGAATTTTTTATTGCTTTCTAAATTTTTAAAATCTTTCTCAAACCACCATTTCATAAACGAAGATTAGTCTGTTCTAACCAAAAACAAATGATGTCTGATTCAAATTATAACATTCTTGCTATTTTTTCATTTCAAATCCTAAAATGATTTTGAAACGAAAAAACTAAGGTCAAGAATAAAATAAGAAATTAAATTTCATAAAATTTACTATACTATCTATTTATTATTTGCTATACTATCTATACTTCATTCACTTTTATGGAATCACATAGGAGGTCATGGTGTCGCTTTCAGGAGTTAGTGCACCTGATGAAGAGTCAATGAGCACACAGAAAATATCGTTAAGGACAAAACGACGTTACCAGTTTGTTTCTTCGTTTACATATTGTTTGAAATCGAAATATTGCAAATAATTAGAAAAGGAATCCTTTCTATCAATTCATATAAACGTTAATTACTTTTGTCCATCCAATTAATTCATTTTCCGAATAAATTCACATTCTGAGAAATACGTAATTGCTATGAATGTAGAAGGGGCAACATAGTGTCGACTTGGAACATAAAAATATTCTGACAAGCGTCATAACCTCCATTTTCGTTCGATACAGAGTGGAATGTGTCAAATTTCCAAGGCCGGAGGTGTGATTTCATATTTGTGAATGGAGTATTATGTTTTGCCAAAAAAATTCAAAATTTAAACAGCTCCTTCTGGGTATTACAGTTTCTTTGTCAATTAGTATATGAAGAAATCTATCTGTAACAAATATTTTGACAACAAAATGACGAGAAGGATTTGTAACGAACATAATATAGAAAAAAAAAAAGAGACATAAAATATCCCCACACAAAAATGACACTTATGCATGTGACCCAGAATATTCCTCTGTTCTAATGATGTTCAAGATTGTTTCTCAAGTAAGGACTGTCAAATTAATTTCATACCCTTATTTAGAACTTACATAACCTACAATCATATTATACAACTCCACAAATGAGAGAATGGGTTTATTTGAGCTTGTTACTAAGGATCAATTTTTTATTGATTTCTAAATTTTTAAAATCTTTCTCAAACCAACATTTCATAAACGAAGATTAGTCTGTTCCAACCAAATAAAGGATATCTGATTTGAATTATGACATTCTTGCTATTTTTTCATTTCAAATCCTATAATGATTTTGAAACGAAAAAAATTAGTTCGAGAATAAAATAAGAAATTAAATTTCATAATAATTTACAATACTATCGATTTATTATTTGCTATACTATCTATACTACATTCACTTTCATAAATCACATAGGAGGTTATGGTATCGTTTTCAGGAGTTGTTTACATTATTGCTCGAAATCATAATATTGCAAATAACTAGAAAAGGAGTCCTTTCTATCAATGCATATAAACGTTAATTATTTTCGTCCATCACATCTTTTCCAATTCATTCATTTTCCGAATAAATTAACATTCTGAAAAATACGTAATTGCTAAGAACGTAGAAAGGGCAACATAGTGTTGACTTGGAACATAAAAATATTTTGACAAGCGTCATAACCTCCATTTTCGTTCGATACAGAGAGGAATGTGTCAAATTTTCAAGGTCAGAGGTGTGATTTCATATTTGTGAATGTGGTATATGTTTTACCAAATAAAATTCAAAATTTGAACCGTTCCTTCTGCGTATTACAGTTTCTTTGTCAATTAGTAAATGAAATCTATCTGTAACAAATATTTTGACAGCAAAATAAAGAGAAGAATTTGTAACGAACATAATATAGAAAAAAAAAGAGACATAAAATATCCCCACACAAAAATGACACTTATGCATGTGATCCAAAATATTCCTCTGTACTTATGATATTCAAGATTTTTTCTCAAGTAAGGACTGTAAAATTAATTTCATACCCTTATTTAGAACTTGCATAACCTACAATCATATTGTACAATTTCCCAAATGAAAGAATGGGTTTATTTGAGCTTGTTACTAAGGATCAATTTTTTATTGATTTCTAAGTTTTTAAAATCTTTCCCAAACCAACATTTCATAAACGAAGATTAGTATGTTCTAACCCTAACCAAATTAATGATATCTGTTTTGAATTAAAACATTTTTGCAATTTTTTAATTTCATAACTTATAATGATTTATTGATTGAACAACTTTCAACAAATCAACTTTCCACTTCATGCTAATTCACTCTATTAATTCAGGACTCATTTGATACAACTGGTTCAAGCAAATACTTATTAGAAGCAATAATCAACTGAAGACATCAATGTGCAAACCCTCTTAAAAATTAAAAAAATTACTCTACCTTCCTCAACTTGTAAGCTCTGCATTTTCAAAATCACATCACATCAATAGTCAATAATTTATATTAAATGAACGCAGATAGGCAATGCCAAAGGATTCTCCTACATTATCACCAACAAATAATTAATCATTGTTTAACTAAATCAAGCCAAAGTTTGATAACAAATCCATTTGTTATTACACTCATCGTTGATTCTAATGAATTCCAACTTCAAACAAGTTAGAGGACATAACCAGACATTGAAAATAATCAGAAATGTTTGGTCTGTGCCCTGAGACATTTTAGTTAGTTGGTTATATAAAAGTTTAAATTTGGGAAATCTGTTATTACTTCCTAAACTTCAAGTTGATGAGGAGAAATTTAAGTTGAAGAACTCTAATAAAGACATTACATTCATATAAACCAATGTGGTAATCCACATAAGTAGTTACATCATCTTTGGAATATTGGTCCAATTACTGAAAAAAATTTACTTACCAATATCCAATTTTGCATCCCCATTTTTCTCCTTTATCATCACTTTATTTTGTGGGATATCCACATTATTGAATTGTGATTCCTCATCTTGCAACATCTTCTCATCAGCACCGTCCTTACAATTGTAATTCTTGGCTTTCAGCTCTGCCCTAGCCGAAGAGATAGCCTCGTCTACAATAAGAGAAATTCGTATCAGAAACCAGTTCCAAAGCGACTTGCTTTTTATTCTTATTTTACCTTCCAGGTCCGCTTCAGGAATCGCTTTGTAACTTGCCAGAGGTTGTTTCTCCTCTTTCTTCCCAGATAAATCTAATGAATTTCCTTCCATTATGCTATTATCCAATTACCCAAGCCAAGACGGCGGTTATGACCTACTTAGGCCCAATTTATAAAAAGCAGCCGCCCAGCCAGAGGATTTCTAATTGTTTGGGTTATCCACGCCTCGATCGATTAAATTTCTGACAAGAAAAAGGATTGGAGGTTAACATAACCTATTTGAACGTTTACGTCGTTAGAATTAGGAGTTCTATGTTCTATGTTGCAGGCTCTATGTTTTCATTCACCTCGTTCGGCTTGCAGTACAGTAATTAAAGCATAATTATTCGTTCATTTACCGTATGTGCTTCTCAAAGATGATAAAAGTATAAAGCTACAATAGGACAAGAGTGTAAAAGTACAAAAAACAAAATTTTAAAATCAGTATTTTGTCTATGGTTTCAAGTTAACGATAAGGACCGCCAAAATAACACATTTGTTTCTATGTTACGTTCTTCTTCCGATCCTTATTAGGCCTTGTGATGGAATCGAGAACTGATTTTTAAATTCCATCGTATTCGGTGAATGAAAAACATAGAGATAGAATATTTTTCTATTTCTATGATGAAAAACTAATCTTACATGACAGATATTGCCATGGCAACGGAGTATACAAACAAACTACGCGTTTTCAATTGTAATTCGAATTCTTGTTGTAAGATGTTCGTAGCAAATATAATAAACGACGGTGATTTCACTAAAACAATATATTCATTGGTGATGATTCATTAATTAGGGTATCCTTCGAATAATCATACATATTTCCAGATAAAGGATAATAGATTCAGCGAAGCAATAAGAGTTCTTCACGGTATTTCCGAATCAAACTCTACACGAGCTGGTTTGTCATTGCTTGCCTATTGTTATTTCTACACTCAAGATTATACGAACGCCTCCAACTACTATGAGCAACTTACGAAAATGTATCCGTCATACAGTGATTACAAGTTATATTACGCCCAATCTCTATACCAAGCATGTCAGTACGAAGAAGCTTATCAAATTCTGAATGAGATTAAAGATATTGAAGAGTACAAATACCAAGCTAGTAAATTGCAGGCAGCTATTAAGTACGGGCAGGATGATTTGTTATCAGCTAAGGAATTGGCGGACTCCAGTTTATCTGAGGATCCAGATAAAGAAGTGAATTTGGGGTGTATTTTGTACAAGGTGAGGTTTTCAGATTCCACCAAAGTGAGAATATGATGCCATTGAAGATAAGTATTGATATTATTTTGCTTAGGGTGTTTTAGAGCTCATCAGTATCGCATACCTCAACCTAAATGACAACAATATGACGTTATACAGGGTGTCCGGGGAATAACTGTACATACTCTTACCAGAGATATAGTTGGACAAGGTGATTACTGCTTGACTTTAAAAAATTAATTTCTGGATTTCCCTAGAAAGCTACAGGGTGATTTTCCAACTTCATGGAAATACTTAGACCATCATAAAATCCAAACTTATTGACGGATATTTCTGAAACTTGGGAGGTTATTGGCACATGCTAAGGTCGAGTCAGAAAGATATCAATTATTTCATTATTCCAGGGCCGGACTCATTAGTCTTCATTTTAAGTGTTCGGGGTGAAACAACCACTTTGTATTTCGAATTACAAATAATTGATTAGCAGTTTAGAAAGAGGCTGAAGTGTGCTTAAATTTGTGATATCGCTTAAAGTTGTCACATCAACAATTACTTTTTTATGAATTTTTGAGTTTGGATAAAGTTCGAAAAATTGAATTTTTTACCATGAAGAGAACTGACAATCTCATGTTTGAATATAAAATGCGGAAGTATTAGTAGAAAATTTTCAAAAGAGTTCAGAGCTTCAATAAGCACATTCGGAATACTAACAAATGAAAGAAACTAAAATACAGTAAAAAATACCTAATAAAAATGAAAATAGGAACGAGTGAATTGCTGAGTCAACATTATTTCAGAAGTGGTTCGAAATGAAAACCATTAACTTGTATACATTTATCTTGCCGAATGTTCAAATTGGATACAGTCTTGCGAATCATATCGCCATTGTTTCTTGAATATCGCAAAAGTTGATAATTCTGTTCATTAGCTGTTCTCTTGACTGGATTTCTTTAGAATACACCATATCCTTCAATTTTCCCCATAAAAAATAATCTAGCGGGTTGAAATCTGGAGAGACTCCTCGATTAATTAATTCAGTTAGAGGGTTTTACATTGGAAGAAGTGTCACTTTGGTGTGTCTCTTTGTTGTCGAACACCCGGTATACATACGAATAATTTTGAAATATGCTTATGTATACCCTATACACTTCACCAATTTTTTTTTCGAAATATACTTTCATTTACTCCATCGCAATGAGATCCTCGACTGGGGTGGCCATCCAGTATATCAACAAATTATTATAGTCTTCCTCACCTTCAGTAACTTTTAAAAAAAAATTTATCATTTATTTTTGACCTCTACAAGATGACTAAGTCCTGTTCAGGTAAATAAATTCAATTTTTCGAACCTTATCCAAATTCATAAAAAAATGATTGTTGATGTGACAACTTTAAGCGATATCACAAATTGAAGCATAATTCAGCTTCTTTCAAAAAAGCAATTCAATTATTTGTAATTCGAAATACAAAGTGTTTGTTTTACCCTGAACACTTTGAATGAAGATTAATGAGCCCGACCTTAGCATGTGCCAATAACCTCCTAAGTTTCAATAATATCCGTCAATAAGTTTGGATTTCATGATGGTCTGAGTATTTCCATGAAGTTGGAAAATCACCCTGTAGCTTTCTAGGGAAATCCGGAAATTAAATTTTTATAGTCAATCAGTAATCACCTAGTCCACCTCTATCTCTGGTAAGAGTATGTACAGTTATTCCCCGGACACCCTGTATAATATATTGTGCTTTTAAAGGTAGCTTTGGGCTCATCTAAATGACTTTCTCTTTGAAAATTCGCAACAAATGTTTATTTTCAGGACGGTAATTATGAAGAGGCTCTATCGAAATTTTCTTCTGCTATGCAGATCCAGGGTTTTAAGCCATACTTAGCATACAATGTCGCCCTCTGTTATTACAAATTGAAGGATTATGCTCTTTCGTTGAAACACTGCGGTGAGTTTATCCCAAAAAAATCTCGACCAAACTTTTTTATCGGCATTTTTTCAGCGGATATCATAGAGAACGGTATAAGGGACCATCCAGAAATGAGCATAGGGATGCAGACAGAAGGCATCGAAGTACGATCTGTAGGGAATACTCTTACGTTGCATGAAACTGCCCTTACTGAGGCTTTCAACTTGAAGGCGGCTATTGAATATCAATCCAAAAACAGTGAGTAGGCCCATTATACCCATATTTCTAATCTGAGAACAGAATCGACGGTTATATTTCCATATAATGAACTAACATTATTGACATGCAGACGGAATATTGAATTTTGGAAAAAGGACCCTCGCGAACAGGACTCGAAGCGACCTTGTTAAATTTCCAACACTCGATGGTTAGCTGGTGACGAATCCAAGAATCTAGAGGCCCTCTGGCGGTTAAATCCGAAACAAGTGTTGTTGTGTTGATGGTGGTGTTGTCTCACGTTTTCTAACAAAGTATTATTAGTTACCTCTATAATAAGTATATCTCGAGATGTTGTGTTGAGATTCTTGGGATATTATGAAGGAATTCGCGAAATTTTAGGTCGAAAAACACTTTTCGAGTTGAGTTTTTTGGTATAGATTCTAAATTTAATTGACGATTCAGAAATGCAATTTCAAAATTTTCAACAAGAGTGTTGGGAAAATATTTTTCTTTCATTATAATCTAGCGTTTTTTTGTCATAAACATTCTTTTCAGTAATACATTATTGGATCATGAATGAACAAAGTGAGACTGACCTGAGTTTTATTAAAAACTAGCTGACCCAGAAGAATTCGTACTGCCATGGTATAACACCTTGAAAGTGGACATAAAATTGTCCTGTACAATTAGTCATTACGAAAATTAGGCATTATCTCCGAATTCTATCAAGATGCTTCTATTTTGATAAAATTTTTGATGTAAGCTATACTTGTCTCCTACTCCTACCCTATGCTTATTATTTTTGAAGGGTTAAAACAACCCCTTTATCCAAAATTGAAAGAAACTCGTTCTAACTTAAATAAAAGTCATTTTATGGCTTCCGTAGCGTTTTATGAAGTTTAATGAAGGTCTTCATATACCCGAAGACCGTATAAACCACCCCCTTTCAGCATAAAATATGTAAAAATGGGTCTTTATTAATATAATTGATTAATTTCAATCAATTTTATAACAGTATTTTAGATCAATGTTAGTTTTAGTTATTTTTATTTTTCAACCCCTAAAAGCAACCTCTATCTGTTCAAAATAACAAAATTAAAATGTCATTTAAAAATTTTATTTATTCATAACTTTATTCACTTGAAATTTATACTTTTTCCAAAATTTAGTAATTCTGAGTTGCTGTCGCCACTGTCAATTATTTCTTCATCTTTGCCAAAGATTAGACAACTGTTTTGGCAGTTAACACCTGCACATTCCCCACATGTAGCGTTACAAAAAAAAACTCAGTTTTCTGCAGTTGCATGACGCATTGCATCTTTTTTTGCAGTTACAAAAAATCATTTTCAACAATTTTTGTGGTGCAGGTGTTTCTTGCATTTTTGTGGGTTGCAAATATCTATTGGTACTATTCCAACCGCAATCAACTGAATTGAGAGCTTTATTACCTAGCCAAATTTGAAGTTGATGATTTTAGGCAAGCATTTATTTCATCGGCAGCCGTCGATTTTGGAATTACCGGTAATGGTTGTCGGCAGTCATCAGACTAAAGAATCAATGCGCCCCCAAAACATCCTTTTAGGCAACTCAAAATACATAGTAATCGTTTACATATAATTATGTATTTTGTGTTGAAGACACCGTTTTTAAAAACAGTTTTATTTGAGAACAATGAGATGATACAACTATGATACAATTATACTTAAGAGACAGATTATTCTTGAATGACGAATTATTCTTGAGAGATATTTTCATATCTCATTAATTTATACCTTCGGTATTACGATGCATTCAGCAATGAGATAAGAGACACGTGTGCTTAGTCAGCTAAAGTCAACATGGTCATATTCAGAAGCTAATGAGAATACAATGTATGGAATATATCAGAATACAGGGGGTGTATTACATAATTATATATAATAGTGGAATGGAGATTTGTGCAAAAGATTTCGTCATAAAATTTTCCGTAGTGTTCGGAAGAAAGATAGGTGTAATAATACATGGATTCGATGCGTCAATATCATTAGAAAATGTAGTTCACCGAATTAATATCGAATATTATACTTTCAGGAAAACGCTATTAACCGTAGTGACACCTACTGGCTTTATTCGCGAGAAGAAAAGTCATTTCCTATTTTTTTTCCATTTCATCAAATTTTTCAGAGTTTTGATGTATTTAATGTTTACCCCGTCGTAGAAGAATTGAAAAAAAATCTTTCATAACAAACCAAAGACCTTTTATCCTTCTTCATCTTCATCCAATCTTGAGTTATAAATGGTGTAACCAACAAAATGACCGACTTAGTTTTATATATTGAGATTACTTACTACTCCGATATTGAGGATTTAATAACAAAACCATGAGAAACCTGAAATTCTAGTACAAATTTATCTAATAACTTACGGTTTTATTGAAAATTCAACAAAATAATTCTTATAAAAAAATTAAACAGCAAAAACTTAATTGAGAAGACTGATATTTGTGTAAAACAGACGTCACTGTAACGGTAAACCATACAATTTCGAATATAGTACAGGAGCGAGTTACATATAATTTCTGGAAAAAATATTTTTCGTGTGGAATCTTCACTATCTCCAATTTTGGCTAAAGGGGTTGTTTTCAAATCTTAAAAAAAATTAGCATATATCGGCATAGGGTAGACTTTGCAGAAGGATACAAGTAGAGCTCATTCTTAAAATTTCATCAAAATCAAAGCATCATGAAAGAATTCGGAGGTAATGCCCTATTTTTGCCCTCATTGACTGGACTATGGGCAGTTGATTGAAAGAAGAGTTCGAAATAAGAACTATTGGAATTATACTCAGTTGTGGGATGACTATAATTCATAAAAAATAACTAATCGATAAATTTAGATTTCTTCTCATTTTTCCTATTTTGTCTCATCCTGCATAAAGCAAAGAGAAACAAAGATTTTCTACCGAAAATATTTCAGTTGAAATAGAGGAAAATACTTGTCTCATACATATTCTTTTATGTCTTAAGGGATCAATAAACTTATTATTATTATTATTAGTCTCATTTAAGAACATGGATTGTTTATTTCTTGAGAAACCTAGAGGGGTCAAGACTTCTGACGATGTTCGTATTTCTGATCCCTTTAAAATTTTTTTTTTCAAATGTCTTTCTCACATCGTAGTCGAAGCAGCTAGAGAGGCTCTAACAGACATGCCGCCGAGAGCTGAGCACGAATTGGACGCGGTAACCCTCCACAACCAGGCCTTGATGAATTTCGAGAGCAATCCCACGGAGGGTTTCGAGAAGTTGCAGTTTCTTCTTCAGCAGAACCCGTTTCCACCGGAAACGTTCGCCAATTTGCTGTTGCTGTTCTGCCAGTACGAATGCTACGACTTGGCTGCCAATATTCTTGCGGAAAACACTCATCTGACTTACAAGTATTTGACCCAAGTAAGGATTTTCAATCATTTAATGAAATTTCCAAACATTCTTTACACACATTCTGAAATTTTGAACATCGTATTTATTAACATGAATACGGTCACATTTTTGAAAGTAGTTATTTATAATATATGAGTGTTAGAAGTGAGGTTACGTTTAATAATTTGAATCTTATTTTGATTTATTCGATAGATAATATGAAAATGGATATACAGATCGGGAAAACGGAATTGGAAACATTACAGTTTCTATAGTAAATTCGAACAGGGCCATATTCTAATTGAACAGTGGCAGAATCAGAACCGACTGATTCGGTTGGGTGGGGGATGTAGAGCACAACGTATGCTACGCGAAGTGTTGAATCGAATCAGTAACACTCCAAACGCGGGTTGGGTGATTTCATATCTGTTGTAAATGAATACGACAATTTCAATCTACTCTGACGTGAGGAATTTATCTGCCTCAATGAATGATACAAATAATTTTCTGTGGAAATGAGTATTCAGGTTCTTTTTCGCCATAACTGGTTTGAAAATTAAATACATTCTAGAAAAAGATGAAATTGAGAAACAAAGATACGAGGAGAAATTAAAAACCAAAAATTAATTATATGAAAATAAAAAAAAGGGAAACAAAAACAAATTCTAAAATATGAGAAATTGAAGATCGACTAATTCAAATTAAATGTTCAAATAATCCGCCTTGTGCTGAACAGTAGCCAAATCAATTATAAAGAGATAATCTCATATCTCTCTTCTGATTTGTCATACTTGCTATTTTGGCACTAAGTTGGATTATTTTGAACCTTCATTCAATAATATTCGTCCCATTTGTCGAAATGACCCATTCAGAAAAAGTCGTCCTCAAAGATTCAGTGACTATTCTCGCATTATGACTGGGACAGCCATCCTGTTGAAACCAGACATCATCGAAATTAATTGGTAGCTGTCGAACTGTCGGAATAATTTGATTTTCTAAAGGCTCCAAATATTTTGAAGCATTTAGATTACCTCGATGAGAAATGGCCCTATGATGTAACTCCCCCAGTATTCCTGTCCAAACATCAAGTTTTTTAGGATACTGGGTACGAACAGGAATACTCAGGTGCTTATTCTTCCTAGACCAATATCTCACTACAGATGGGTTATGTTTTCTATTCAAGGAAAACGATGACTCATCAGTGAATAAGATATTGCTCAGAAATGAACTACTCCCATTCTCTTTTTCCATCATTATTTCACGAAATTCCATTCTTTTGAAATGGTGTTCTTGAAAAATTTCTTGAGAGGTTCGCACCTTATAACATCTGTAACCATTTCTTTTCAAAATATTCCGAACAATTCTAGCGCCCAAATCGACTTGTTCAGCAATTTTTGTGCTAGAACTAGGTGCACTGATTTCAACAGCAGCACACACATTCACTTCATTCGTCAAACGACTTTCACTGATGGTCTTCGGTGGTCTATCAATCCTGCAATCCACATCCACATTGCCCAAATTTTCGAATATTTTAGAGATTGCCGAACGCGAAGGTATCGACCTCTCTCCAAAGGCGACAATGAAAGAATTTATTGTCTCCGCGATAGATTTATTTTCAAACCGTCTAGCTATCACATCTGACGTTCGGATGCGACTAATGTGCATTGCAAATCGCGAAACTTGCCATTCCAACAGTCGAGTCCCTCATTCGTTATCGAATCGCAATGAGATTTCGATTCTTCCACTGTTCTACTAGACTCGGAGTTCATTCGAATGTAGCATTTATTTTTCTATGTTTCCATGAGGACTTTCTTTATCTGTATGTGAAGCTCATATTTGGTAGAGGGATCAAACCAGGTACAAGGAATCCTTCTGTATATCAATCTGCCGAGCCTGAGTAAATCCAGAAATCCTCTGGCTCCGTTACTACTAGTTGTATTATTGCCAAGTCAATAAATTCCGGACAGTCAAAATTTTTGTCAAATTCAACACCCTGTATCTTTTTTCGTGGTTCTTAGATTTTGTTGAAATTTTCACTAGGTATAGTATTGTGTCTTGTAATATTAACCTGAAATTTACTTTGCAAAAAGACCTGTAGCTCATTCGTTATACAGGGAGAAACAAAACCTTGTTTTATACCCTTCATTTCTAAACACCCTGTGGTAAATTTGAGGCGGAAAATTTGATATCATCAAGTTTTAATTTGAAGTGTGACCTTTTCTTAATAAAATGTTTCTCGATTTCCTCCAGTATCTGCTTTTAAAAAAAAGATACACATTTTCAAAGAAAGTGTTGCATTTTTCCAATTTTTCTAACAATTTAAAACATTACAATACCTTATCGACTAGCAAACATACACAAACATCTGAAAATTAATAGTATGTATTTCCACCTCGCTTTTTCATCACTTCTACCATACGACGTGGCATACTTTCAATGCATTTCCGAATTGCATCTGGGGGAATATTTTCCCGTTCTTCAAGAAGGGCTATTCGTAAATCGGGCAAGGTTGTGAGCTGCCGATTTCGAACACGTCTACTTAGCATATTCAATACATGTTCAATTGGATTTAAATCTGGGCTTCTGGCTGGCCACACCAATCGTTGAATATTCGCCTCTTCTTAGTATTCTGTTACAACTCGGGCAACGTGAGGCCTAGCATTGTCCTGCATTAACAGAAATTGTTGGGAAATATTCCCCCAGAAGCAATTCGGAAATGCATTGAAAGTATGCCACGTCGTATGGTAGAAGTGATGAGTAAGCGAGGTGGAAATACACGCTATTAAGTTTCAGATGTTTCTTCATGTTTGCTAGTAGATAAGGTATTGTAATGTTTTAAATTGTTATTAAAATTGAAAAAATGCAACACTTTCTTTGAAAATGTGTATCTTTTTTTTAAAGCAGATACTGACGTGAATCAAGAAACATTTCGTTAAGAAAGGGCCACAGTTCAAATTAAAACTTAATGATATCAAATTTTAAGCCTCAAATTCAGCACAGGGTGTTTTGAAATGGAGGGTATAAAACAAGGTTTTGTTTCATCCTGTATAACGGATGAACTACAGTTATTTTCGCAAAGTAAATTTCAGGTTAATATCACAAGACCCAATACTACACCTGGTGAAAATTTCAACAAAATCGGAGAACCACGAAAAAAGATACAGGGTGTTGCATTTGACAAAAATTTTCCTGTCCGGAATTTATTGACGTGGAGTGTAAATTTCTCCAATTCCAGTACCTCTACGATTTCCTGGACGCCGTCATCACTCTCCAAACCTCCCCGAACGAGGCTTACCAAAAATTCGACGAAATAGTCAGCAGACACGCCGAACTCTTGCGAAAATACGCCAAACAGACGCAGGAGTTCAGAAGCAACAACGAGACGGAGCTGGTGAAAAAAACAGTTATGGAGTACGAGGACTGCCTGGAAAAGTACATACCTGCGCTCATGGCCCAAGCGAAGATCTACTGGGACCTGGAGAACTACCAGCAATGCGAGAAGGTGTTCAGGAAGAGCGTGGAGTTCTGCAACGACAACGAAACGTGGAGGCTGAACGTGGCCCACGTGCTGTTCATGCAGGAGAACAAGTTCAAGGAGGCTGCGGGGTTTTACGAGCCCTTGGTCAAGAAGAGATACTCGGAGGTAAGACTGCTCAAAAAAATTAACGCACATTCTGAAAATCTCAATTTTCATGAAAGTTAACTCTACATTGACTTAATAACTTATTTTTTATGTTCCCATATTCGCAGGGAGACAACAATTTTTTATTTTATGAAAACCCTATTGTTAGGAGTCGAAGTATTTATGTGCGCATGCTCAATTGTATTTGTACATAAATGTAGGTGGAAGAATTTAGTGAGCAGTTTTTCTAATAAACCAGCACCTTGAACACGTCTTATGATTGAACCCCAACTGATTTTTAGTGAAACTCTAACATGGCGCAGTCGGTATTAGAATTTGTTTAAAATTTACTTAAATAAAATTCAAGTTAAATAATAGTGAACTACAAAAGAAGTAAAATTCAAAGTAGTGAACAAAAATTCAATGACAGGAGAATCGAAAGATCTTCGATCAGGTACGTCATCATCATCAGATCCCTCATCTCAACAATTTGAAAAAATGAATACCAATGTGAAAATACCATCAGAAATGAATTTCAACGGAAATCTAGCTAATAACTACCAATTTTTCAAACAAAAATTCGAGATTTATCTGAACGCATCAAGACAGATGAATTTAGACTCGAAATATAAGGCAGCATTATTTTTGAATGTAATTGGTGATAATGCACTAGCTATTTATAATAATTTTCCATCAGAGGATAAAACTGAAGAAAAATACGAAGAACTTATAAATAAATTCGACAAATATTTTTTGCCTCATATCAATGTTACCTACGAACGCCACATGTTTTTTCTAAGAGATAAAAAAAGTGGAAGAAACAATCGACGAATTCGTGAATGCACTGAGAGGCCTGAGTTCCACATGTGAATTTGATAATTTAACAGACAGTTTAATTCGAGATCGTATTGTTATGGGAATCACAGACAGAAATTTGAAAGATACACTCCTTAGAATACCAAATTTAGACCTTCAAACAGCAATAAATACATGCAGAGCAGCGGAGCAATCACAAAATCAATTGGAAAAAATATGTTTATCCCAAGAGTTAAATGAAATGTCGAGAAAGAATTTCAAGATGAATGGAAATCAACAAACAAGAAACTTTACGAAGAAAATACCTTTTGGAACAAGAGGACATCCGATTTCATCATCTCAACAAAACCAGGGAAATCACAACAAATCATCATTTAGAAATCAACTTCAATTTCATCGCCAATGTCAACGATGTGGTCAACAACATCAACGAGGGAAATGTCCAGCATATAAAGCTAAGTGCAACTTTTGTAACAAATTGAATCATTTTTCGAAAATGTGTAAATCTAAAAATATTAATCTTTTAGAAAAAGAAATTCCCGAAGATACATTTTTTTTAGGTTCTATAGAACTCTCACAAATTTCAAATGATACTGAGTGGTATGAAAATTTAAACTTGAATAATTCTTTAAATGTAAAATTTAAATTGGATACAGGAGCGAAAGGTGTCAATATATTACCATATCATGAATTTAAAAAATTAAAAAATGTGAAATTAGAAAAGTTTATCGGAAATATTAATACTTATGGAAACGAAACATTAACTATTCTAGGAACTTGTACATTGCAAACAAAATATAAAGATATGATAGAAAATATTGAATTTCATGTAATGAATACTGATAAATGTGCAATATTAGGTTTACAAGATATAATTAAATTCAAGATATTGACTAGAACTAATGAAAATAATATTATTTCTGTGATATCGAATGAAAACACAGACCAAGATTATTCAAAAATTGTTTCTAATTACAATGATCTGTTCACAGGTATTGGATGTTTGAAAGATGAGTATCACATAGAGATTGACCCAAATGTAACTCCAATAATACAACCACCGCGGAAAATTCCATTCAATCTTCACAAAAAACTAAAACAAAAACTTCAAGAATTAGAAAACGAAAATATTGTAGAAAGATTATCGGAGCCAACCGATTGGGTCAGCTCAATGGTGATTGTACAAAAGGCCAATAATGATATTAGAATCTGCATTGACCCAAAAGATTTGAATAAAGCCATAAAACGGGAGCATTTCCATGTGCCATCATTGGAAGAATTAACGTACGAGTTGTCAGGAGCTAAATATTTCAGCACTCTAGATTGTAGTAACGGATTTTGGCATGTTAAATTGGACGATAAGAGTAAGAAACTAACAACTTTCAATACTCCTTTTGGTAGGTACTGCTTCAAAAGATTGCCATATGGTTTACGTAACTCTTCAGAAATATTTTTTAAACGTATCAGTGACTTATTTTCTTCAATTGATGGAATCAAAATTTATGTAGATGATATTTTAATATTCGGAAAAAGTATTGAAGAGCATGACAAAATTTTGAAAAAAGCTCTAGACATTTGTAAGGAAAATAATATAAAATTGAATGAAAATAAATGTAAATTTGGCATTACTGAAATCAAGTACATGGGTCATATATTAGGTTCTAATGGCATAAGACCAGAAGAAGAAAAGATTAAAGCTATAAGTTTATACAAAACTCCTCAAAATAAAAAAGATTTAGAAATATTTTTAGGAATGATAACATATTTACAAAGATTTATTCCAAATGCGTCTACCATAACAGAGCCATTAAGAAATCTACTAAAATCAAATATTGAATTTCAATGGAATTATGAACAACAAAATTCTTTCGAAAAGTTGAAGAATATTATTTCAAAAGAACCTGTATTAGGCTATTTTCAACCAAATGAAGACATAATAATATCGTGTGATGCATCTTCAAAAGGTCTTGGTACTTGCATTAAACAAAAAAATAAAATAATTGCTTATGCATCAAGATCCTTAACCGAGACTCAACAATCATATGCTCAAATAGAAAAAGAGATGCTCGCTGTTGTATTTAGTTGTG